>ML685790.1:3477305-3532642 GCA_007922175.1 Pelusios castaneus | reverse complement strand
AAAAGGAAAAAATGGGTGGGACCCATGTGATGAATGAGCCAATCAAATGCTAAAATGCTGACTGTGAGCCCAAGCTCGCTTGCGGATGCGGTTCTGGATCCACATGAAACATGGCATGCGGATCACGGATCGAATGAAGACTGACATTGGGCGGGTGCACTCCCTCTTCTAACATGAGTAAATTAATGCAAAGTCAAAAGATGTTCCCTGCTATTTTGGGAGTGCTATTCCCATAATTGAAAATTTATCTACAGACTTGCCTGAAATCCTTGCCCCTGCTTGGGGTTGCCTGTGCTGGACTGGCTAGTCTGCATTGGAGTCAAAAACAGCTTGCTGTGCAGCTGGATCCCCCAGTCAGCTGTTCCTCTGTACACCTCCTTTTTCTCATCTGTCTCTTCCTCCTTACTTTTCATGGCGGGGGCTAGTGACTTGGGGTTCCTTGGACGCATCACTATCCACAGTGCTGTGGGGAGTGGTGGGAGGAGGTCTCCAGCAGGTGTGGCATGCAGCTCATTGTAAAAGCAGCAAGGCTGTGGTTCAGCACCAGATAAGCCGTAGTCTGCTTGAGATTCTTATATGCCTGCCAAAGCTCCTTGGCTTTCGCATGGTCCTTGTCCTGCTCCTGCATCCACCAAGCAATCTGTTTGTAGATATTGTTATTTCTAATTCTGCTTCGGAGCTGTGCTTGCACAGCCTCTTCTCCCCACAGGCCAGGAGTTCCAAAATCTCCTGTCTACTCCAGGCAGAAGCATGTCTGGACTGTGTATCTGGCGTGGTCGCTCATCAAGCTAGGCAGTCAGAAGTAGGCATTTTAAAAAAATGAGGGGCTTTAAAGCGGGGGGTGGGGGGTATGGCATGTGTCTCCGTCTGTGATTCCTCAACAATGGAGTTGAGAATGGTGACCAGAGTGGTCAATGTGTTGCATTATGGGATAGCTGATATTACTCTATTGGTGTAATGGGGCACTTACATCAGTGCGAGGCAGACTTAATCATAGACATGCAGCTAGGATGACTTAACTTTGGAGTGTTGACCTGACCATAAGAATGATCATATTGAATCACACCAAGATCCATGTAGTCTAGTATTATTTCTCTGTCTGGCAAGTACCAAATACTACAGAGGAAGGTGTAAGAACCCTATAGTATGCAGATGTGGGTTAGTCTGCTCCCCACATTAGGCCTTACCCTGGTCTCTAATAGTTAGAGACTGGCTTAAGTGATGAAGCACTAGACTAAATATTGCTTCTGTAACACGTTATTAATTGTAATAGCTCTGAATATTCTTGCTATCCATCTAAATATCCAAACTCTTTATTTTCCCTAAATAGCTCTACTGGCTTGGTTACTGAATATCTTGATATTTGTTTGCTTCAGTACAAAATAGTAAATTTTAAGTCTGCAAATTTGGTATGAGGGTAAGGCCATTTCTACACTACCATTTATGCCGGCAAACTTATGTCACTCAGGGATGTGAAGAAAAGCACACTCTTGAACAACATAAGTTTCCTCAGCATAAGTGGCAACATTCACAGCACCATCTTGATGGGAAACCTCTCTGCATTGGTACAGCTGTGCCATGGTTAGCTCTCCAGTGTATACATGGCCTAAATCTGTTCTAAATTTTTTTTGATGAAAAATATAATCAGTTATTAATTGCTTTTATTATCTGTCTTGCAGACAAAGGTTGATATTTCTGCTTGGTGTGGGCAGTTTGCAGCTGTTCGTTCAGAGCAATTGGACAGGACCTCCTGTTCACTTAGTGCCTGAGGACTTTTTGCCGTCTTCATTGTTACACCAGTTCTCCGAGGTACACTTACATTTTAAAAACCTGTCTTTTGGTAATTTGCTATCACTTCCATTCACTGCTAGCACATGTCGCCTGATACAGGCATACACCGGTATCATAAACAAATGCAGGCAATATTAATTTCTAGAGACTTCTTATCTATAAATGGGCTTCTGAAACAGAAGCAATTCCCCAAATTCTGTTCCTGCAGCTGGGGCGAATGTGAGACTACAGTGGGGTTTTCTTATTTTTCTGTATGAACCTCTCCCAAGTATGGTCTCAAGAGTATTTCAGAGCAGACACTTCAGTGCCTGGCAAACATAAGGTACAGAAACGTTGCATTCAAAGCACCTGTGGAAAGCATACGTCTTGCAACGAAGCAGACTTCAGTGACTCAGATTGTGGCATTCAACAAAGAACTGATATATATCCAAAAAGTTCCTTTTTCTCCATTAAAACATTTTTCTTAACCTTGTTATCACCCAGGTAATCCCAGACATTCTCCACAAGCATATACTTTAATGGGCTTCCTTGGCCATGATTTAGACTAAGGCATTTGATTAAAAAAACTTTGGGAAGGGGATAATGTCGCATTCCTAGAGCCATTTGAGCAGCTTCAGAGCTGCCATCTGGTGTTTTCACATAGAATAGAAAGGATTCTGGATCCACAGGAATTTCCCTGCGTAATTCGTAATATTCTGTTCCAAACTTCTCAGCCTGTTCAGACTGTAGAACTAAATGTTACAGATTTTGTTTCTTTAAGGCATCAACAAAACTGCCAGAGGCAGTGTCTGGGGCTTCTCTTTAATTTCTTTGAGATGGGGGAAATGCTTTAATTGCTACATTGTACATTCATAATTGCCATAGGAAGATTTAGCCTACAATGTTTTGATCCAGTCAAATGATTAACAGAGAAGCTATTTCTCAAGTACTGTCAATAGGAGGGAAACTAAAAGCTTGATTTTTCCTAAATATATTGAACATCCACAACTGTAGTGGGTTTCAGTAGGAGTTATGATACTCAGCACCTTTTCAGGTTCAAGCCTTTAATAAAAAGGTTTATCATAAAGTAGTTTCACATTACTGAGACAAATGATACTCCTACAAGATAGTAAAGTGATTTCTGAAGTTAGAACTGCTGGATAGTTCTGTTTACTTAGAATCTTTTTCTTCATATACAACAAAGTAATAACTTTTTGGAGTGTTTTCTTTGAAGGGAATGCAGCTAGACTGAGGTGTTTGCCACTTTTTCATCAACATTTGACAACGTCTCCCTCTACTAATAGAAGTTTGAGCAGTTGCAAAGGTCTAGGTATAGGAACACAGTAGTTGATACCTTTAGTTAAACATGAGTGAAGATGTATTTTTTTTTATTTGTCAAGATTCAACATAGTGGATTTTGACTTCTATTACAGCAGCTGATGTAACCATTGCTTAAAACAGATCAGGGAGCTGCTTTGTTTGCATCACTTTGTAATATCAGTTGTTTCATGGAAAATACGAAACTTTGGATAGGAACAGTTGCATCACAGCAAATGTTAATTGTAGAGACTATTCTTAGTGTGCAACGAATGCTTATCCTAGTGAGTCATTGGGTGGCTGCATCCCTGGTGAGTAGGAAAAGCCCAGTGTGCTGCTCATCTTCATAGCTCTTGTTGCTGACAGGATCACAGCAAAGAGGAGCAGTATAGCTAGCACTAGTGAGTTCTTTTGTATCTGTGGTTCATCATAGTTTCTTCAGTTTTGACTGTGTCCTAGAATAGTGGAATCAAAGCAACAGGGAGACGCTGACTTCCTAACCTTCTCGCTGGCCTTCCAGGGAGGGACTAGACGGTCCCGCATCTTACTGTCCAGTTTTTCCGCTCCCCCTCTCTCCTTCAATGCGACTTGAGTTGGGTGTTAATAAATGAAGGTGGGGCTGGAGGGTAGGCAGACTACAGAGGGAGAAATTGACTATTGATAGTCTCATAAGTAGTCAAAACAATGTTAAAATTTGCCTTTTCTCCCTTTCACCAAAAAATGGCCCAGAAGCCCTACTCTGTCGGGCAGCTCAGCACACAACCAGCCCACAAGCTGGAGAGCTCCCACCAATCACTGCCATCTTGAACTGTCTTCTGGATAGTAGGTGCTCTAAATCCCTCCCCCCCCCCCCCCCCCAGACATCAACCCTTTTAATAACCAAGAGGATTAGCAGACTTTTTCCTTAGTAGCACTATATCATATCTACTTGTGCTTTGCTATGTGTATGTATTAGACATTGACTGCTCTTTTAAAAGTTATATTTAGCAACTTGTAAAACAGTAAAGAACTAAAACTGGACATAAATGTTAATATGTACTTTCATGGAGCCATAGCCACACGAGAATAACATTAACAGTAAAACATATGGCTGGAAAGAACTGATAAAAGCTATTAAGCTACTAATTTAAGAAGATAATGAAACAACAAATAGCAAGATTTGACTGAACTTAAAACATGGAATATCTGCATTGAAAGCCTACTGGAATAAAACAATTAACATTTTCTCTTGAAGTTATTTCTGCTTCTGATGAATCCTCACTCTTAGCCATGGGTTTGTTTAGACTTACTTGAAACGCTGCTATTAGTGGTTTGAGTGATTTATCAAATTGTAGACTTTTACCATCACAAGTCCATTTCTATTTAAATATTATATGCTAATATTACATCCATACTTGACTTGCTTGGGATATAAAATTCCATTGAGTAAGATTAAAGCAATTAAAAACTAGAGAATCAGGGATATGATTTAATAAGCATGATGAAAGACTATTAGAAAAATAGACTTAAAATATTTTTTGTAGTTTTAAAAAAAAAAAATCTTTGCTTCATTACCTCCTGGGAAGCTAATTGTATCTAAATACTGAGGTTAGCCTGTCATATATTTCTAAATATATTTTAAATTCAGGTATGGCATTTTTCACAGTAAAACCAAAAACATTTTTATCATTTTGTAGTATGTTAAAGGTGCCCTTAAAAAAAAAACAAACAAACCTGAGATTTTTTTAATTTGCTATATAAAGAGAGTCAGAAATTTCCTGATTGTATTTCACATTAGAAGTTCAGATCTTGTTTAGGGTTTAGGAGTCCATGAAGAAGTAAAAGCATTATGACTTTGGCAGCTGTGGACTTGAAACCTCATTGAGAGAGGAAAAGATGTTCAAAGTATTTAATACTACTTAATTAATTTTGATATTTCTGTAATTTGTAAGATTGACTTTTTCAGGCTGCCTTTCTACATCATAAAGAAGCAAAGAAGGCACAAACTTTTTTTTGAGAATTTCATCACCTCATTAAGCTTGATTATCTACGTTAATATAACTTCTAAGAGTCAATATATATGAACATTATTGTGTAAACTGGATTTTAACACTGATTAAGCATTCAGCAGCAACTAATACTGAATTGCCTTTGTCCACTTCATAGAATACTCTCCAAACTTCCTTGAAAGGATTGGGAAGCCCAATGTTGTATCATAGATTGAACTTTTACTGGATAGCTAAAAGGATGAAAAAAAATTTTTTCCTTTGCTGTTAAATGAAAAAATGGTGCCTTGTATAAAGTTGACTGTGTTTGTAAATGTAACATTTTAACACCATGTAACGATGGATTGCTAGCAAGGAAATAAACCTGTAGTCAGCAACTATGCTGAAGAAATAAATCAGTTAGAATAGAGCAGGACAGACTCTGGTGGTGGTATGCTTGACTTATTGATGGCACACATTTTTTCTAAGTATAACTGCTTATACATACAAAATTTTGTAATGCTATCTGTAAGTGTAATAGCATCCTCCACTGACCTCTAATGTATTGTTTTTGTTCAAGAGTACTAAACAGAATATAAAGTGTAAACTTCCAATTTCTGTTCGTTCTTGAAAGATTCCTATTTCAGATATTTATTTGATGTTTAAAACTTTCTAACCCATCCACATATTAACACTTAATTGACTTGTTATAGATTAATCTAAAAAATAGGGGAGGAAACAGAATAAATACTCTATAATTAACAAAATAAAAGCTCAGCTGACGTTTTGTTCCTCTCTCTGAATCCATTGTTTCTCCACCAAAAAAGCTGAATTCCTTGGCTGCTTAGGAATATGCCAAATTCTGTGGTAAATTCCAGGTCTGCAGCAGAGTGGAGTTTGTGGGGTTCTGTTTATGTCAGTTGGCTAAGGAAAACTAAACTGCCCTTCAGCATGGCCACCTCTCTGTTAGCCTCAGTGTACTGCTTCAAGTCTGAGAAGCACAGTATGCTACAAAATAGAGATCTCTGATTTAATACTTTATTTAATACCTGCTCTCATATTGCTCTTCTTTCCGTCTCCTTGTACTAATTCTCCCAATTAATTTAAAACAACAAGAAATAAAAATTGTTGCAGATCTCATTTTGATATAGCCTTAAATGTTGACATTAACCAGAAAAACAGCCCCTAAACTAAAATTCTTACTAATTGTCTTGCCCTCATGAATGAAATCAGTGCAAGTGACTTCTATTATACTGCTCATGACGATCCTGCAAGGGCATAGTTTTAAAGTACAGTAGAAACTAAAGTAGGTATGGGGAATAGTGTCCAGCCTGCAATTGGTCTTGGTTACAGAACGATTACTAATTTATGGTTTGTAGAAATGAGTACCTTGCCAGCTGTGCATCAGACAAATCTTTTCTTTTAAAAGTGTTTAGAATGTATTCTGAAATACACTTCTCCCTGCTCCCCTCCCCCCCCCCACTTCTGAGTTTATAATTGTTGAAGCTATCAGTGAGGGAGTAGAGGGATGAGCACAGGTTTTGTGCTTACAAGAGTGTTTTTTGCACAATCACTCAAAGTAATCTCTCCAGTATATATTTCAGTTTCTATATACTCAGAAAATCGCTTGTCATCAGTACAGTCCCTTCAGGTTTTGATTGCAGGTCTAGTGGAAAGTCAAAACCCTCAAGGCTATAATCCAGATATATTAGCTCTAAAAGACATCATGCGAGAGCATCCCTCTCCCTCTGTTTTTCACCAGCACACTCTTGTGTTTTTTCTCTGCATATTGTTTTATGCCCCAATTTTTATGAGTTGTTTATAAAATAAAATTATTATGCATTGAGTTCTGTAACCAAAACAATAGTGTACTCATATTTTGGGGGGAGATGACATCCTTTCTCTCTGCCCAAAATCACTCAGATAAGATATTTTTCTCCATGTGTGAGACGAATGGTGCGCATTGTTTTTGCTTTCTTTCCAGAAGCTGTGGAAGGGAGCTAGTGAGGACCTGACATAACACAGGAATTGCCATATGGCAGCAGCCCATTGGTTTATCTAGTCCAGTATCTTGCATCTGACAGTAGTCGATCCCAGATGCTTTATAGGAAGTGCAAGAAACAATGCAGAAGACAATTTGTACAATAATCTGCCATGGAGTCTTGCTGGCTGCCCTCCTTTAGATGCAGCCATAAGCTCTGAGGCCTGCAAGTTTAATATCCCTTAACCTTGTATGCAATAGGTTGTTATCCTTAGTGTTGTTAACTTTTACAGTTCTTATACTGGCTTTTTTTTTTATATACTTGGTGCGTGTTCAGAAATCCCACCTCTTGGAAATACGTGAATAAGTGAAAATCTCTGTTTAAAAAAAAAAAGCTGTGCACTGAAGCTTAAAAATGCAACCCTAAAAGCTCAGGCTTGAATCATAATTTCTGAATAGATAAAGTTGGCAATGTTGTAAATGTCTAGCCCTTCCTCCTCTCCCTTTTTTGGTATCCTATTAAATTCTCATCCTCAATGATATCTTGTAGTAGCCAGTTCTGTTGGTTTGGGTTTTATTCCTGAATGCAATCTGGCGAAAGGGTGTAGAGGAGCAGCTGTTGACTTAGGTTTCTGGGCCTGCAGAAATGGACACTTCATGTGGTGGTGGCTGCGTGGAGGAGGGCATGACATTGTGAGAGCAACTTCAGAAAAATTACTGTGGCTTTCTGAAACTCCCTAAGCCTTGGATAAAGTTACCACATCTCTCCCCATCTTGGTTGTCCTTGGGATGCTGAATTTTCCTGTAATTCTTCAGTTGCTTGCAGACATCCATTCAGCATCAGGGGTGTATGTATGCATGCCTCGTGCACCAGTGCCAGAGATTTTTCCCACAGTGGTACATGATGGGCTGGCTGTAGCGCCTTCTGAAGTGGTACACGTATAGGTGCCAGAATAAGGGCACTGCTGGCCCTTCTTCCCTTTCAGTTCCTTCTAACCATCAGTGATGGTGCTATAATGTTCTTGCTTCAGTAAGCCTATCAGTGGTCTCATCTGTAGGTTTAGTGTACATAATTTGTTAAGTTTAATTAGTTAGAATTAGCAGTTTAGATATAGTTGTAGTTAGTCCCAGGGGGATATAGCTCCAGGTGTTGAGCATGTGCTGGTCCCCAGGCTTCAAACCATGTGCTTCATGAAAGAAGCCCTGGCCTGTAAATAAGCCTCACCAGAGCTGTTTGAGGAGCCTGGGCGGGACCCACATTCGGGACAAGTTCAGGATGTGCAGAAAACTAACACCTCACACTAAAAAGGACTGGCACGTCAAGTTAAGAGCATTCCTGATGGAATCTGCTCTCAAACTAGACTCTAAGCCTGGCTGCTCTGGCTCTTTGAACATCCGAGAGATGTCCAGTGACAGTGTTGTGCCTGCCCCTGGCCTTGGATGAAGAACCAGATCAAGCTGTGGGGACTTCAGTGTTTCCTCTGGAAGAGGCTACCCTAGCTGCAGGGGAACAATCACTCGCTCCATCCTTACCTGCCTCATCATCATCATTGCCTGATGAGACAGTAATGGGTCCTTTGGAATAGTCTCGCAGGATGATTTTATAGTGTACTAGGGCTAGGCACTACTTAAGAGGGTAGTTGCGAATTTGGGTTTGGAGGCAGAAAAACTGAAGGAGCCCACTGATGCACTTTTTGACATTCTGACAGCAGCAACCCATTCTCGAGTGACTCTTCCCATCCAGGAGGGAGTTGTCAAGCTTGTTGTGGCCTTATGGGAAACCGCCCTTCTCTGCCCCCCTAGATTTAAAAGCCCCCCCAAAAAAAATATTATGTGCCTGCCACGTATCTACTCTCACTTGTGCCTGGTCACTGGTGGTATCAGCCACCAATGAAGAGAAAAACTGGGCAGTCAATCTCAAACTCCCCCGCCCCAAAAATAGAGGCAAAGAAGCTGGATCTCTTTGGCAGAAAGATTTGACTGGTAGCCTCCAGCTCTCCATATCAAATTAGCAAGTCCTGCTGGAGAGATATAACAATAATATATGGCTAATTTTGCTGACTCCTTGCCCCAGGAATCTAAGCAGGAGGGCAAGTAAGTGATCTGAGTTTTCCTCCAGACGGCCTCTGATGCTGCTGACTCAGCAGCCAGAACACTGGTATCTATCGTGTCCATGCAGAGATCCTCTGGACTATGGTCATCTGGCCTATCTTTGAAGGCCCGAAAGTCCATCTCTGACCAAATGGATGCCAGACTGCATGGCCTAAAGGGTTCCAGGCTACACGCTGCTCCTGAGACCTGTGCACTCTGTTGGCTTCCAGAAAGCATTTCAGGCCCCAACAGTCAAAGCGGTTTGTGGGTCAGGCTTGGAGTGTGCCCTACAGGAGGAAGAGCAAGAGTTATAAGCACCATCAAGGTCAATCCCCTACTGTCACTTCCCAGTCAGACTCAGTCTGCTACCCACTAGGTGGCTGGCAGGCCAGCCTTTCAAGGGTGCACCTGGGGGTGGTGTAGCAGATTTAACTCAGGATACAGCCCTTCCTTTCTTTTCCATTCATCTTTCTCTCTACTTTTTTGCACAGGTGACTATAATGTTAGGCCAGTGGGTGCTAACCTCAATTCCACAAGGTCCCCAGAGAGATCAAGAGGGACAAAATGTTGGTCATAATGATCACTTTGGTGTGGCCCATCCACACTGGTTCAGCATGTCACTGGATAAGGTGGTGGCAGCCCCTTGGATGCTCCCGGACCATCAGAACTTGATTTCACAGGATCACGGTCGGCTGTTTTATACAGACCTCGCTCCTTACATGTGGTGATGTGTAGGCTGCATAATTATGCCCTGAGGAGCAAGCTGGCTCTGCCCAGATTCAGAAAGTCCTGCTGGAAAGTAGAAAACCCTCCACTAGAGCAACCTACCTGGTGAAGTTCAAATGCTTCTCCTGCTGGGCCGCAGAACAAAACCTGTCCCCAACTCGGGTTCTGTTACACTCCGTTCTGAAATACTGAACTCTGCTTGAAATATCTAGGCCTGGCCCATTGTCAATCACGGTACACATGGCAGTCATTTTGGCTTTTCGCCCAGCTATCCAGGGCAGATGGGTCTTTTCCCAAGACATCACAGACAGATTCCTAAAAGACTTGGCAAGGCTCTTCCTGCAGGTCAGAGACCCAGTTCCCCCACAGGATCTCAAGCTAGTTTTGTCCAGACTCACTGGGTCTCCTTTTAAGCCCATAGCATCCTGTTCACTTCTTCAGTTGTTGTGGAAAGATGCCTTTTGGATAGCAATTACATCGGTCTCCAAAAGACTTTAACATCAGAAACTCACTGTATGGTGTTTTACGAAGATAAGGTTCACCTGTGCCTTTACCCTGCATTTTTACATTTTTCAGTCTCATGTCAACCAGGACATCATCTTGCCAGGTTTTTTCTGAAGCTGCTCAGCTCTAGCAAAGAGCGATACTTGGGCATGTTGGCTGTCAGAGGAGCACTTTTCTACAGCAAAAGAACTAAGCCCTTTTAAAAATCCATGAAGCTCTTCATTGCCATCGCTGAGGGAATGAGAGGTCTGCCAGTCTCATCACAGATTTCCTTGTGGATCACTGTCTGCTTCCATACTTTTTACGAGCAAGCAAAGACCATGCCCCTTGCCACTCTAACCGCCAATTTGACAAGAGCACGGGGTTCATCGGCAGCTTTCTTTGTCCAAGTTCCAATACAGGACATTTGCAGGACCAGAACTTAGTCTTCTGTTCATACATTTAAGTCTTACTAGACCAGTGGTTTCCAACCTTTATTTCTTGAGGGCCACAGATATCATTCTTACAAACCTGAAGGGCCACCAGTGTCCACCAGCAGGCCTCCTGGCTGATCTCCTGTCTCCTGCCACATTCCAGGCCTGTTGCATGAAGATATAGTACAGTGGTTCCCAACCTGTGGCCCATGGGGGCTTTCAAAGTGGCCATTGGCTCCCCTCCTGCTGGTTGCAGCAGGGAAACTGCACGCATCCTGTAGCCCTGCATGCTCCACCTGTGTCCCTAGGCATTAACTCCCTTCTGCAGCCAGGGGATGGAAGATCAGTGCTCCCCTCTCTCTGGCTCCAGCAGGAACGCCAGCACCTATGAACCAAGGTGGAGTGCTTTGCCATGTTCCCTGCGACAGCCAGGAGAGGGGAGCGCTGATCTTCCATCCCCTTGGCTGCAGCAAGGAGTCTGCACCGGTCTTTTAGTCCCAAGAAGAGACACTCCGCCTGGGTTCTTAGGCTGCACTTTCCTTCTGCAGCCAGCAGGAAGGGAGCCACGGGCCCCAGGTTGGGAAGCACAGTACTATACCTTCATGCCACAGGCCCGGAATGTGGCGGGCTTCGGCAGAGAGGCGCTGCAGTTAGCACGTCTGTGAACTCTTGGCCCTCATCCAGAGGTTATGCTTGCAATTCATCTGATGTGAAATGGATAGGAGTAAGCACTCGAAGAAGAAGAAAAGACAGTTACTAACCTTCTGTAACTGTTGTTGTTCGAGATGTCGCTCACGTCCATTTCATGATCTGCCCTCCTTCCCATCTGTTGGAGTTCTGGCAAGAAGGAACTTAGAGGGAGGAGCTGGCAGCACCCTTACACCAGCACATACGCGTGCCACTGCAGGGGGCATGGGTACCACTGAGGGAAAAATCTCAACCACCTGTGCGAGTGGCAGGCACACACATACACACGCTCAACATAGTATGGACATGAGTAACGCATCTCAAACAACAACAGTTATGGAAGGTTAATAACATTTTTTTAACAGGCAGAGGGTTCTACGTATGCATGGGAGACTGTGTGACACTACCCCCATCAGAAGACACTGCCCGGGGGGGGGGGGGGGCGGGAGGAGACAGCATTCACTAATTGACTATATTGGAGGAACCCCCTGCGTTAACTATTTGCGCAATGGAAGAGTACACTAAATTGACTTTGCGTGGCTGTAATGTGACTTCATTAAATTATTGGAGACAGCTTGGTTAATTTGTGTGTTGGGCATAATGGTTAATTGATATGAGACCGATGTGCTAATTCTGCTGTTAATTGGAGTCACAGCTTTCACCCAGTAAGGAGCGAGGGTTTTAAAGTCCAATCGAGCAGTGCAACCCCACCAGCAGGAAATGAAGCAAAATGGGGCAGGTCTTGGGGTGGGATTGTGACTTGGGGTGGGATTGTGACTAGTGTATGTAAGCCTGGTGAGCAGATTTAATCCTTGGTTGAGGCATTGGGTAATCTTTTGAAGCCCTGCAATATATTATTTGTTTGTAAAATGCTTTAATGTTGTCTGGTGCTGATATTATTTGTTCTTTTTTCTTTCAGCCCAAAGCGTTGAGTACAGCTGTTCTGAGTATGCTGGCTCTGGATGGTGAATCAATCTATAATCTGACTTCCCTTCCTATCTTGCTGATGTTAGCCAGAATAATCCTTGTGAATTCAAGACACAAACTTACAGCCATTCAGGTATGTAATATGTGGACGTAGTTGTTATGACTGCCATCCATGCACTGGTTCTCACTTTATTTTCAGTGTCTTATTCAGTCTTGTCTACTATTTTCTTTCTCTTCCATTTCTTTTGCCTTCCCTCTTCTTTTGTATTTGTAAGGATTCTTATTTTTGCAGTTGTGAGAGGTAGGATTGGGATTAAGGCAGTGCTGACGGGGGGGGAGGGGGGCACAGACGGCTCCCTGTGCAGCCAAGAGGTCAAAGACACCACGGCACAAGGGGTGGGGGAGGTAGCAGTCCTAGCTAGGTGGAAGAGACTGCAGGGAAGGGAGAGTGAGTCCCTGGCACTTGGAGATGCTCTCACCTTCCTTGATGGTAAGTGAGCAGTTGGGGCTGCAGTACACTGTGATCCTGGGTGTGGGTGGCCACAGGGTAAGCGACACTCAATTCCTGCAGGCACAAGGTGTGGGGAAGGGTAGGGTTCTGTCAGAACAGGACACTCCCTTCCTTCCCCCAAATAGGTCCCCATGTAGAGGAGGAGAAGATTTTTGGCTGAGGAGGAAGCCACCCCACTGCTGAATGCTCCTGCCGGAAGAGGAGCCATTTGGCAGAGAAGTGGCCTGCTTCCAGCTGGAGATGATGAGGACAGATTCTCACAGTTGTACCTGGGGATCTGTGCTCTGCCAGGGCACGATTCCAGCTTTCCTTGCACCTTGTGCCTGCCAGGGTTAAGTGTCACAGGCCACAGCATGGGGAGCCCTCTGCAGTTCCACTGTCAAGACCCGCTTGCTCTCTCCCATGACAACAGGGCTGCAGGGGGTTCCCTCCGCAGCCTCAGGGCCAGGGCATCCATCCCCTGCGGCACAAGACTATTAATAATAATTGATACTTTTAAAATTGATTTAAGTGTTTCAGCAGACATCAAATCTTTTTTGCCTTCCTTTATTCTTGTGACGTTGTCCTCCTGCAGTCTGAACTGGTGTGCCACTATGCCACCCCAATTCTCCACTCCTTGGCCCCTACTTAACCCTGCCTTGGCGTGCGAATCCCCACCCCTGGGTCAACTCATGCTCAGCCTCCTGCGTCTAATCGGTCCCTCACCCTGTGGAAGAGTACTGTCACTAGCCACCCCGCAAGCACCCCCAGTCCCTGAGGCAACCCTGGGAATTACCGTCTTGCAAGGTTCGGTGCTGTACGCTGCACTCTTGCACAAGTTTAGCCATGCAAGAGAAAACAGCTAGTTTAGCCTAAGTAGTTAGTATATATTCTAATCGAAGGGACCATTCAAATTGATATGGCCAATTAACACCCCCATAATCATAACACAGAAAGGGATTTAGTAGATTACAGGTTGTCGTTGCAATAAGCCATAACTCCACTGTCTTTATGAAGATCATGGTTTATGAATTTAAGTTCCCATGCTTGTCTTTTGAAAGTGTTGTGCAGGTTTCCTTTGAGGATGAGGAAATGGCAAGTCAGATCTAGAGTGATCACTTTGTGAAAAGAGTCAGCCACAAGTGATATGATGCTTTTGTCTTAACATTTTCTGTATGAGCTCTTTCTCGAGTGTAGTGATTTGTCTGGTTTCACCCACATAGTAGTTGTGGCACTTAGGGCTCTGGAGGAGGTACATGCATATGTTGGGATAGGCATATGAAAATGTCACACGTACTGACTGTCATCTCTCCTTCAGGGGAATGTATTGAAGCCTGAGCCTGTTTTGGTGTCGATACACCTGCAGCCAGTTTTTGTAGAGTAGATAAGGCAAAGTTGTTCCTTTCACTTGTATTTGTAGGACTGGGATCTAACCTGAGTGTATGATGCATTTGGTTATTATCAGGATAGGCTACAAAGACCTCTCTTCCTCTAGGCTGTTTTGGATGCATGTGTGTAGAAGATGGGTAAAGACTGGACAGAGAGGAAAATGTAGTGGGGCTGTCTGTGGAAGTTTGGAACTCAGTTGAGGGTCTGTAATGTTCTGAGAGGTTAGTCTGTGGCATTTAATATTTGTTTTATACTGCAGCTGGAGAGTTCTACTAGCCACAAATGCACCTAATTAAATAAAATGGTGAAGGGAGAGAATGTCTCTGGACTCAGTGTTGAGGATAAAATGGGAAAACTGTATGATTCTCAGAATTAATTCTCTTTCAGTGGCCTAATACAGGGCTTCATGCTTTTTAAGTGAAGGTCATTCTTTGTAGGGAAAACATAGTTCCATTTACATCAGTCAGTATTTTCTGTATGAGACAAAAAAGCCATTATACACCAAGTTGGTCTATCGTGTCATTGACCAATGTTGAATGCAGAAAGTACAGTAATAAGATTTTCCTTCCTAAATAAGATTATTTTTGTTTAAATATAAAGGATCTAAATATCGGTAAGAAAAGGAACTACATTTTAGGAAATGTAGTTTATTCGTACTGTGTAGGAAGAAGTGCATATTGTTTTCTTTTATTGGACAACCTGTGGAGAGAATTCCTTTCTTTTCCTTTGGTATATTAGTGGGTTTTTATTTATGAATAATAAACTGCATTTTCATGTTTATTAAATTAGCTTTTCTTTTGTTTTGTGTGCTCGGAATGATCTTAATATGAAATCCCAAAATGTCTGAATCCAACAGCTTCTTTACGCACGTTGCAGCGGGACGCAAATATTCTTTGAGTGAAGGAATAGATTTCTTGACAAGGGGTGCTTTAAATTCTAACATCTAGAAGAAGAAAAACCTTCACTGCCAATCTTTATCCCATCTCTGCAGAGCTGAGCCTGAAGACATAAATGGGTGAAATTTTAAAGAATGGCCTAATGATAGGGAGAAAATGATGCAAAGCTGTAGGGTATTCAAACCACAGCTAGTTGAATTCTCCTTTTTTACTGGGTGCTACCTTTTCCCCATTTTATATCAGGAAGCTGTGCAGCATTTGTATTGAATTAGAAATCTGTAATAATGGGATGATAATTTGTCTTACTTGTGAGACAGTTTCAGACTTTTAGCACTCCCCTTTTTAGAAGAAAGGAGGGAATGTTCGGAAAGGAAAATTGTTGCTTTAAGACATTGTCTGAGGGAAGTACAAGAGGGAGAAATGAACAGTTAAGTGACAGAGCACCCATCTAAGTAGTAAGATATATTTGTTAATTTTTTTCTTTTGACTCTTCCAAGATTATTCAGCTTTGATAAAATTTGAATTTACACTGTAGGAAACATTTTACCTTAATCTAATCTCAGATAGATCAGATTTGGTGTTGAATTGTTATAAAGCAACTGTTTAAATGTTTTTTGACTTATATTTTCAAAATCTGTTCTATAAATGAAAATCAGCTGCATTTATCTTCATTTAAAATATCCTTACTCTCCCTTTCAGACATTGCCTTGGTGGACTCTGCGGTATGTGAATATTCACCAGCAGTTGCTAGAAGAGCGATCGCCTGAGCTCTTTGCTCTTGCCCAGACTTGTATAGAACAAGGCAAGTTTGCAGTTATTTGATTATGTTGGCATACAGTATTGATCAGTTGTCAAAAGAATTCTGTAGATGTGTCACTGTTTACAGCATGGTGCCTATCAGGTGCTTGTATAGTTGCAAAGATAGTAAGGCACATGTTAAATTTATGTTGATTTAACAATTCTCTTTTCATGGTGTATGCTCGTCTTAAAAGTCTGTAATCCTGAGTGCAATTTATCTGCTTGAAAGCCAAAAAGCTTTCCGTGTATACCACTGTTAGTATGTCACAAATTGACTTGCAGGCATTATGCCTGACTAGTCTCTTATTTAACAAAACTCATTTGAGTTTGAAATGTGAATGCTTCTGATTTCATGCAGCTTTGAGAGACACTGAACAATTTTCTCCTGCTCCTCCCTACAGAGTATCAGGATTCTTATCCACGTGATCCAGAAATGTTTAGTACGTGGTGGTCAATTGCAAAGACATGCTGGGTTACATTGCAGAGAGAGGACATCATTTTAAAATTGAACATTAAAGTGAATATTGATGCTGAGGGAAGCAGACTAATAGCGTTAGAGCTAAACATACATAACATACCGTTAGTTTTTAAGCCATTGAGTTGATTTGTTAGCTGAAGACTTTTTGCTCTAACTTCACAAGTTTGAAATGTATATTTTCAACAGGAACTTTTAAAGACATTTTTCTCTCCCACTTAGACATGTCCTCCTGGCATGTAAATCTTTTGCCCTTGCTAGAGAGGATGTAGAAGAGTCTTCCAGCATTTGGTACCTACGCTCTGTTCTCTAGTGTTTACACTTTCTCTGTTTGCAAGCTTTAAATAACCTTCCATACAGTTTTATTGCGTGAGTGCAAGAAAACTTCATTTTTGGACTATGAAACATTTAATTTCAGTAATTTAAAGATGGTGACGTGACCAATTGTCATTAATCTATAACATTCGGAAGTGTAAATCACACTTTTCAAAAGAAGGGAATTGTAGGACACCTTAAATTTCAGCACATGGCATTAAGTTAGTTGACATGTCTTGTACATTAGCTGACAGAGGGAAACAAGTCTCACTTGTGCTGCTAATGATCTAATTAGCAGATATATAACCAGTTTAACAAATTGTATTTTTAAGGTAAAAATCAGATGTTCTAATGATCAGTGCAGTAACTGAGCACTTCAGAAAAATATCTAATCAGTATATTGCATTTTAATAATAATAATAATTAATAAAAAAGCCCTATGAAAGCTGAACTTCAAGAAGTGCTGGAAAGCTAGTTCTCTCCCCCCACAACCCTTTTCAAATGGGGGAATTACTAAGGTGGTTAACCGTTGGGGTAGGGCCGGGGGGAGAGAGGAGAGAAAGAGAGATGTTTTGCTTGGTTTGCTGGTGGTAGTGGATGGATTGGATGAAATGAAATTGTTTCTATTTAATTACAAAGGAATGGGGATTTTGCTATTTGTAGTCAGGACTTCTTGAGTGGATAGCTGCTTCTTTAAAAATCTGTATGAATTTAACTAAATGTCAAACAGGTGGCTGATGATGTTTGTTGTTCGGGTTAAGAAGGGCAAGGTGGAGGGATTCCAAAAGCTTTTTCATTATTATAGAGAATGCACGTGATCAGTTTGTAATACTTTGCTGTGTTTGTTACTCTGAATACCAACATGGTGTGGAGATGAATAAATAATCAGTGACAGGGAGACAATGTCAACATCAGTCGATAACGTCAGCCGTTATTCAGTTGCACTTGAACACTGTAGTTTATCATTTATTTGGCTGAACATTTCTAGGATGACTTTGCTGGAGAGTACAAAATACTTAGTTTGTAAGGTGCTCTTGCTTGTCTGAAACGCTTATTCAAAAAATCAAAGTCACGGGAAAAACAAAACCTGTAATATGGAGTATTTTGTCAGGCACCAATTTTGAGTAGTTAGTGTATTAAAGGTACCATGTGAGTTCCCTTAGAAATTCCTAAAAATAAGATTTTAGAGCAAAACTACAAATAGGATGCTACAGTAATATAAATAGTGTAACCCAATCACCATATAATGTTATGTCTACCTTGGTGTGCATACCCAAGTACTGGATCTGGTTCATGTGGGTCTGAGTCAGCCAAAGCAACCCCTTGAGTCTACATCTGCCCTGGTAGACACATACAGAATGCTGTGTACTCACTTATGTGTGCCTACATCCACATTGCTACTCTGGACATACAAATTTAGTGCTACTATTTCAGGGCAGTATACCAATCGCCTTCACACGTGTCAGTGGCTCATATGGATCACTTTGTCTCTGCAAAACTGGGCTGAAGTCACGGATCCATTGGATGAGCTGCTCCGGTTCCTTATTGCAGGACAGGTGTTCATGCAGAGGAGTAGGTGCTTGGGAAGGTGCTGGCTGGCATTTCAGCGTTGTTTTCTGTTGAAGTCAAAGACAGCAGCATGCACTAACAATTCATTTTTGACACAGTGGACAGATGCATTGAATGCCACTATTGCCCAGGAATCCACTTTGGTGTGCTGTCACTTCTGCTGCAGAAGAACAAGCACGGTGTGGTGGGATCCCATGATCCTGCAGGGCTGGGAGCAGCAGTGCCTCAAAGCTTCCCCATGAGGAAACAGACCATCATGGAGTTACATGAGGATCTTGGACCAACCTCCAGCCCAGGACACTTGATTGAGGGAAGTCATGTTGGTACAGAAGCTGGTGGTCAATGCCCTGTGGAAGCTAGCCATCCCAGACAGCTGCAGGTGAATTGTGAATCCCTTTAGTGTTGGAAAGTTCACCGCTAAGTATGTCGTTGTGGAGGTTTGTGAGGCAGTTAACACTGGTTTAGCCACTGGTGGTTGGCATAAGAAATGTTCCTGAAATAACAGCTGGTTTTCAGAGGATGAAGTTCCCAAACTGCATTGGGGCTAGCAATGGCACTCACGTGTCCATCATTTGCTTTCCACAAGAGATAATTAAGTATGTGAACCACAAAGGTTACTATTTTGTAGCATGCAAGACTTGGTGTGCTACAGAAGCAGGTTCATGAATTCTAACATGGGAAACGCAGGAAAGGTTCATGACGCCACGGTGCTGAGATCTCTATTGCACAAAAAGAGGGAAGCAGGGCCTTCATTCCCTGTGCCATCTGTTGAGTGGGTTTTGAGGGAACTGCACGTACCCGCTTGGACTCACAAAACTGTACCCTGACTTCAGGATCCATGGAGGAAAAGAAATTCAGTTTCAAGCTCTGCAGCTGCAGGATGGCCATGGAGTGAGCATTTAGTAGTAGTGAATGCTTTGTTGATGCTATCTATGAATCTACGTGGATGCTAGTGTGGCCTGCTGCAAAATGCATAAGAGTTATGAGGCTAAAGGGAAGTGTTTTTGCATGAGTGAATTCAGGATGCTTCTGCTTTGCAAACTCTGCACTGGCAGCAGGATTCTACACATGTGCATACTGGTGCTGGTTCCAGATGGGCTAGGAAAAGTAAGGATGCCATATATGTACACGTTCTGCCAGTGCAGGGAGACAGAGGATGACATGGACCTTTTGCTGCTGCTAAAGTTTACCTTTACAGCGTTCCCGTGAAGCTGCTTTAACCTTACATGATGGCACATACCAACCTCGGCGTGTGGGACAAAAATACTTCTTACGGGTTTTGTTTTCATCTCATTGTCACTTGTTAAAGGTTTTTAATTGTGTTTGTGCTCCTACCATTGCACACCTGTATGAAACCCTTCATTGTAAGTCACCCAATAGGTTTGCAGTTTGTGATGCAGTTTGTGCTGCGGTGTGATGTATTTATTTTTCACTGTGCACGTGCTTCTCACTGTCCTTGCCTGTATGCAGTGCTTTTTTTTGGCGACGGTACGCAGGGGTACAGAGTACCGGCACCTTTTTTTGCCAGTCCCACTGCCCGGCTGGGGAGGCAGGGTCAGCAGCGAAAAGGAGCATGCCGCAAGAAGAAGTGGGATGGCACTGGAAGAAGAAGAGGAGAGGCATTTTTAAAATTTACTATCAAGATATGAGTATCGGCACTTTTTATTTTTTAACAAAAAAAGCACAGCCTCTATGTAACCCACCTTAACAGCGTTGCTCTGATGTGTTCGTATCTCAGGATGGGTCTTTTTCTGTCAACATTTACAACCAATGTTTCTTTGCACTGCTTTTCAATTTGTATGTGCTTACCCAAGTTTGCAACTGTGTGGGGAGCCCAAAGTAACAGGACTTCTGCAATGCTTTTATGATTTCTTTGCAGCTGCTGTAAGGGACATTTGTAGTCTTTTTGTGACTAATTGGGTTTTTAATGCCCCTACTGAATGAATACCACTGTTTACAGCTACATGAAACCCCTCTTCATGTCTTTCCCAGAATGTGTTCACGGTGTAGGGATGATATGGTCCTTTGGATAAATATAGCCATTGTTTGACTATTCATTGTCTTAAGTCTGTACCAACTGAGTGAAGCCTCTGTTAAATATCCTAGAACCTGTTTAATATGTGCGATGGGGTTGCTGTAGAGGGGAAACGTACAGACATTGTTTCAATATTTTAGAAGTTCATAGTCTCAAATGCCTACAGAGGATGACATGAACCTTTTGCTGCTGCTAAAATTTACCTTTACAGTGTTCCTGTAAAGTTACTTTAACCTGACACGATGGCACATGCCAACCTCAGCACATGGTACAAAAATGCTTCTTAAGGGTTTTGTTTTCATCTGATTATCATCTGTTAATGAAACACAAGTGAATGATATACACTAAAATCATTCGGAGACTCCTCAATTCCGGTGTGCCGTTACTGAGAAGTATTTAAATTAAAATAATCAAGTCTTTAGTAAAATGAAATAAGTAACAAGATTTTATAAACTTACAAATTGGAACTGCTGTGAAGGTGGACTCTCCAGTTCATATGGACAGTCTGCAGTGACTGACTTCTCGAGATAGTTAGGAACTTCATTTCCAAGTACTTTTGATTCAAAGCGGTGTGACAGATGTATTCTTTCTCTTCACCATTATTGCCATGGTCACCCCAATAACTAAGAGAATTAATGAGATACCTCAGTGTCCATTTAAATTTTCAAAATACCACAGAAATTCTAAATCACACTGTGTTCATTCCCTGAACACATTTCCCATGATACTGTGAACTGGAGAATGAATCTGATTATAAAAAGGTAGCATTAAATAAGCTTGTCTTTTTCACCAAGAGGCTGTCAATTGATTTTTCTCTTGACAATAAAGCTGTAAGATACCAGTCCTGTTTGTAGCTTTATTGTCCAATGTAAAAGAGGAAGATTGATCAGTCCTTCATTTTTATCTTATAGCTGATAAAATGTTTTTGTATGGCTGTCCTCGCAGAGGAAACTTTAAGAAATTTCTGAAATAAAAAGTGTGTACCTTTTAAAAATTTCTGATTAAATTCAGATAACATTAACATCCGCTTTCACACATTTCTAAATGAGTGGCAAGACAGAAGATGATGGGCCCATTATAAAGTTAAGACTTCCCTTTTGGGGATTATCAGTCAATGTTTGTCCATAGAATTTCATTTTCCAGCGGTTGTGCTGACATCTCCTTTTTCTCTTGGTTTTTATTTTGCAGTGATAAACATAGAGACTTTGTTTACAGATGGTGAATGCCGGCATTTAGCAGTCCAGTTTCATCTTGAATGTGCCTATACATTTTTGACTTACTACGAGTATAAAAATGCTAAAAAGCATTTCAACGCAGCTAACGACATAACCCAACTACAGATTAATTTGACAGGTAAGATTTTTTTTTTTTTTTACAAATGTTACGAAATTTTTCTTTAACTGGCCTTTTATGGCTTTGAGCTTTTTTTTTTTTTTTAACGGCTAAGTAAAAATAGAAGGTGAGGTTGTGTTTAAGAAACATTTGCTTGTGAACAGCAGCTGTCTGTTTTAAGGAGGCAAGGGTTGATCCTTGAGCTTGTAGCACAATCTGACTTTATACTGATGTCTGCAGTTACATTGTGTTTCTGTTCTCTCGTAAATAGTGCCGAGGGGGTGCAGGAAAAAAAAACCTCGAAACAATACAGTCACTGAGATACATAGTGCTGTTGTGCTGCAATTTCATTTCTAAAAGCACCGCTTCATGAAAAACTACAGAATAGTAGGCAGTCATTATTGTGAAACATTATTTTAATTCCTGGAATTACTCATTTACAGTGTGGAAAATGAAGGGTGTGTGCACAGACTGCAAAGGGTAGAAACTAATGCCCCTGCAACATAGAAAATTAACATTCTTTTCTATTTCTTATAATTCTGTAGCAAGTACAATGGATTTTATTTAAATTTAATGTTTTCTTCTGTGTATCAATACTATCTTCATGGTTATGAAAGAATATGTAACAGTAACTCCAGAAATACTACTGAGGAAATGGAGAGGCTTGAAAATAAAGGGAAAATTCCACAAACTTGTAAAAATTTCCTATCTACCAAGATGTAACAAGATCTTAAAAATATGTTTCAACATCAAATTGACCAATAAAATTATCTAAAGTGTTCATAGTAACCTCAGATACAAGCTTTTAACACATGGTTTTCTTGGTCAAAACTAGAATACCATATCCAATACGTAAAATCTGAAATGTGGATCAAGTGAAGGCATTCATCAGAAAGCACAGTCCCATCTTTGAATGGTATTGACAGGCAGGATAAGAATTGCTTATCTGTAGAAACATGGAACTTGAATTATCTTCACAACTCTGCATATGAATTGACTCCTCAAAACCATGCTTTATTGCCTGGGCAGTGCAGAGAATCTTGACCTTCTATTGGCTCTATACCACATATCATAAATATAGGGTTTCCCTGCTGTTGGTAAAGTAGTTTTTGTGAGCACTAAATTTATCTATAAATCTTTTAAAATGTTTAAGAATGTAAACAAAATAATTTAAAAAAAACTAATTTTTCATCTGTATATATTGTTCATATTGGGGACCAAGTGGAAAACATTGTATACTTGTTAAACTATTTATAACTGTATAATTTAAACTTTAGAAACTGTCTTCCTCCCATTTTTCTTCAAGCCATATATTCACATAATCAAGAGGGGTTTTTTTTGTTTTAAAATTTCATTTTGGTACGCCTGTAATAAAAATATTGGGCTCATAATGAAGGTCCTTATGCAGGTTTCATGCTGGCTTTTGCAGTTGTGAAAGTCATGATATGAACTTGTTGCAGAAAGTATTGCTAACATAGGACTTCTTTCCACATAACTTGGAATGAATAATCCAACTTTTAACTGGCTCCATACTTTCTTCATTATTCACTTTTTTTATTGGTTCAGTAATTCGCTAATTGGTTTTTTGATGTAAATTGAAAGGCACATTCTCTTTTCAGAGAGCTCTAGCACTTGGAAGATTAAGCAGTAATGGTTACAAAGCTGGTTGCAATGGACTCTGGCTTACTAAAAATGTAATGTATGAAGTTGATGCTACAGCCAAGATGTGATATTCTGTTATATTTTCAATTAAGTGGACATTAACATTCTAGTAAGGAATGTTGTTACAAGGTGGTTTTGCTAAAGTTAACCCAAATTGTTTTCAGTACACGTATTACAAAAAATATAACATAAAATCAATGTCATCTGGTTTGAGAACCTGACTATAAAAGTTTAACACATTAAGCACAAAAAATCTCAGCAGTGGCAGTTGGCTTTTGTTTCCTGATTTTTACATAAAACAGCTACAGCCATTTTTTCTTAATAGGAGGCTTTAGGAAAATTATTTATTCAATTTTCCAGGTTTAATCTAGGATAGCGATTGTTAAATGGAGAAAAATATACTATGCTGTACTGATATATGTGTGCTTTCAATTATGACTTTAGCCAGAGGTTATCATAGTGCTCGAGATGAGTTGTGGTGATCATGCATCTCTCTCAACTAAAATTGTTACAGTGAGATTCCCAAAAGTTTCTCTCATTAAATCTATCAGAATGGTTATGAAGGATGTCTAATATGAAGGCAGATGAAATGAATATGTGGGAAATGTTAGCATTCTAGACAAACTTACTTGATGTGCATGTTTTGGCTGGATTGTAGGAACATCACAACATCAAAAAAATTCTGGTTTAATATGAAACATGCAATCTCCAGCAAATATAATGTAAAGATTAAAAGAAGAGTTTTCTTTTAAAAAAAAAAGAAATTTCAGATTAATTAATAGTTATAGTCTTTATTCACTGAACATTTTTTGCAGCATGAAAATAAATATGGTTCTCTCTCTCTCTGATTTTAAAAATGTGATTGTCCCCAGACAGAGTCCAGTAATGAACTCTGCATTTTGAAATCCAGGATTTGAGAACTGGGGTTAGAAATAAATACAAAATGCTCTGGGAATTTTATGATTTGTTTTCATTCTTTTTAAATTTTTTATGAAATTTCTAAGTAAATATGTTTTCCAGGAGGTCGTAGGGAGATCTTGTTTCCCCTTCATGGTCAATAAGTATACTTTAATTTTGGCAGGTGCTTTGGGAAAAAGGACACGATTTCAGGAAAAGGATGTAGCACAACTAATACTCGATGTCCAAAGGAAAGATGATGTCCTCCTTCCTCACCCTGAGCTAAGCCCAGCACCTACCCCTCTAGAAAATTTAACGAAGGTGTGTATTTGAAAGAAATTGTTTGTTCTTTAGTAGTTCAGGATTTTTAAAAAACCATTTGAACACACAGCAAAGCTTTTTTTTTTTCCTTGTACTTTTTAATGAAAGGTTGGAATATGAGTAGGTTGGATTTATTTATTTTTCTGAGAGAGTTTTGGGGCAAAATCAGATTGATTGTTGGGCTGTTAGTAGTGGACTGACTTGGTTTAATTTTTTTGTTGTGAATATTGGGGCTTGTAAGGAACAACCAGAGGTTAAGACAGGTACTTCTATTATCTGTTTTATAAATCTAAGTGAATTACAGGTAAATGTATGTAAATCCCTAAAATGGATTGTATGACTCTACTGACTAGCTTATTCCGTTGGATGCACAGAGATTTTCATGTGCAGATCACATCAACGTGTTGTGGTGATATATTCATTTGGACATGTTTTCTTGTTAAACTCTTAAAGTGCACATGTGAAGAAGACTGTTATTTAGTTTAATAATATTTTAAAGAAAGTATACCTATTAATTAGACCTCTGTCTCTGTCCTTATATCATTCTCCCTGAAAGAGACTTTGGATCTTTTTGCAGCCAAATAGAACTGACGAGGCTTGTCTGGTCATCAGAAATAACACTATTACCATGTATGTTTCTAGCACCCAATGCCTTGTCTCCTTCACCGTAGAGTAAAGCAAGCATTAAAGGGCTAGGGGTGAAATCTTGGGAGGTGATGAGCAATTTCTACTAAAGTCTGAAAATCAGTGTCACACTCTGGGGTCAAGGTTGGACTAAAAAGGGTTGTCAGTCTCTGCCATGGGCACCTCAGTATGCTTTGCTGCTGTAACTCCCAACCTGGGTCCCTCACAACCATCTTAGCAGCATGCAGGTCACACCCTGGGTATCTGTGTATAGCAGCAGCCCTGGTCCAGCAGTTTGCCAACAACATACCAGTCACACTCTGGCTTTCACCAGTCACTGTTAATACTTGCAGAGTGACCCCAGCACACTCTGTCCCAGACTTTCCCAAAAACCTGTGCTTTGCAGTATTCAGCTCTCTCCTGAACTCCTCATATATTAAGATTCATTGCTTCCGTAAGGAGTCAATATTCAACAGTTTGTTACTTTAACTGGGGTTACCAAACAACTCAGTTTAAACACAGCGCTGGATTTGTTTGGATTAAAAATAACATAAAATCCTGTCTTTTGTTAATCAATGTAAGTGAATTCAGGTGTAAGAGAAAAAGTTAGAAATGGTTACAAGCAAATAAAAGTGTAAACACATTATCTAAAAGTTGAAAACTTACTCTGAGTTTTGGTTCAAGACTTTTGTTCACGATGGCCGTACTCACCCATAGTTTTACAGCAAAATGATAGTTGACTCTTTCCTTGGTCATGATCTCTCCCAAAGGACCAAAGGTGTTGGTTCTTTTGTTATCTTAGGTGAAAGATAACTGGGGATTTTCTGTCCTTTTCTTTTGTAGTCCAGTGAACCTTTGAAATGGATTCATCTGAAGGTTACCTTTCAGAGTAAAGTTTATCCAAGCAATAAGGATGGTAACATGGAGTTGGTAGTACAAGAGTCTCCATGTTCCTTCTTTCCCCACCTGTGTTTGCTGAAATGCAATTTTTTCTGTGTCCTGCCATCTCTTCTCCTTGCTGTCTTGCGGACCCTGTTAGTTATTTATGTGTCAATTGACGTAAACACACATTGCTTTGGCCTGTTCAACAACTTTTGCTTGCACAAGACTGTGTGCTTGTGGACACTTGCTGACACCATACAGGGGGAATTCATAGCCTTACATGTAATGTTGCTGCATACATTTCACCATACCATTGACTAGTAGGTATTAGTTTTAAAATGATACATCAGAAGGTATATTTTATACAAAGACTGTTACAATAGCATTTAGTATGCAAATCCAGGTGTGCTTTCAGTTGCACAGTGCAAGTATGGCAAACATTAAAAAGCACTTTGCGTGTATCTATGGTTGTTGGGGGCAGAAATGTAGAATATTATACTGTATTTGAGAAATGGTATATGGATGATATGAATCAACCTTTTAAAAAAAAAAAAAAGTCACACAAAGAAACAGCTCAAGCACAACATTTGCTTGCCTTTCATTGTTTTCACCTTATGATTATCAGGGCATTTGACTCACCCATCTAGAAAGATGACTTGCCTGTTCAAAAAAACCCTGTTCCAGGTGAGTGGGCAAGTAGAATGTCTTAAAACTGAGAGAATTAAAGACTGTATTACAATGCATTGAAGTGGGACAGAGTAAGACTGTGTGTAACTTCTAAATCTGGCATTTGCTGATTTTTCTAAGTGCAGCCTTAAAGTCCTCTCAGTGCTCTGTGGAATATGGAAAAGTCCCCTGGACACAAAACTGCTAATTGTGAGATATGGTGAATAACAATTCTACAAAACATAGCCAATACAGACATGTGACTTTGTGCTTGACTAGATGCAGTCAGCTGACCTAGGTAATCTCTAATGCCATGCGGTACTAGTGAGCCCTGAGCTACTTCTACATCATAAACTAGGGGTGTGATTCTCCTGCTTGCATATGCACACTTGTGCTAACTCTCATCAAGCAGCAGAGGCATGTGAAAACCAGTGAGGATGTGCTTAATAAGGATAAGGTGTCTCTCTGTAGCTGCTATCCATCCTACCATGGCCACGTTGTTTATATTCATGTTAGCTTGATGAGAGTTAGCTTAAGTATGTGTATGAGAGTCACATCCTTAGCTCATAGTGTAGATATAGCCTTAGTGTCTCTGGTTGGAGCAAAAGAAAACATATTTTGTACCTCAGACAAACCATTTCAAACTTCCTTTTTGTTGCAAGATGGTAGAAAAATAGAGCTGTGAGACTGTAAATTCCAGGGGCCTTGTCTGTAGTCAGACTTGCATGGGTTAAACGAAGTCACTTAAAATCATGTCTCTAGTGCAAGTTTGTGTGAGGACAAGGCTTGAGATACGGGTTTAGGACTATTAATGCAGTTATGGTGTGTTGAATGTTGTTGGGTGAGTCTTCGTTAATATCTGAAAACAGTCCTGGACAGCTTCTTTGTTTTTTCATGTAGTTTGTCAGCTTGGATTGTAAAAACATATTTGTAAGACATGGTCTAATTTCAGTATAACATATTTCAATTAATCATCGTACACATTTAAGAGTCATTAAACCAGGTCATCAGTCTAATGACTGCTGTAAGAAAATTTCCCTGGCTTCCCTGACTAGAACTTGGAAACCGCTTACTTTTAATGAAGTACAATCACTACATGAGCTTCCTGCTCGGCTCTAAAGTTGCTGGCTCAAATTGGAACAGGACACACAATTTTGGGTTGATTTTGTTTAGTCAATATGTAGAAACTGTGGTGAATACAAACATATTCTTTAAAATGTGCTTTCAGTATACTTTAAAAAGACAACAGAGCTTTATATTTTCACAAAAAGCCCTGTTTGTTTTGGGGGAAGAGATGACTAGAACTTCTTAGGTTTATTCTATATAGAGTTTTAGTTCTAAGAATTTTGTACTATCACTAGAGTGAAGTCTTTTGGCCTCATGATTAAACTTCAAATGATTGACCTTATAGGTCGGGGTTCCCAACCCATTGCCCGTGGGGATTTTTCAAGTGGCCCGCGCTTCCCTGCTGCTGTCCAGGACCCGCGCTACGGCCGCCTGCCCCCCCCCCCCCGTCCCAGCATACAGCTGGAAACAGGCTGCAAGGTGGGAGCTGGGTCCCACACGCAGCCCAGAGCAGCTGCAGCAGCCGCTAACTGCCTGATCCTGGGAGCCAGGCTGTGGCTGCTAGCTGAGAGCGGGTCTAGCATGCATCTGGGAGCAGGAGCTGAGTGTAGAGCCCTGTGTGGATACAAATATGTGGATCTGTATCCGCTCTGCATCTGCAAGAAATGGTCTGCGGATATCCGCGTTGTATCCACGAATGCGGATATCCACGGATTTGCAGGGCTCTAGCCCTGCACAGATAAAAATATATGATCTGTATCCGATTTGCATCTGCAAGAAATAGTCTGTGGGTATCTGCATTGTATACGTGGATATCCAGGGCTCTAGTTGGGTGGCTGCTGTTGCTCATTCCTCCTGACTGGTCTCAGCTCTCTCAGCAACCCTTCATATGAAAGGAGCAGGGATTGTTTTAGTGCTTTTCACTAAATAAATGTTTTTACATTTTAAATAAATGTTTTAATTAAAATTTAATTAACTTAACTAAGTAAAATTAATTTAATTTTAATTGCAATTTAATAGAAATGTAATTAAATAATTTAAAATTTAATCTTAATAAAATAGACTGGTGGCCCTTCAGGACTGTAAAAATTATATTTGTGGCCCTCAAGGCAAAAAGGTTGGGAACCACCCTTCTAGATTATTTTTGGATCCTAACTTTAACTTCACCATTTAAAGGGTCAGTAATTATGAAACATTGCATATTCAGTGATGATTGAAAAATAAGGTAATTGTTAATAATCACTGTAAAATCCATCTTCTCTTGTGAAAAACCATAAAAATAGCCTCTTTCTTAGATGTTGTTGGTAACAGGGGTAAAAAAATTCAGTAAAGAGAGTCTGCTTTATTGCCCCTCTCTCTCTTACAGACAATATTCATTTTCTATTGGAGCATTAAAGTTACCCTAAATGTCACATCTTTTACATTCTAAATCATAATGACTAGCCTTTTGACAAAAAAGGAGTGGATGATGCTCCTTTCCACCATTCAGTCAGGTGGAGAGGTTGCTGCTGAATTAGAAAAGCTGAATTCAGTTCAGTTTATTTATAAAATATCTATTGTAACTTTCAAACAATATGTTCCCATGTGACATTAGGGGCAGCAAAATAAGCTGAACATATTACTGTAATATTTTGACATTTATTTAAAATGTTTTTCAACAGAATTGTGATTTGAATGATGATACAGTGCTCAATGAGATAAAATTGGCAGATGCTAATCAGTACCACTTGCCTGACCTGTGTGGAGAAGAGCTTGCTGTTATTCTTGGAGTTTGGTAAGTGTATTGGTAACTTCGTTCCTTTTGTAAAGTCTCTGCAATCTTTGCAGTTGTGAAGTGGTTTAAAAAAAAATCATAGTGAAATAAGGCTTTAAAAAAAAAATCAAGACTAGAGCATATTCTAAGCCATAGTTTTGATTAAATCTCTCTCCTTCTAGAGCAGGGAGTCAAATCCAGGACGTTCCAGCACTTTGATTCTTGAGCACTGACGTACGCATATGCATATGCACACGTGTGTTTCCTTCACTATATCAGCTTACTTTATTGGGCAGCCATACATTTACACTTAGACTAATTTATAATTAATGTAGCTGTCTGCTGTCAGGAACTGGATTTTTCTTAACATAATCCATATTTTCATAAATTTGAATGGTTCAAAATTTGGTTAAAAAAATCAATAAAAACAAACTATAGCATTTCTAAAACCTGGGAATTTTTAAATAAAAGTTAATTAAAAAACCCAAAACGAAGAGCCTTGAGCATATAATTTGGTGGTTAATATGTCAGTCAAGATCTTTATAATGTGAGTGGAGCATGTCCCTTTTTATCTCTCTGTTTAGAATATGAACAAATGTCCAGTGACATCAGTAATACTGCAATGAAGTACTATCCTATGATCCTGGGAAAGGCTCTTGCTCTGTGCCTCGGTTTACCCATCCATAAAATGGATACATGTCTTCTAGTGATGAGTCTTGGTTAATGTTTGTAGAGCTCTTCTAAACTTTATAGTGAAGGCCCCAGTGAGTGTGACGTTAATGTTGATTAATATTTAACTTTGAAGATTATTAAATAGAATTGTTTCTGAAGAGAGCCATCATAATTCTATGTGTGAACAATATCTGCTATACATATGGGCATGTAATTAGTGATTATAAATAAAAATAGAAACAGCTGAGGAATGTTTTCAACAATTAAAATATAAATGCTGCTAACTTGATTTTAAGAAATTAAGGATTAAGAATTATGCGGTAGACTGCTTTGAAGATAGCTCAAAGCAGAGTGCAATACACGAGGCAAATATGTTATAAATGGGCCAGCAATTAGTAGTGATGGAGGACTGGTAACCTGAAATGTGGTAGGCTTTTACATTGGCACACTTTATCACAAATATAAGAGAGATTGATCCTTGGACAGTGTAAGTTACAGCAATATTGAGCTATTGGAGGTCATCATATAATTCTATGAATAGTAAAGAATCTGCCTGGCATTTACTACAGTAATTCACTTCATTACAAAATGTTCATTCCTTAACATTCATGCTCTTAGAAACAAGGCCCATCATTTTTGTTCTGGTGTTTTTGTTCTGTTTTTTACTGAAAAACCTGAGAATTCCTATCAATATATTCCCTAGACACAGTAAACAAAATGAAAACTAGAAATAAAGGGTCTTGACTTAGAATGTATTTACAGGGCCATTTACAATCTAATTGTCCACGTGTCACATCTAAATTGTGGATCCTTTCCCAGAAGGACATCAAGGTCACACAGTCCAAGAGGAAAGGTTGATTTGTACTTGACAGCGTTTGTTCTTCCACTTATTATATACATTGGCTCATCAAAACCATGGATTTGCTGTTGTAGCAAAAATAGTAGAGTAAACCACAAATACATCAAAATAACTATTTGAGATGAGTACCCACAGACAGAAGAATGACTCCCCGTACACTTATATTTAGTCCACTGCACACACAATTCTCCCCCTGAAGAGAAGACGAAAGAACAAACTACACAGACTGATGTTAGTCAAGTTACTGGTGTTTTACTGGGAGATTCTCTGATACTAAGGTGATGAGTATGATGTAAGGGCCTGTATAGAAGGGATTATCTTGGGGTTATACTGAATAACTTGATGGCAAGTACATTTGAACTCGATGGCTAACAGCAGGCTCTTGATGTGTTGAAAGGAAAGATATGCTAAATTTAAATGAGCGTCACTTTGTGTTGCAAAACATTTGTAAATGTTCTTGTCCAGTTCTGGGATGAACACGCAAGCAGTAGCTTTCAGCTCCTCTACGGATTTTGATTGTTAGTGGAGGAGTGATGCTTTTGAGTGACTGCCCGTGGCACATTGTCATGATGTAAAATGTAACATGGTAGGGGGAGGAGTCAATAATTTCCTAATTCTAGGCTCAAGATTCCTTAGTTTGGCACCCCCAAATAATTTGTAATTTTAATTGGCTTTAGTTTCCAAATTGTTTCCAAAATAGTGCAGACCATACTTTGTTCTGGTCTGTTCTCATAATTAGAGTTCAGTACTACGTAAATGGTGCTGAAGTCGATTCTCAGCAATGAATGCTTTTCCTAATGTAAATAAGATTTTAGAGATTGACCTGGTTTATTGGATAATTGCAATGTACTATTGAGGAGAAGTCAGAAATATAAGTGAATCCTATGTTTATAATGTGTGGACCAGTGTGTATTGCAGTATTTTCTGAAAACATGGATCATATAAATCCCATTGAATGACGTCAATGGGGGCTTTGCATGACTAGAGATTGCAGGATCTGGTTCCAGGGTGTTTAACAATATTTGGGACAACAGTGTGAGTTAAATATTATTTTAGTTATTGAAAAACTATTTAATCCCAAATACATAGGAATCAATGGAATTCACAGAACATAGTCTGTCCTCCTGCAAAAATTCTTAGCTTCAAACTAATTAAAATGCTTAAGTAATGAAACAAAGTACTATTACAAATGTTCTCTCACTAATAAAATTTTAAGGGCCTATTACCGTATATATTTTTGAAAGTCTTAATATCTCATAGCAGCTGTCTGTATAAAACTCCAAGGAACACCGCATGCAGTATATCTAAGTCAACATGGAATTAATGTGTTTTAACTAGAACCTATTCATTTTTTTACCCTGTTGCACTCTTATACCAGTATGAGAGGCAGAGGGGAGAGAAACCTATGGATAATAGTTTGGTGTAGCATGTTTCATTTTCACTTTTACATATGATATGTTACTATGTGTATTGTGTCCAATACAACTTCTCTTGTCTTTGCTATAGCACTTTTTATTTTAAATTGGTTGATTTTAGTTATCTTTTTGATAAGTCTTCATTTGGGAGACTACAGTATTTGGTAATTTTATAAGATACCCAATTGTGGCTTTTTCTGTTTCAATATGGACATGCAATTTCTCCTCTGCATCACTTTCTTTGTGCTTAAGATGACTACTTGTCACCCTCTGGGATTTTACAACTCCAAATCCTCTCTCCTCTGCTTAATCAGTTTGATTCTAACTTCAAACTTCACAGTGCACAGGATGGTGATCGGAATAATGTCTGGCTACTACTCTTTCTTCTTAAATTGGTTTTGCCAAAAAACACAATGTCCAGAGAAGCTTTGATCTAAGGAAAAATAATTTAATCTGTGCCCTTTACAGTAGTGAGACTGCTGCTGATTTGGGCAGTGAAAAGGAAAAATTTTCTTAACTCTCAGAAAGGTGGCAAGCACTGTAGCTCTTAGCCTTCATAGTATCCAATGGACCTTCCTGTATATAAGACCTCTCCAGGACCCCCTGCTGACAATACAGGTTCAGCGTGCCTTTGCAATCACATTACCTCACTACAGCAGTAAACCAGTCCCCAAGGTAGTGAAACAAATACAGGTCTGTGACAACTGAGTGGACAGCTCTCTGAGCACATAGCTATTACATAATTGGTTTTCTTACCCATAAAAAGCCAAGTTAATGGATGTTACAAGAAGGATAAGTTACTTCAATACCTGGTAAATCAAAAGTGTCTTTCAGCAGTTCTTCTCTGGTGCTTCAAATAACTGAATTTTTTACCTAGAATTCTCTCTCCCTACCATTTAAATGTAGGCGTTATTCATTATTCTTTTTCTATACAGCCACAATTCTTCTCATCCCAAGGAAGTTTAAATGGCAGCACGTAGATGTTGTAGAGCTTTTAAACTCTCTTTGGGCAAGACAGAATCTTTCAGAAATGCACAGTGCTTTCTCTGTAGATACTGGAAAGAAAAAAAGACCATAAGCTAAAGCAACCAGCATCTGGCTTTTTATAAGGAAATTTGCAAAGTAGCAAAGGTGACATCTTGTCACTCCTTTAAACTAGATTACATGATGTGTACATATCTCCTTCCCTCAGATGCAGCCTTCACTTTTTGGGTCTTGCAGTCTACCTTTTGTTTGTTGTGGTTGTTGCCTAAGGCCTTGTCTACACGATCAGATTATAGCGCAACTTCTGAACTGCGCTATAAGAAGCACGTGATGTTTATCGCGGTGTAGCGCGTACACACGTTGCTCCTTGTTCCGTCACAGAATTCCTCGCTGTAATGCGCATTAGCACACTGAATTCTGGGCACGTATCCCAGCGTTCCATTTTCCCTGAGTAGGCGCTTGGAATCATGGGATGAAGGAAAGGAGCACATAGCAGCATGGGTAAACTGGATGTTTCCCATGGTGCATTGCGTTTCCCTAGCGTCTTCCTCGTTGCCAGTAGCAACTCACGCCTATTTTCAATAGTGTTTGCACGGAGCGCGCCATTGGAAAGAAACAAAATCAGCGTCAGCATGGATCCTGCTCTGGTATCCACTCTCGCCCTCCACATGCTGAACACATCTCGGATGGTTGCTCATTACGTTCTTAGCTCCCATCCAGAGGATGACACAGAGGAGCAGCGGCTGATCGATGCCATGCAGAGCAACAGCACCGCGTTGCTCAGCACCTTCACTGACCATCTGCACACAGTGCAACGCCGTTTCTGGTCGCGAGAGACGAGCACCGAGTGGTGGGATCGCATTGTTATGCAGCTGTGGGATGACGAGCAGTGGGTACAGAACTTTCGAATGCGGAAAGCAACATTTCTGGAACTGTGCTCAGAGTTGGCCCCTGCCCTGCGACGTAAAGACACCAACATGAGATCAGCCCTCACTGTGGAGAAGTGTGTAGCGATAGCTCTTTGGAAGATGGCGACTCCTGACTGTTACCGGTCGGTTGCAAACCAGTTTGGAGTCAGGAGGTCCACCGTTGGAGTAGCCCTAACACAAGTCTGCACAGCCATCAATCACGTGCTGCTACGAAGGACAGTGACGTTGGGGAATGTCAGCGAGATTGTGGACGGCTTTGCTGCCATGGGATTCCCGAACTGCGGGGGAGCCATAGATGGCGCGCACATCCCTATTTTGGCACTGGATCATCTCGCTACCGAGTACATCAACAGGAAGGGCTACTTCTCCATGGTGCTGCAAGCACTCGTGGATCACAGAGGGCGTTTCACTGACATCAATGCTGGGTGGTCGGGAAAGGTGCATGATGCCCGCATTTTCAGGAGCTCCGGTCTGTACAAGAAGCTGCAAGGGGGTACCTTTTTCCCTGATAAAAAAATTACAGTGGGGGATGTGGAGATGCCCACAGTTATCCTCGGAGACCCTGCCTACCCACTGATGCCATGGCTCATGAAGCCGTACACCAGCAACCTAGATCAAAGCAAGGAGCAGTTCAATTACAGATTGAGCCGCAGCAGAATGACAGTGGAGTGTGCCTTCGGCCGTTTAAAAGGCCGCTGGCGCTGTTTGTATGGGCGGCTGGACTTGTCGGAGGACAACATCCCTGCTGTGATTGCGTCTTGTTGTGTCCTCCATAATATTTGTGAAAGTCGGGGAGAAAAGTTTTGCCCAGTGTGGGCTACCGAGGCACAGCGCCTCGAGGAGGCATACGAACAGCCAGCCACTAGGAGTATTAGGGGGGCTAAAGGGGAAGCTTCTCGCATAAGGGAGGCACTCAGGGAGCATTTCAGTGACGCCCTCCCCTAGTTTTCTTTTAGGACGCATCTGCTGCACCTTGTGAAAGTAGCCATGTGTAAAAATAAAGCCTTAATGAAATGATTTTATTCTGTTTTTATTCAGACTTTGAAGGTTGGGGTTACAGGTGTGTGTAGCTGCGGGGCTCTAGAAAGTACGGGGGGGAGAGCTAGTTGTTGGAATGCTATGGTGGGACGGGTGCACTTCATAGAAATTCTTATAGGGACTACGGGGGGTGGGAGGCAGACGCGGCTGCAGTGTCTGTAGTGGAGCCCTAACATTAATCGCCTGGGACTGCAAAGCGACCATGCTCTTGAACAGTTCTGTTTGCTCCTTCATCACACTTATCAGTTCCTTGGTGTGTGTTTTCAACATCTGCTGGTACTCAGCTCTGAATGCTCTGGTCGCAGAGGAGGATTCCTGTGCAGTTTTCAAGGACTCCTGTGTAGCTTTCAACACGTCCTGAAACATATCCTCCCTGTTCCTTCGTGCACGCTGCCGAATGTTTCTCATTCGGGCAGCGGGGGTAGACAACGGCCTTCTCAAGGTCTATTCTAAAAAAACAAATAATTGTCAAGCTGCTGTTTACACATAGCCAGAATAAGAAAATTAAACTTCCAGTAGCACATTACTCTGGAAGGTACAGTGCGGTCAACACCCTATGCCTTGCTGAAGCGGACAAGGTACGTCCTAGTAGACAGCTTTACTGGGGGCTAATAATCAGCATTGGGCACAGAGATGGAACCAGATATCGCTCTCCTCAGAGTGCCCCTGCTTGCTAGAATACATCTCCTACATGCCGCTGGCAGCCAGCCGGGACCGTATGATGCAGCACTGTTTGCTGCCATGGTTCCCGGGGCTGTGCTTTGCAGCTGGCGGGGCAAAGTGTCCGTCTTTGGGAGCGTTGGCACAAACGCCATCCCATCCAATCTGAGTACTAGACTCTGGAGGTACATTGAAGAATCATTTACTGACCTACATGCAGATGATTACTTCACAATCATTGCTTGTGTTGATGCCCTCCTCATGGATGGGGAGTAAGGAGCGTGCACAGCTGGGAGACACAGCAAGCACCCCCGCAACACACAGTGATATTTTAACGTGAGATAGACTTTTAGCATTACAAAGCAGAAACTTACCAGAGCCCCCCCTCAGCCGACTCAAGGGAGATGCTGCAATTCATGTCTTCTAGAGAGGACGTATCAGCGGGGGTGCAGAACAGCTCCTGGCTACACGCTGCGTCGCTTTGCCCCGGGTTCTCCTCCGTCTCCCCCACCATCTCCTCAAGGTCCTCATCCAACTCCGTTGTGGCATTGACTTCATCTGTGGTTACAGGTGTGTCCACTGTGGTGTTTGGAGTTGTTGTGGGGTCACCACTGAGGATGGCTCCAATCTCCTGATAGTACCTGCATGTAGCAGGCACTGATCCCGATCGCCGGTTTCCCTCCTTCCCTCTCTGATAGCTTATTCTTAGCTCCTTCACCTTTGATCTACACTGCAATGTGTCTCTATCATAACCTTTCTCCGTCATTGCCCGAGAAATCATGCCAAATGTGTCGTAATTTCGTCTGCTGCCGTGAAGCTGGGCCTGCACAGCGGACTCTCCCCAGATGCTGATCAGGTCAAGCACCTCTGCCGTGGACCAAAGGGGTGCGCGTCTTCCGCGACGGGTCGCCATTGCTACTGGAAACGCTGCTGCACTCCAATGCACTCCACGAGGAAAAGACCAGGGAATGAAACTGACGAAATATTTGAAAATCCCGGGATTCAACTGTGGGCGGGGACAGTTTCGTCACTGCCAAAGAGCGGGCGGCGGGAAGTCCAGAGAGGACGACTTGGGAATGATGGGACATTTCCGGAGGCCGATCATTGCGCAGTAAGCGTACACATGAGCACAAACGCACAACAGATGATACGCAACAGCTGTTACCACTCTCATCGGAGTGGTTGTTGGATTGCGCTACAACAAGGCGCTTATCGCGCAACATCAACATTGCACGTCTCTACACTGTGCTAGTTAACGCGCGGTAATGATTTTTAACGCGCAATACAGTGATCGTGGAGACAAGGCCTATGTTTCAGATAGTCGTCTTCTCTTTTCTGGATTCTGGACTGCTAGAATATTCCAGACTGTTTTGCCTATGTATGATAATATACTTTTGTCCTTACCTATACATTTGTCTTTCTGTAAGTCTGGGTTTTACCCTTGTTAGAATTTTAAACATGGTAAGTAATCAAATGAGGTTTTGTATGTTTGTTTTATACATAGGATGCTAAAAATTTATTCCATGATGAGTGTTGTAAAAAGACAAAGACATAGGCCAGGTCAACATTTTCTTAATGACCAAGATTGCCTAAGGGAAGCATAGCAGAGAGATTGGTGGATGATGTGACAGTAAGAATCCCCACACTTCAATGCCACCACCACCTTTAGCCGGAGCTAGTAATGCATCCAGACCCAAGTACCCAAGATAGTTTGACTTGATTCAGGACAGGACCCTTCTGAAGGATAGGAACATCTTATAGGGTGGCCAAGTCCATGTTGGAAAAAAAGCAAACATCATTCTGGGATGTATTAGCACAAGTATTGTAAGCAAGACATGAGAAATAATTCTACCACTCTACTTCATACTGATTAGGTCTCAGCTGAAGTATTGTGCCCAGTTCTGGGCACCACATTTCAGGAAAGATGTGGAGAAATTGAAGAAAGTCCAGAGGAGAGCCAACAAGCATTGTAAAAGGTCTAGAAAAGATGAAGTACGAAGAAAGATTGAATAAATTGGGTTTGTTTAGTCTAGAGAAGAAAAGTCTGAGGGGGGGGACATAACTTTTCAAGTACATAAAAGGTTGTTTCAAGGAGGAGGGAGAAAAATTGTTCTTGTTAACATCTGAAGATAGGACAAGATATAGTGGGCTTAATTGCAGCAAGGGTGGTTTAGGCTGGGCATAAGGAGAAACTTCCTAAGTGTCAGAGTAGTTCAGCACTGGAATAAATTGCCTAGGGAGGTTGTGGAATCGCCATCATTGGAGGTTTTTCAGAATAGATTGGACAGACACCTGTCAGGGGTGGCTAGATAATACTTGGTCCTGCTTTGAGTACAGGAGACTGGACTAGAAGACCTCGTGAGATCCCTTTCAGTACAATGATTCTGTGAGTCGATGTTGCATCCAGGAAAAAAAGAACCTCTTCTACTTACTAATTTAATACTTTTTCAAATAACTTAACAATCATTAGTTTCTGGAAATATTTCTCAAACCATATCTATAGTGATCTATAAAAGATACTTCTTATAATGAAATATTTTTGGTTTATAAGCAGACACCGCATCTTGCAACAGGGGTCTGCAACCTGTGGCTACGGATCCACATGCGGCTCTTTGGCTGCCCCCTTGTGGCTTGTGCTCTGGGTCCCTCCCTTCCACTAGGGGGACTCTGCGGGCAGCCCATTCCTGGTTCCACCCTACCCCCTCATTAGGAGACACTGCTGCAGGCACCCTGGCCCAGTTCCTCCCACCCCCACCAGGAGGTTACACCCATTGTGACTCTCAAAACACTTGGTTATTGAAAAGTTCCAAAGGGATAGCCATGTTAGTTTATTTCAGCAAGAAAAACAAGGAGTCTAGTGGCACTTTTAAAGACGAACAAATTATTTCTCCCATGAAAGCTCATGCAATAAATAAATTTGTTAGTCTTCAAAAGTGCCGCTAGACTCCTTTTTTGTTTTCATTATTTAAGGAATTTTTTTAATTGGCTCTTCTTATCTTTTGGGTTGTTGACCCCTGTCCTACAGAAACTGAACTATCAAAATATAATGCCAGTATCCATCCTGAAAAATTATCAGACAATCTCAGAATCAGAGGTTAATACAAAAAGGAGAGAACCCCAGGGATATTTAGGGGTAGCACACTATCAAGCCCGGTATGATGCCCCTTCCCCTTGGCAACCTGGCTGGTATGTTTGGGTTTGTACCAAGGAGCTTCTCCTTGAAGGCCCATTGCTATTGCAGTGATTGATCTTAGCTTGTAAATGTCTTATTGTACTGGAGTGCCCATCCCACATCAACACAAATGCTGAAAGGGAAGGGGGAATCCTTTTTTTCTTCCACATCTCCTAGTGGTTTGATATCCTGGATCATGACAGTATCCATGTTACGGCTGCTATAGCGGCATCAGTGAAGTTGAACCTTTTTTAGCCGACCTTTATATTAAGTTTGCTTTGTCTGTCTCTGTGTGTATATTCCTTGTGCTTTCCCACCTTTCTCCATCAGATGGTGTAATGTTTATAGGTTTTAATGGCAACCTGCGCCCAGCACAAAGCTTGCCAGGCATCTGGCCTTGTGGGGTTAGGGCAGGAGCCTGGGAACACAGTAGTTACTGGTTTGAATCCCACCTGGGGTTGAAAAGCTGCTGTTCGTAGGTTTTGATTTGATCTACTTTTAGTCTTGATTGAAAAATAATATTAAAAAAACAAGTTTTTTAGAACAGGGGACCTTAAAACCAGTGCACTAAAAGGGACAAAACACCCAACCTTTTGCAAACAAATGCATTCACGGTGTTTAAAATGCCCCGTACAAGTAGTCTGACCACTCTGAATTACTTCTCTACTTCTTTTGTCCCTTTTAGTGCATTTGTTTTAAGGTCGTCTGTTCTAAAAAACTTTGGTTATTTTATATTATTTTTTGTATGGTGCATTCTGTTGCTCCTGCTGGGGAAGTGCTGTGTGGAAGAATGGTAGATGAAATCTGGGACCTTCACTGCTTAGTGTGCTCTGTGTAGGGAAAACGGCAGAAGAGGAGGAAGAAAGGCAATAAACAGTTGATTTCTTCTTTTTTAATTCCCTCCCTCATAGTTTCCTCAACAACAGCAGAGGATTTGCAGGAGCTGCAGAATGAAATTTCCCCAAAGAGCCCATTTTACCTCACCTAATGTGCCTAACAAACAAGGTGAACTGTGATAGTTAAACTTTGCTGTGTGAGAAGCACTATGGGTTGAAGAGGTACTGTACCATCGCAAGCCTGCCCTCCCCCAATTTCCTATTTACTGCAGGTGACTAGGAATGTACTTTCTTTTCCAAGCTGTGGGGTACCTTGCACAAGTGACTTTCTGGAAATCCAGACCTTGTACTAGTTATTTTAGTATAAGAGTAAAAATCATTAAATAAAATCTCTTTATAGAAGGGCAGTGTTTAAAAGTGACGAAGAGCAACAGTAAATATTAGTTGGCAATCTGAACCAACTTTAAATACAGTTCATAAGTGTACAGTTTTGAGAACCAGCCAGTTAAAAAGTGGTGCCAGATGTTAAAATGATCTCATCATAATCATTTCATAATACATTTTTCAAAAGTTCTAAAATACACTGCTATGCACCAGTAACTATAGGTGTGTTCTGAGTTTATTCAGGAAATCAACTTCCCGTCTTGTCATTCAGAGATACGTACATAATGAATCTGAATCGTCATGAATTGTGCCTTACTCTGAAATGCCCATCATCGAAATTGTAGCTGGTGAAGACTGAATGTATCATCCTGTCCATCTTCCTGCCATTGCATATTTGTATTTAAACATATATACTCAGTTGTTCAATTTGCCTTTAAATGACATGAGCAGTAAGATTTACTTACCTGGAAACATTTTCCTGCAGCACAATAAACCTCATAGTAAAGGCATTTTTTCTTGGTATCTGCAGATATTTTTATACTTAATTTTGTCCTGTTGTGTCTACTTACACTTCATTGGCCGACTTGACACTCTGGTATTTGTATCCTACATTTACTGATACACTCTTAGGGTGCGTCTACACTTACAAATTAAGTCGACTTAAGCTTGCTTAGGTTGACTTAATTTAATCTGCGTCCACACTACATTTTCCTTAAGTCGACTTAAGCAGCTGCTTAAATCGACTTAAGGAAAATTTAAGTTAATTTATTAAACCTCGTTTTAAGTCGACTTTGCTGGCTAAATCGACTTTAGAAAGTTGACTTAGCCAGTGTGGACATGGAGTAGCCCTAAGTCGACTTTAAGTTGACTTAGGGGGCTTTAGGGCTTCCCCACTGTCCTCCCTGCCAGGGTGGCTGGCACAGCCACAGCCTGGCATGCCCCTCCACAGGGCAGGACAGAGCCCTGCCCTCCCTGCCCCTATGCCCTGCCAGGGTCCCTGTCAGGCTCAGCCCCCATTGTACCCAGGTACAATGGGGCAAAGCCTGATCCCCCTGGCACTTGGCAAGGGGTGCCCCCCCTGCCACCATGGACCTATCCCAGGTCCACCTAGCCCCTACAAGTCGACCTCGGCGTCCAGTATGGACGCTCTAGGTTGATTTGGCAGGGTCCCCTCTAAGTCGACTTAAATTTTGAGTGGGGACATGCTAAGTCAACTTAAATTAACAAGTGTAGACATAGCCTTATAGCCCATTTAGTTGTTTGGCTAAAGCTAAACTATACATATGGAGTCAAGTTCCAAAGGGGTAGCCGTGTTAGTCTCTTGTAGAAAGACAACAGAGTCCTGTGGCACTTTTAAAGACTAACAGATTTAAGTATTTATCAATCACAGCAAATCCCTCATCCTTTTGGTTGCTTTCTTTTTTGAGTGCCCTGCAAAATAGGACACTTTCTTATTCCATTTTTAGCCTGTTATATACGGCTGTCGTTCTTTCTAAATTGTAAGTTGCTTTATACTGTTTGAAAAACTCATTTGGCAAGCAAATAAATTTCCCTGGGATGAAAAGGGAAAAGGAACTGCACATTTGGGGGGGGGGGGGGGGGGGGTGTGTGTGTGTGTGTGTGTGTGTAAGGGGAATAGCAAAGGTACAATTTTATAAATATTTGAACTTGTCTGTGCTTGCCCTTGATTTTTCTATATCTGTTGTTAATTCATCTAATATAATTATATTTATTAATAGAGTGGGGTTTTTTCCTGATTTTTGAGGAGGTGTTGGGCCATATTTACAGTAGAAATAGGAACTTTGTCACCTGTTCCTGTTTATATTCCACATAAAGTCACAGTTTGAGACACCATCATTGGATGCAGTGGAGGTGGCTGTAATATTCCCCTTTACAGCTGATTTTCAGGGGAAGAAGCATCTGAAGGAGAGGAAATCTTAAGTTTCTGTTTTCATGAAAGTTGCTTTGGTGAATTTTTTCTAGAGGAGGGAAACTACAGACTGAGAGACACAGGCAGAATTGTTCCCAAACAAAATGTTTCTCTAAAGGTTTCCGTGAAATATTGGTATAATTTTAAAGAAAGAAATACGTCTTTAGATGGTAAAAGGAAAGGGATTTTTGTTATTGGAATATGGAGGAGGTTGTATTTAGCCACGCAACTGTAATAGTTAATATACCAACCTTTCTATAGTTGTTAAAAATGTAGTTGTTAAAAATGTATTGTATTGTTCCCTTGGTTACAATAGTTTTGAGTGTTTGATCTTCATCTGTAAGGCTGGTCTCCTTTTACATGCTTTAGTAGATAGTTTATTCTGCATATTTTAGATGTTACTACTTCATCCAAAAAGAATGAAACAGTAAAATATAATTGAGGGAGAGAGAGAAATTCATAGTAACGCTTTCTCTTTTAATCATGCTTGGTTTCAGTTGCTTGTAACTTTGAGAAACTTTAATGGTCTGGCCTGAAACTTTTCATGCTTGATCTTTGCCTCTTATTGATGTTTTTTTAAAAGATTGAGTAAAAGTGGAGGAGCTAATTAAAAGAAGGAAACTAGGGCACAGTTGATTGTTTTGCCAATGCTGTTTTACATCTCTAATATCTCCAGGGCTTGGAGCAGGAGGCTGAAAATGGGCAGGGGATTGTTTGAGGTCAGAGGTATTTTTTTTTTTTGCTTTCCCCATGAGAATCATCCACATTTAATAGTAAAAATCCTCTGAAAGTTGCTGTTTCTACCATGCACGTGTAATTGGATTGATGTTTTCATTTTCCCATTTGCCCTTTAATTCCCAGGCTGCTCCAACCCATGCCTCCCTACAGTGGTCCCAAAAGAACTAGCTGAGGCTTGTTGGAGCACAATATGCTCAACATACTCCATCTCCTGTTTGTATATCCTTTCATTGGGCCGGAGAAAGGAGGGATAGCAAAAGAGCAGGAGATTACTTTGGCCTAGGCCCCTTGGGGAGATATGGGCAGTTTCTACTTCCCTTGTGCCCCCTGATTAGTGCACAGGGAGCAGAGTGGGGCTGGGAGTATGCCACATCCATGTAAACATGCAACTCAGGACTGTTACGATACATGCATGCAAAGGGGCAGAGTTGTGCAGCCTAGATTTATCAATTTTCTAACTTGAGTGCTTTATTTTGTAATCCTGACGTTTTTGTCATATTTAAAATTTTCTCACATTTTATCATTTGCTTTTTAAAAGAATTGCATACTGTGATGATATTTGCTATGCAGCACTAGAATGCATTGCCTTTGCGGTGTAAATCTGGAATGAGGTAAGGGCTCTTTTAACCTATTGGCCCCTAGGCATAGGTACACTCTACGGCTATGTCTACACTTGTTAATTTAAGTCGACTTAGCATGTCTACTCTTAAATTTTAAGTCGATTTTGGGGGGACCCTACAAAGTCGACCTAGAGCGTCCACACTGGACACCTAGGTTGACTTGTAGGGGCTAGGGGGACCTTGGACTGGTCCACGGTGGGCAGGGGGGGCACCCCTTGCCAAGTGCCAGGGGGCTCAGCCTTTGCCCCATTGTACATAGCTACAATGGGGCAAAGGGGAACATGGACCCTGGCAGGGCATAGGGGCAGGGTGGGCAGGTTTTAAAAAGTCGACTTAATTTTCCTTAAGTCGGCTTAAGCAGCTTGCTTAAGTCGACTTAAGGAAAGTGTAGTATAGATGCAGAGTAAATTAAGTCGACTTAAGCAAGCTTAAGTTGACTTAATTTACAAGTGTAGATGCACCCTACAAGGCTTCTTTCACTGTTTTCCTACAGCCTGCAAACACTAATTTGTCAGTCAAAGAAAATGGAAATAGTGAGAGAGAAGGGTGATATAACAGAAAGTACTAATAAAAATTATATAAAAGACTCAGAACTTGCACATCACACAGTATGAATGAACTTACAAAAAGGATAAACAGACTGCTTATATTGTGTGGGGAATATGTCTACACTTGGACCTGAGCACTACACTCCCAGCACAAGGAGATTTACCTATGCTAGTTTTCTCCTCAAGTTAGCATTCTAAGCCCTCGTCTATGCGTGCCACGCTTTTCAGCGGCAGTCAATGGGAGATACACAAGGTACGTAAAATACCTTGCGTATCTCCTGCCAACTTCCTAACTACCCCTTACACATTTCACTAAGCCGACCAGAAATGGCGTCCGGTCGGCGTAGTACTACTCCAGTTACAGAGCTGGAGTTACAGCTCCAGTTCCGTGGTCGATTGAATGCGTCTTAACAAACCGCTCAATCGAACATGGAAGAACTCACTGACTGTGGCAAATCTGCGTTCAGTATAGACACAACCTCTAAAATACAATGGCTGCGATTGTGCAAGCACCAGGATAGGCTAGCTCCCCAAAGACATGCAGATCCAAGCCACTAGTGTACTTGAAGCCAGTAGCACGTCCCGCTACTTCAACTACTCTTACTTTTTGTATGCTAGCTCAATGAGAGCTAGCATGAATATATTTCCTTGACCCAGGAAACATCCCCAGGTTCCAAAGACATACCTAATATTACTTTTTTTTTTTTTTCTGTCTTGCTGACTTAGACTCCAAGCTCTTTAAGGCACAAGAGATGTTTACCTGTTTGTCGAGCACCTAGAACAATGGGGCCTCTTGGCATTGCTGGAATACAAATTAAAAAAATTGTATTTCTCATTCTCCTTTTTCCCTTCTGTGCCTTCTGGGAGCCCCCATCATCTTTCTTCTCTTTCACTGAGTTTGAGTCGCATGTAGCGCAAGATTAAGCTCCATGGACAAGATACATTTTTCCTTTATTCTGCAAAACCTGTGGTACACTTCAGGTCCCCCATTCTTATTATATTTGTTACTCTTGAGGAAGCAAAATGGTAGTCAGTAAAATTTTATAAAATGGAATTTAAAAATTAAAAAAATCCCACAAATCCTGAAAATTCCTTTTCAATTCTGAATTAGGTAGTTGGGGTGAATTAGGGGATATTCAGTGTTGTGAGAGCAGAGAAAACAAAATTCAGATATTTTAGGTACCATAAAACTTTCAGTTTAAATTTTTCTGTGGATAGATCTCAATGAGGGGATAGATTCTGAGTTGAAATTATGTTCTCTGGTGATATTGATGAAGCATAAGTTTGAAAAACAAATAAATGGACACAATTCAGGAAATGAAAACATTATGGTTAAGATGTAAATTGTGTCTCAATCGAAGTGTATAGAATTAAAGAGCATAGTGACTTTTGATGGTGAACTGTGGCTCCCATGTGAATCATTTGCAATTTTACCTGAAGAACATTACAAAGTATAAAGAATGCAGTGGTAATGTTAAATACTTGCAAAAAGCAATTGTAAAGTTTCTGTGGTGATCACTGTTTATATATAATGTGTTTTAGGCCTTAATATAATTTGGTGTTTCACATGAGGCTAGAATTATAACCTTGTCATCTCCTTTTCTCCCGGCTGATGGTCTTTATATGTCACGTGCACTACATTATGGGATTTGATGAGCTATTCCAAGTTTTTTGCATAAAGAATATCCAATTATTCAGAGCCGTGTATCCATTTCCATCTTTGGCTTTACAGAGACATCCTACTGTGATTAATACCCATGTCAGCCGTCATCTTCTCCTCTGCTCTGCTTTGTCTTTTTCCCTTGTGTTTGCTTACTACAATCTGCTCGCAGCATAGTTTAATGGGAGATGATCCCTGTGTCCATGCTCTTTGTCATACTGAGAGGAGGGTGCAGATGTCTTTTACCTTTTAGTACCTGTCCTTAGAGGTCATGGAGTTTTTCTTTTTGGAGAAGTCTGTATCCAATTATCCGTTGAACAATAATCCTAATATAAATAACTTACTAGAAAAATGAAAAATGGGTTTGAGACACTTAGCTTAATATATCTCTATTGACATTGTTTATAAGCTTAAACAAAATAAGGAATCTCAGCTTGTTTACAGAGATAGAGTGGGTGTAAAAAAAAAAGGCTGAACAATTAACATCCCTTGAAAAACTAATCCTTTCTCTGACCCCTCTGCTTCTCTTTATGTCCCCCCACCCCCTTGGTATGCTTATTAAAACCTTTCCCTTGTTTTCCCAGTTTTCTGAAGGCAAAGGGATTATAAAGGTTGGTAAATCAGTTTTGTTCTCCACCTTCTAGAAGATGGCATTATGGAAAAGAGAATTCTTAACAAAGATTAATGGCCACTTAACAAGTTAGCTCAGGTTAACCACCAAAGACCACCTCGACAGAATGTAGTATACCAAAACTTTTTCTTTTTTCAATGATCTGTGACTTATAGACGAAGGCCCAAAGCCCTCTGTTGCATATAAATAAACTTTTTTTATTAATTACATTGTTTTTCTAAAGGAAGTTTTAGATGTTTTTTGGAAATTTGAGAAACATGGTTTATATATAAAGATTCTACCAATTGAAGTGAAATTTTGTTTATACTGGTATAATTCTTGTTTTACAGCATTGACTACCAGAAGAACAACCCAATACACAAGCTAACTGAAGAGGAGCTTTTAGCATTTACATCAGTAAGTAATTTCTCTCTGATTTTTACTATTTATTATCTTCCTTCAATTCCTCTTAGTGAAGTATTAAGTAGTGACCCATCAACTATTCTGGTAAAACAGTTTATAAATAAAATCTAATCTGATTTTGGTTTGTTGCTTCCATAATTATGAAAAAATACATACTATCTCTCTTGCTCTTTCTCAAAATTAAATCATTGCTGAAATTCAGTCTGGTTTGTTTCACCAGCTCTGCACTATAAAGTTAATATTTTTAAAAAAATATATCTTATTTTCATTTCAAGTCTTTTAAAAACATTTAAGGAAATAATTTCTGACTCCGTTAGATTTTGATTCCCTATTGGAAGTTGAAATGTAGTGTTACAGGAGAGGCCTTTACAACAAACTCTCCACACTGATTTAGTGATGAAAGCACTTCCCTTCCTTGTGATAATCTGATTGTCAAGCATCTTTTGTAAATTGAGTGGAATAGTGCAGGCAGAAACAGTATTCTAATCCATGAGAAGCCTTAAACACAGAACCATATATATCTTTTTTTTATTTTTAAACTGAACTGAAGAAATTGGAAGCTAAATGTGTAGTGTTTAGGAACCTTTTTTCTTTTAGCATTCTTTTCTATCTGTTGTGTTTGATTTATGCTGAAAGTGGAGGGGTGTTTTTAGTAATGTTCTTTAAGATGGCCCACTAAATCTAGGATTTAGGGTAAATTCTCTGTGAACTTGTTCTGTGTTCAGTGTCAAGGTCCATCAACATTTCTACGTCTATTATAAAAAATGAATGCTGTGTGTGTGGGGTTGGTTAATGAAGTATTGAAAATTATAATAGTATAGTGAAAATGTATTAATCACCCTTTTTACCACACCTAGTAGCTCAAGAATAAGAGTGCCATTGAAGGGTCTAAATGGCTATTAAACGGATGCATTTGTTGTTGGGGAAATAAAAGAAAAATCAAAGGATGATGATGTGGAACTTTCTAATCAATTAAAAAGAGTGTAAATAAATCAACATTATAGTGCTTTAGTATCTGGACTGGCAACATTTACCACACAGTTATAAACTTGCTAATTGGATGCATGTATGAAAAACAAGATTGGGGAAATTGTCGTGTTAAGACTGGATAATTTCAAAAACTATAAAGTTCTGAAAATGCGTTTTGCTACTTTTCGTATTGCCATAATATCACAGGCATGGCACAATATGTGACCTTCTTAGACTTTCCAGCATTTTTACCAGAATTGGACAGCAAAGACATCACAGCAAAGTATTTAAAGGTTGATTTATGCTGGCTGGCTAAGCCTGACACTTCAGGGATATCGTTACTGCAAAATTAATTCAAGTTATAACTCAAGTGTTGCCCCTAATTCAGGTCCTGTCTGTGGGGAAACCCTTAACTCAACTTTATTGGTGTTTTTACTCTAATTGGCTGGCTCATCAGAAGGTATAAGTTGAAGCAGTAGTGAGTACAACTTGTCATCTTCTAATGAAGCCACTCTACCGTGTGGACACAGGCTAGAAGGTCTGAAATGTGACTAGTCTTCCCATGCCTTCCTACGGTTCCCCTTGTGTACCCAGAAAGAGCAGATAAATAGTCCCACAGTACACTGGTAGTATGTTCATTGAGTGGCTCAGCTCAACAAGATTTAACCATCAACTTGTTCAGTGGCTCAAGATAACACTTCTGGAATATCTACAATTTTGAGACTAAAACAGTGAGAATATTAATAAATAAATAAATGGCAGACTGCAAGTTGGAGATCTGCCTGTAGTCCTCAGATAGACTACTTGTTTTATTCCTCACCAGTGCAATCACAGCATGTTCTTCCAGGAAGGTACCTGGCACCTTAGAAAATAGATGAGGATTAAGTATTGAGCATAATATCCTGACCGCACTGAAGACAGGAACAAGACTCCATTGACTTTTTAATAGGGCCAGGATTTTGCCATGTAAATTTACAGTTAAGTAGTGATTAAGGACAACAGTGTAGTTAACCTATTTTTCATACCAGAAACAAGGAATCAGACCTATGAAATACAATTGTAATCATCTGCAAAAGATATAAATTTAACTTCAGTCGGCTAGCCTTTGTGTGGTGTAGGTCAGCATTATCTTAGTGACGAGATTCTATTTTAAGCTTTGGCACTTCTTTAATGCATTTCTTGAGAATCTTAAAACGTTTTACAAACATTGAAGTAAGTCTGGTATCTTCACTGAGAGATTTACCTATGGATAAACAAGCAGAGTGACTTGCAGAAGTTCATACAGCATGTCACCAGCTGCATTGGAAATCACTTTTCTCTTTGGCTTGCCTAGATCCATCTGACAACACAATATGTATAGGTACTTGTAAGCAAATGGTTCAGGAAGCTGAATGAATCATTATATGAATTACTCACTTTTGTTTACGTAGGCTTTTCAGCCTTGTCCCTGGAAGATGATTTAAAATTAGCACTGCTGTGGTATATAAATTAAGCCTAATGATATATATGTGTCCTTTAGGTTACACTGATGACTGTTGTTTGGGTTTGAACTAATACTTTGTGAAGAGGGGGGAGTTTGAAAGAGGCGGGGAAGGAGAAAGGTGACCGGTGAAATAAGGGGCATGGGGAAAGAGTAAAGGTATGAAGGAAGAGATGAGAAAATGAGACTTTATAAGTAAATCCAGAATGAAGGAGTAAAAATATCTGAAGAAAAGTTAAATAGAGTCTAGCATAAAGAAATAGTAATGGGGCAGGCGGGAGGGGGGAAGGGGTGAAAGAGGGAAGAATATTAACACACAGTCATAACAGAAAAGAGAGAATTAATGAATTTAGAAAAACTATGCTTAAACTTAGAAACATTATCCTAATCATAAATTATCACATTTTAATTTTTGTTATAAAACATTTGCTAAAATGTTACCATTCTTTTTGAGTAATGGTTCCTGTTGTATTCTACTGAGGATTATATGCATGTGTCATGCATCTAGAGCCCTATGTTTTCCTGTAGACTCCATAATTTTTATAACAAGTGCCCTTCAGTCCCACTTACTTTGCTGTAAAATATTAGATATTATTTATTATTTGGTGTACTTTTGTTGAAACTTCGAGCCCTTTCACCCTATTTCAAGGTCTCTGTGCTCTATCAAATTACCTAGGATCTTCATGTCTTCAGTCTCCTTCTCTTCGTATTTCAGTTACCTCCTGCACAACTTAATAATTTATAAAATACAGCAAAAATCTAATTCAATTACTAATTTAAATATACCTTTCAATATTAAATTCAATTATTTTAAAATTATGACAAAAAGACCTTAACAGGACTGTCTTCAAATATAAGGTATGTACTTGTAAAAGACCATGGCTTGGATTGATACCTATCTTTTAAAATTTCTCTTTAAGAATTAAAATAAACACTTCTGCTTAGGTGTTAAAACAGGAGAAACTAAATCAACATTGCATGTGTGATATGCAGAAAATGATCTTATGCTCTCTTATGTGATATTGCTTAGAAAATCATACCAACTGATATTTGTGAAGTTTTAGAGGCTGATCGTTTGGGCAAATTCTTCATATACAGGACAAATAGAACAGCATTATCATGCCATCTAGTGGTCATCTATTTGAAAACTGAATCGTTTTTACTTGTATTCCCTTCTCGGTATTTATTATAAACATTTATTTTAATAAATATAAGTGTGCTTGTTTAAATGTACACTTTTCTGGAACTCACATACCTCCTTTCTGGAGGTGCTACAATTTACTTCACATGAAAACCACAGCTGAGGCAGCTAGCCAAGTGGCAGGAGATGTTTCCAATCAATCATCTTAACCCTACCAGATTTGTGCAGACCATCACGTTGCTTTGTACTCTGGACAACAAAGGGGTATTACAATACCAAAGGCGCAGAAAAGAAGAAAGAGGTCTCTTAGATTAGTGCAGGACGGAGTATATAATAGTAATGCTGCAAGAGACTAAGCATACTTGAGAGCGATGCTGTAACAGACAAATAAGTAATCTAGAATGCAAAGAAGTAATAAAAATAAATGTCAGAATTAGCCAAGATGGTCAGGGATGTAACTCCCTGCCTCAGATGTCACTAAACTCTAAATCCCAGAAGCTGGGGCTGGATGATGGAATGGATCACTCAAAATTCCCCTATTCTGTTCATTCCCTCTGAAGCATCTGGCACTGGCTGCTGTTAGAAGATAGGAGACTGGGCTAGATGGACCATTAATCTGACCCAGTGTGGCCATTCTGACGTACTTAAAATAATACACATTGAAGCACTTGACCACCTTGTAAACGGCCTTCAGTAACCTGAATACAAATATTATTTTCTTTATTTCATCTTTTGAGCCAATTGATTCATGACGCACGTATTGTGACATCCTAAATCCCAGCAAAAACGTGTGTGGCTTGTAACCACATAATCCTAAAGCTTGTCTGGAATCAAAAGGCAGTTAGACTCTGTGGTAGTTGGTATTAACAAAGGCTCTCTCTTACCTTTATGCTTTAACCTGAAATAGTGTATAGTTAGGGCAGGTCTGTCCTTAGGTCGGGCAGCCAGGGCAATAGCCCTGGGCCCGTGCTTTGCTGGGCCCCGCGGGGCTAGCTAGCGCATGGTGTGGCTTCCAGTGCAGCCTTCCATGGCCTGTAGCTATTCCAGAGCCCATACAGCACACCAGCCAGCTTCAGCCTGCCCTCAGGGGTGGACCAGCCAGCCTAGGGGTGGGATGGGAGCGCGGAGCCTGGCCTCTGGGATGTTCCATCCCACTCCCCTTCCCCAGTGCCAGGGGGGAAGAGGGTCTAGAGGCTCCCAGAAGCCTATTGGCCCTGGGCCCTGCCTCCTCCCATCCCCAGCCCCCAGGATGGCCCTGAATTAGGGAGGGATCTTTTGGAAGAATCCTAGATAATGTCTCTAACCTACCTTGCAGTTTAGAGAATGAATCTCATCATAACCTGAAGACTAGGCACACCAAATTACATCTTCTAATCTTGCAATGAATGCAGGTCTTTTGGTGTGTGTTTTGGGGATGGGGGGTTGTTAGTTTGGTTGGTTTATTTAAATGATGGGAAGAATTGGTGCAACAGGGGCTCCTTAGGCATCTATTAATGAAAATTTCCAGAGGGCACTTTATGTGCTTATTTACCCAGCAGTTGTTTTTCTGTAAATTAATCTATTCCAATTAATTTAAGCTAGTTCAAAGCATTTAAACAATAATTATAAAATGAAATTGGGCAAAAAAAGCAATCTAATAATGCTGCCCTTGGTTCCACTAGCATTATTTAAACTGCTGTGTGTGTATGTGTGAGCAGGCATCTTCTCAGCCTACATGTGGATTCCTAAATCTGCAGGCTGGTTAGATGGTTGTCATACGTTCATCTGATATCTGCTGAAATGTATCTTTCCTGAAGAAAGGAAGGCCTTTCAAGATATCTTAGAAACATCAGAAATCTTAAACCATTTTAAAGCACTGGATCATCATGAGACCCTTTTCCCTTCGACACTCTTAGAAGAGGTACTTGTGGCCTGCAGTTCTCCTTCAATGGATGTAGTTAAATCACAGTTAAAATCAAGATAGTACGAGTGGGGCATTAACAAAGTAAGGTCACACACACAGCCTGGTGTTTTGCCAGGTACCCAGCATTTCTTTCAAGGTGCAGTGTGCCCTGAACACTCACTGAAGTCTGAGCTGAAGACCTCAGTATCTGGTCAGGTTCAGGTCCTTAATTTAATTTTTTTAATCAATGCTGATTATAGTCCTGAAAATACTGGTATTGAGAGCTATAGTGAGTACTTCAATCATGCTAAAAAAGAGCATTATAATTGAGGGATATGATTGAACTTGACAGGGAATTTTAGTATTGCCCTAACAGTACTAACCTTTATTTTTACTAACTAAAAAGTACTTTAATACTAAGATCTATTAAGCATTAATCCTGTTTTTGTCCACAGTCCCGTTGACTGGAATGGGTCTTCTCATCTGAGTAGGGCAACCTAGATTTAGTATACAGAGGGTTTTTTTTGCTCAAACCTATTAATCTAACATCCCATAGAGAAATATTTTAATAGCTAGACTTCTTTATGGAGTAACATAACTGAAATTTTAAAAAGTCATATATACAAAGTAAATGAACTTCGATTTGAATTACATTTTGGTTGTATGTAGGACTCATGATTAACTAAATAATGCTGATTTAATTTAATAGCCTTGTGCTGTGCGCAGATATCATCTTCAAGATTTTTACAAAAGTACTGGATTGGACACTATTAATTCTTTTCTAGTGTGGCCATTTCTGGAACTATCACATTCTTCTGATTAAATTGTTAGCTGGATATCTTCATATTAAATGTTTTAGCTTCTGTGCAAATTATAGTGAATACAAAATGAATATTTGGATTTAGGTGGGACTAAAATAGTGATTCCTTATTTTACCTGTGGTAAGGATTTAGGGAAACACTTTTCCCTAAAATATTATTTTTATCTTATTTCTATTGTGTTAGCACTGGGAGAAAACAGAGGAATTAGAGCCCTATTGTGATAAACATTACACAATCAAATAACAGAGTCCCTGCTCATGGTTAGGCATATGTCATTTTCAGACCTTTTGTTTTGTATTATTGAATAGCACATAAAAATCAATAATTTTAAAAGAAAAAATACAAAAAACTGTGATAGCAAATGTTCTGTCACCTCATTTTGATGCTACTTCTATGATTGTCTCGTCAGAATCGGTATTTGTTTCTTAGCGCTTTTAGGTAGAAAATGGAAGATAGATGGGCAAGAAAACAAAGGGTAAGGTAGTTCATCACTTTTCCAGGTACTGATTTTTGTATTCTTTGTGTACTTCCAACTCCACAGATTTTAAATTCTGAGAAATGTATACCAAATCACCCCGTCTCTGTTGTCAAAGAATTTTCTTAGTTTAGAGTTAAGAAATTATAGGTGTAGCAGTTATTGGTTTGGGGTAATATTAGGCAATATTTTTCCCTCTACAATTTCACAAATATGTAAATTGATTTCCTCATATCTAAGTCAATAATATTTGCAGTGGCGTAAAATTCCTTTTTCTGAATCAACAAAAGCGAGTCCTTAAAAGCCAAAATGCCCCTTCTCTCTCAAATTTTGCTTCTTTCATTTGTTTACTCTGGATTTCTTTGATCTAGCTTTTCCTTCACTATGATATGTGAGAGGACTGAGTAAACAAGATACAATAATTGTATGAGTGTACAATGAGACTTCAAAAATTAAAATTGGTTACAAATGTAACAAAATATCTATTAAATATGACTCGTGTGTATACATTAACTTGTAGGACAATAAAGTTCATTATTATTACTGGAATTTAAAATTGTATCATTTATAGCCACTTTTATGGCTTTCTGTAACAGATTGCAGTTATGGCTTCATTTTGTTAAACTTCAGGTTTTTCTCAGTCTTTGTTGACATAGTCACATCATCTCCACACCTATTCCATGGATTCTATTCAGGAATGATGATAAAGACATTTTTGAGGGAGATGGAGGTGCTGTGAACAAGGCTTTACTACACCAGTTCAGTGCCAAGAGATCCAGTTCAGTGCCATGAGCTCCCGAATGCCTCCCTGACTACTGCTTAGCTTCACTGAGCTCTGTTGCAGGGGACAGCTGAATCTTCCAGAGCTAGGTGGTGGTTAGCCTGGCATGGTCTCACAGGGCAGTGAGGGATGGGGATCCACCCCCATTGGACAAGCAGTATCTATTGCCTACCTGCTTTCTCTCTGAAGTCTTCATTGTAAACAGTCCTGAAGATGATAGATTTCTTTTTTCCTTGATAGGTGTTGGGGCATCATTAATGCTGTCTGGCAACTTCATTGTCATTCCTGAAAGACTGGCCGTGGATATTTCCACTTTATAACATATGTTAGGAACATACACGGCAACATTTCATAACTTCACATACAATGATCCTATAGGTTTTTTAGCAGATCAAGATTTTTAAAACGATGCCTCTCAAGGTGTATTTTGTATGAAACATACCATAATTATATGATAGTGGTGAATATGCGGTTCCAGGGTACTGTTTTGAGGCACAGAGTGTCAAAGTGGCCATCTATTGAAGTCAATAAGATCCAAAGGTGCTTTGCATAATATTAAATGTACATGTATTGTCATTTTTCTCCCTTTAATTACAGGTGGTTTTTTCCCTTTGTTCCTCCCAATCTTTATATTTCAGAAACTATTGTAGAAAGACAACAGAGTCCTGTGGCACTTTGAAAGACTAACAGATTTATTAATCGCATGAGCTTTCGTGGGAGAAAATCCCACTTCGTCAGATGCTTCAAAGCGTCTGACGAAG
>ML685790.1:3401210-3476905 GCA_007922175.1 Pelusios castaneus | reverse complement strand
GAAAGCTCATGCGATTAATAAATCTGTTAGTCTTTAAAAGTGCCACAGGACTCTGTTGTCTTTCTACAATAGTTTCTACAATAGACTAACATTGCTACCCCTTTGGAATTTATTTATATTTCAGTTGAGATTTAATGCAAAACTAGGGACTGATCAAATCAGGGCACGTGCCATTTTCAATGTAAAATGCTCTTAATGATATCTCTGCAAAAGTAATATGGCAATTTGGTTTATAAAAACTGGTTCTGCAGCTTAAATAAAGCAGTACATTTTTGTCTCTGCGGTGGAAAGGTTGAAGTCTCTTTGTATTATATATAACCCTCAAATATACTAAGACAATCAATAAGAATGCAGTCTCTCTCCTGCTGTAAGTTTTGTGGCTTGATAAAAATCTTTCACATTCTTTTCTGAGGAGTATTGCCCAAAACGGTAGCCTGTTAGTTACAAGATTATAACACTACAGGGACCACAGCAGAGCTCTATTAGTGCCAACAAATATAACTGGGTATATGAATTCGAGGCCATTCCACTCTCCTTTCCCCTCTTCTCTAAGGGACATTAACCAAAGGAGTGAATCTCTAGCCCACCTAGCATTGCTGGGAAATTGTATGATGTCCTTTTGAATATGGTAGACTCTGAAGCTGGCTCTTCACGCTGATGAGTTATCATGTACAATGGCTGAAGTGGTTTCTTAGGTGGTTGTTCACAAAGTTTTTAACATGTATGCTTTTAATATATTATGAGTAGGATTAGTGTAGAATTCTCACTGGTTTTTGCTGCTACAGTTTTCAGAATGTTTTTAGCTTTCAGGTTAAACAGATTAGATGCTGTAATATATGTGTTGCAGAGGGGAAAGTTTTTACATTCCATTCCAAGACTCTGATTAAGTAATGGTCTGTTTGAAGTTGCTTTATTTTACGCAATATCAGATTTATGTACAACTGATGCTTTTTCATCCCCTTAAACTCTGCTCCCCTGTGTGGTCTGTGTCTTCAGTGAGTCCACCTGACTGGCTGCACTGCTTGAAACCTAACTCACTCTTTTAGTTGTGTGCCTTTGGGAGCAAGAATCCAAATAGAAGGAAGTTTCAGACACCCTTCTTCTTCAGATAGTTTGGATTTTTGGTATGGTCCACAAATAATTATTCAAGGACTTCAGTGGCTTTATTAAACAATATTTATTAGAAAAAGAACAATAAAATCACATTTAAAACAGAAGTGGTTTGCTAGGCTTGTTCCATGAAAAGTTAAGCAAACTGAATTTGATGACCTCAACTAAGATTTTTTTCTCTGCCTTTAACAGCTGCTTACTGGTTTTCTTAGCAAATCTGGTTGCGGCCTCACAGGATTCTTCCCCCTCTCCTTTCTCCTCTCTCAAGTCTTTGGTCAAATTGTAATTAGTATAATTCATTTCAGTTGGAAGGATTTAGAGTTCATCATTTGGGTTCATCATTCCATATTTCAACAATGTGCTGTTTGACGTGATTTATCGACTGGGGGAAATGAAATAGTGTCTGTTCTCCATACAGTGTTTAGTGTCCCTTTTTTATTCTAACATTGCACTTACTCTCATTTCTGCCCCATGGCCTAGTTCTGGAATACTCCTCCAACTTCCTAGTTCTTACCAAGCATTTCAAAGGTTACTTTGACCATCCTTGCTCCATAAATATCCAAAAGCCCCAGAATTCTGATTTGAAAATTAAATTGTTCCTGGTATTAATTTGTTAGCTCAATCTGTCTGCACCATCTGTCTCTTGGACTTCTGAGCAAAAACTACATTTTTCCTGTTAATTCCCTCATATCGGTCATTCTGCTCTGTTAAATAGGAATTAGTGACAAATGCCTAATCCTTTGTCACACTCCTACATGACTAATAATATTTAAAATTGCAATTAAGTGCAATCATTTGCTACTTTTCATTCTGTCTAATAGACCATGCTATTGGGAAAATGCTTTCTTATCTTGAATTCATTTGTTACCACTAAAGAAGTCAATGCTAAAAAAGCATCAGATAGTGATGTCAATTTATTGTACTCATCTACCTGTTTGAAAAAATAAAATTAATTAGGTGAGGATGAACCCAGCTGAGCCTTCCTTTAGATGAGAATTTACAACCCTATTTTCTGTTCTCCAACACAGAAGTGGTTTGTTAATGTAAACACTTAATTTTTAATGCAAAGTGGGAGTAGAATTGCCCGTAAAGTTTACTTAGCCTCCAAATTTTAGGTAAGCATCCAAAACTACTGTGAGTTCTCCCAATTGGAATCTCCAAAAGAATCATCAGTTAAGATTCGTGTGAAAGAATGAAATATTTTGAACAAGTTCACAGGCTGGAAGGAAAAGACACAATGAAGAGGGTTTTTTTCTTTTTTTATATTTAATTTTTTAAGTTAATTTAGTGGACATGGCTTAGATTCCGCAAAGTGTCCAAGCATATGCTTATTCTTAAGCATGTGAGTAATCTCATCCCTATGCTCATAAGGTTTTTCTTAAGAGTTTTGCTGAATTGGGTCCTATACTTGAGCCAAGTATAATATGGGAACGCAAACAGTAAAGATTCTGAATGAGTTAGTGTACCCAAATTTCAGTTTTTCAGTTAAGTTCTCAAATGAGCATATCCTGCAATTTACACCCTTGGCATTGAGTCTGGAATCCTGATGCTGAGACATGCACTATTGTTTAATATCTAGGGAAATCCTTATCACTGGCTTCAGAGAGTTAATTTCTTCTAATTTGAATCCAAATGCCTGATTTATTGCTGTTGAGATTGGGCTTCAGGAAATAAATGCAGTACTGTGATGTGGTATAGAAGGCTGCCCTTACGCTATTTCAGGAACAAGTCCAAACCCCAAACCTGAAAAAAGACAATGCTACTACAGTCAAACCTGACTGAAGCGGTTTTCAGCATAACACAGAATAAGTGATATGTTTGGCCAAGTAGAGTATGTCAGTAATATAGTTGGTCTCCATTCTAAGTGAAAATAGAAGACATATTTTATGTGGTTTCACCCTTCACTGGTCATTGAAAACAAATTCCTTTAAATAAAACAGTATCCTCTTTCTTTGTGACATTTCCTTTTCTTCTTCAATTTCTTCCTTCTCCTGGAGAGAGTTGACTGCAAGTACCTATGAAGAAAGTTTACTTTAGAAGTGAAGTCTGTTCCTTAAAACTCACTATCAGAAAATTCCAGTCATAGCAATAACAACACAAAAAATGATCTGCTATCGGAAGGTAAAATGTATGTACTTTATAGTATGTTTGGGTAGTAGTGAACTCTTAAAAGCTGAACAGGTACCATTCTATTTATATCTGTTATGAGAGAAGAATTTTAAAATAAAGTTTAAACATCAAGAGTGGATTCTTCAATCTGTTAGGTATACAGTATTGATGTCTACAGTTGTTTGATGTACCTATAGTTTCTTTAGAAAGTGATGAATCCTAGAGTAGTTATTGTAGTTACTTCTGTGAAAACATATTTTCATTGAGCCTGATTAAACATCTAAGGGTGCAATTTTCAAAAGTGCCTAAGGGTGCATCTACACTGGCAAGTTAGGACGACTTAGGGACGCTTAAGTTGACCTAAACAAAGCCGGGTCCACACTGGGCCTTTCTTAAGTCGACTTAAGCATTTACTTAAGGAAAGCTTAAGTCGACTTAATAACAGCTCCTTTTAGGTCGACTTAAGCCTTAAGTCGATTCTTTAAATTGACTTAAGGCCATTGTAGACAGGGATTAACGCTATCGACTTTATTAAGTCGACTTAAAGCCAATATAACGGCTATCTCTGCTGTTAAGTCGACTTAACAAAGTCGATTTAAAGTGTAGTCAGTTTAAGTTGACTTAACAAGGTCCATTTTAAGTCGACTTAAAGTCGACCTTGTTAAGTGTTGTTAGCCTAAGTGATTTGGAATGGATGCTTACCCTGGTTGCAGCTAAATTCACAGAAGTGGGTCTGATGTCCCTTGTGCTGCTGGGAGTGCCCCAGCTAGGGGCACCTAGCTGCTGGTCCGAGCCAGGTTGGGGCAGGACAGGACTTGCACTTCCCCTGCTCACTCATGCTTGGGAGGGGAGATCCAAATCACCTCCAGGTACCTACCCTGGCTTCAGGAATCTCCAGGCAAGGCAGCAGCCGTATAGCTTTCTGTAGATGCAGAAAGTTGCTGGAGTTGGAAGTGGGTCTGATCTCCATCATGCTGCTGGAAGCAATCTGAAGCCAGAGGAGGTACCCGGATAGTGGCCCTGAGAGCAGCCATGCAGGGGAAGAGCAAGGTCCTGTCCCTTCCAGCCTGGCTGGTGTAGCAGCTAGGAGTTCCTGGCTGGGGCACTTCCAGCAGCATGGGGGAGGTCAGACCCACTTCCCCATCCAGGAACCTCCTGCTGCTGCAGGAATTTCCAAGGCTGCTGCAATCTTGGTCCCCCCTACAACAGCTTTGCAGCCCCTATCCCCCAATCATCCCTTTTGGATTGGGACACTCGTGGTGACAGTGCCATGTCATTTCAGAAGTAAGTATCTGTAATCATGAAATCGACTGATTTTTAAATTCTATAGCCATCCTGTTGACCAGAACAGACTGTGAATTTGGTAGGGCTCTCTTCATAGCTAACAATACCCTTGCTGGAGCAGACTCTGCTTAGAGCAGCCTTACATGGCTTTTGCTACCACCACCTTCACCTACGAAGGAAAATGTGAGGAGGGGTGAGCTGTCAGGCCTGGCTCTTGCTTTCATCTGTTAGACATTGGATCTTTTTTCACTAAAGGTCCATGGGCCTTGTTTTTAGTAGAACCCAAATGCTACCCAAATATTGCTGTGAATAAGGAAAAGGGTAGTGGACTGGAATTATCCTTATTTAATCTCTTTTTGTTTGTTTGTTTGTTTGAGAGACTGCTTTTTAGAGTATATGGAAGAAATATAGAGGAAAAAGTCAAAATATATAAATATCTGTAATGAGGATAATAGTATAATACCTTGGAGCATATCTTGAAGCCAAAATCTTCTCTCTTCATTGCAACATTGTCCTGAAGTTGAAAGAGACTCTAGCTAATAAGTAGCAGATGCATTTGTTGTTCAAAATCCAATACTGATTAGCACTATTCAGTATTGTGTCCTAAATATTTATGCTGAAAAAGGAAAATTTGTAGCCTTTTTTAATGTAAATTATTCTTCCTTAGCTGTTTTTGAAATTGTTAAATGCAGAAAGTAACTCTTTATCTTTAGAAGCAACTCAGAGTTTCCGTTTGGAAGAGTAAGGACTTTTCTGTATGAAGGTAAAAGCCTGGAATAGTTAGTGCATTTTGAGTTCACAACATGTCTGCTTTGTGTTAACTTCCCCATGAGAGATGCCCTAGCTCTCATATTTGTAGTTCCTATGCCTTTTTAAAGAGATGTTAGTTTATAGTTGATTTCTGTAAGAACAATATTCATTTCTGCAGTCATCTTCCTTCTAGCACACAACTGTGTACCTGAACAAGTACCTAAACTGATGTAACCTATTCAGCAAATTACCTATGTCTCAATAGCACATTTGACACCTGATAGGTAGCCATAGTAGGATGCAAGGCACCCCTGAGAGACTCACTCACTCAGCAATTTTTGAAGTAAATAGAGCTTCATTTCAGTTTCTTCTCCCCCCCCCCCCCCCCCAGGAGTCAGAGGAATAGAATTACAAAGATATTGTTCATGTCTGTTAAAAGTTGGGAAGTCAAGTGAGAACTAAGATTGGAAGATGTATTTTCTCATGAACAAAAATGTTTACCAGTCCTCCAGACAGGTCACTATGTCATAGAGCTGTGGAGAAGGCCGAAGTACAGTGGGGCTCAGTAAATTACAGAAATGATAAAAAGGGCCAACACTGTTTTTGTGCCACCTACAAGTCAACTAATGAAGAAAACAGCATTGGCAGTTGCCCAAAGATATAACACATGATCAGCCTTGCAAGATGCACTGGTGGCATGTTGATACAGGAAGAATATATTCAAACTGACAAGGTGTGGAGGTAGAAAATGAACCAAGAGCCCCATTGGGTTCAATCTAGGTGTAGCAAGGGAAGATTGTTCTGTCATGGCAGCACATGACTTGAGGGAATGGAAGGTGCACTTAAAGAAAATAGTCTTCTCTGTCTTACACATTGTAATCAAATATTTTCTAAACTTTGTGTGAGGAAAAGGTTTTCCTTCTAACCTTCTGTGCTGTCGTACAGCTTGATTATGCCGAACACCTTCTAGGGATGCTTAGCATAACTTCAGTTTCTCTCAAATCCATTGGGAGTTAAGGCATTCAGCCTCTTGCAGATTCACGGCTAATTGAAGATATTTAAGAAATTTTAATTTATATTGTAGGCGAGCACAGTCCAACAGCTACAGGGCTTTGGGATATCAGAGTTGCTTTCTGTACCAAAGCCTAAACTAAGAGCTGGTCTACCCCACAAAATTAGATTGTCTCACCTACATTGTTCAGGAACATTAATAATTCCTCACCAGTATGTAATTTAGTTAAACTGACCTAAATCCTCATGCAGATAGAGCTAGGTAAATGAAAGTATTCATCTGTCGATTGAGCTACCATCTCTCTACTACAGCATTAGGAGAACCCTTTTGATCACAGAAGTGTCTATGCTGAAGCCCTACAGTGGCACAGCTCTGTAGCATTTTAAATGTAGACATAGCCTAAGGCAGTGGTTCTCAACCTTCTGTGGGTCGCGACACACTTGGCAACATGTTGCAACTCTACAGGACACACTAGCCCACTCCCTCCAGGCCAAATCCAGCCATCTCCCCAGCTCTCTGTGACACACTTACTGTTGTGTGGTGACACAGTAAAGGCCTGACACAGTGGCTGAGAGCCATTGGCCTAAGGAATAGCATGGTTAACTGCTAACGGCAGACATTTGGAACAGTACTCTTTCATGCTGGGAAAATGTGCTTGGTGATATGGTTGGTAACTGATGGGGGAAAGTGAGGAGAGAAAATGTATAATAAAACCCTAACAAAAAGTTTTTACTATTGTTTTGATGTGAAAATTGAAGTACAAGTGACTCCAGCTGCATTTAATTGTGAAACAACTTGCTTGAATAAGTTTCCTTACAGAAATTGAAATATAAAAGAACTCAAATGCACATTTCACTTTTGAAAATGACATGAGGCAAGTTAAAACCAAAGATGTACACTATATTTATAATTACGTAATGTTATAACTTCAGTACATAGCTACCAGGCAAGACTAGAAAAAGCCAATTTTTAGAATACTTTTCTAGTTAAACTGTCTCTTGGTGCAAATTGCTCTTGGTGTCTTGGCCTTGCTCTTGATTTTAACATCCGGAGAGGAATTCCTAAAAGCTGTGGTTAAGAGCTTTAAGCCCAGCTTTGCTGATGCTTAGCTAACACCTGTTGGGCTGAAATGCTATTTTAGATTAGTTTTATGGACTGAAATAAACCCGTCATATACTTTAATGAAGCGCTCTAGTTTCTTGAAAAAACATACTGAATGTGTGGTCTAAACCAACTGAAGAATATGTAAGATAGTAGATACATAGGGAAAAAATAGCACTACCTATATGTGCTGGTATCTCTAGCCAATACAAGAAAGTAAATCTTTTTTTCCACTGCCATTTTGATGGTTCTAGGGTTTCTATTTTTCTCCATCATTTCAGATGAACAATAATCAACACTTTTTAAAAGAGGTGGTGAATTTAATAAACATTCCAATATGAGTGTTCAAATAACCATTTGAAGAGATGCAAACAATGACATGAATGATGTGATAATGGGAATATTTACCCCCCTTTTTATAGAACTTTTATAAAATGTTGTGGCTTGGCAGATCATCTGATCATACATCAAACAAAACATCTAATGTGCTGTTTAAAACAGCAACACTTGGCAATATCTATTACAGAATCGGTTTTTATGCGGTATTTATGAACTTTTTGCTGTGGGTGACCCTGATTTAAAAGCAAAAATGAGGCAATTAAAATTGTGATTTTAGTGGGACAAGAATATGTAAGACATAACCAAAGTAATACCACTTTTTTCCTACATAACACTGAAGGAGATATACAAATAGGCAACGTGGAGAACTAATCTGACATTTTCGGTAATAGAACAATAGGGTGTTTTTTCACTTTCCCCATGTATATATTTTTCTTTGTGAATTATTAACTAAGCTAGCTACAGTATACTTGGATCAGTTGATTATACTGAAAGAATCCCTCTTTACAGTGTGATTACTTGAAGGGTATTAAATTATATTTTCAGAGAAAGGAGCATAAGGGAGAGAGACATTCAAGGTCTATTAGCTTCACCTTATAGACTTCTGGGGCCACTAGCTTAAAAAGCTGAGAGTGCTGCTTTAATATCTGGAATTTAATTAATTTTGACCACAGAACACAAATCTTCAATTCTGCACTGGAAATAGAGAAATGATGTTCTTGTCTGAATAGTATTAGCCAGCACAATAGTTAATCTCCATGGCGGGCTTTAGCCGTGAAGATTCATGTTTTCTCTAAAAAGCTGAAATCTAAATGAAAAAAGTGCAATCAGTTTCCCGCTAAAAATGCAACAAGCACAATAATATGGAAAAATATAGGCATTTTAAACAATTGTTTTCAAAACCCTAAACATGTTTTCTGTTTTCTAGATTTGCAGCTGAAATACTGGGTTTTCATCCAAAATCATTTACATATTTTCTTTAAGATTTGAATTTAGTTTAGTGTTTCTGAACATGAGGAATTATCAGATGTCTTGAGTGCAGCTTTGGACAGCTACCACAAAGTCTCTGTGGTACTCTTTGTTTCAGTTTGTTCTCTGATGAGCAATTCTTTGGTCTTTGCAATGTGGAGCAAACAGGAGATTAATCTAAAGACCACTAAAATGATTTTCATGTGGTCCCTAAATCAAGATTTAGAACTTGTTTTTTTTGTTTTGTTTGCTTTTTTTAAAATGTGGAAAGCTAATGTACTAACAGTATCAACTTATGTACTAAAGAAATAGAGATATTAACACTACACAACCACTGTACATCATGGATGCAACAAAGCTCAGTTTAGAAATGTTGTAATGTTAGGGATTCATCTTTTTTTAACTGAGCCCGATATACCTGGCACTCAAAATTAAGAGGTTTTACGTGTAGTTACCTTTCTGTAGATAAGAAGTCACAGTGCTACCTATTTTTATCATTGGCTATCTGAATGGTAAATGTAGTGAGTGAAGGAAAGGCATAATAGCATGCAAGAAGAGACTTGGGTGCATGAATAGAAAATTGTAGGCAGTTTCCTCAGAGGTGGACATCTCACAGTAGAGAAGCCATTGGCCTGAATACAAGACCATGTTGTCTAAGGGCTCAATGAAAATCAAAGCTTTCTGCGTAAAATGGATGCGATATAAAATGAGGCCAGAGGAAAGAGACTCAAAATTGTGAAGGTGCAAGAGAAGATAGACTAGTCACTGGAAGGATTTCGCTCTTTCGTAAATGGGTTATAGACCGCTGAGACAGAATCTCTTCAAGTCCTCGAATTTCATTTCTGCTAAAAGACTGCTTCTCTCTGTCAAAAGACTGCACTTGCATCCTTCTAAAGAACCTTGCAAGAAACATAATGCTTATAACTGGTAGATTTGTGGGGCATTAAATTCTCAAGATATGAGAGGACTTACACTGCCTGTATGCTCTGTTCCTCTAAGAAGATAACACTCTTAAATGTTGAAAGTCTGCTATGCCAAATAAGATTAGAATTTGTAATAAAGCATCTGGAAAAACATGCAGTGGAATTCTACTGGAAAAATCTTTTTCACAATCATAGTAGATGTGAAGGATTTTATAGCAAATAAGATGTGATTGGTGAATATGGATATTTACATCTTCTACTCATATGTTGTATACACAGAGTGATCTTATTCCTGTAGGTAATCAGCTTGCCTCTCTAAAGATTTCCTCTCTTGAACCAGATACTCAGTTTTTATTTTTTTCCATATTAGTATGTACCATCCTGATAATGATACATGAAGTGACAGCTATATCTCTTCTGCAGTATTTGTGACAGTGAGGAATTAATATAAGGTGCTCACGTTACCACAGTGAGTGGTGTAAATTCTCAAATAGTTATTTGGAAATACTACATGTCACACCGGTGCCCGTAGATGACAAGTGGTTATGATAAGAGAACAGTCATAGGTGCCAGAGTGATTGTTTTAGCTTCATATTTGTTTATTGACAGACTAGTTCTGAGCTGTTTGTTTAAAATTGTGATGTGGAGTGTAATGCATTGATTTATTTATAGAAACCACTAAATTCAGTAAGCGGAAGTCATTGCTTTTAATACGACCGCTGAAGTTACAGGATTGATACAGTGTTTGAGCTTGGGTTGTTGTGTATTGCTTCCTTTTCCAACTAGCTGTCCAATATTGTAATTCTCCACTTAAGGGTGCTTTTGAATTTTGGATCTAAAGGCAAGAAGTCTGTGATTAGGTAGGAATGTCCCCTCAGTCCAATAAAAATATTCTTGAGAATTATTTTTCATGTGAACATCAGTTGATTTAATTTTACAAAACCTGATGTATGTGTTATGTAAGCACCAGTTGTGGCTAGTTAAGGATGAGTTGAGTTTTTCACTTACAGCTGGCATTCAAGCTTTGTTTTATGTATTAAAAAATAAAATGCATCTTCCCCAAAATCTCAGCACCTATTCTTTGTATCAAATGAATTAACTGATAATTTACAAATAAATCTCTTAATTTCGGAGTCAAAACTATTTTTTTAAAAATGTGTGACATTAGAGAATGGATAAAAATAAGTCTTAGTTTTAATTAGTTTTAAATAAGTTTTAATTCAGTTCCACCTACTCTAGGAGGACAACAATTATAATCATATAGTCACTTCAAGTAATGCAAGGCAGAGCAAAGGTTGTATAAGTGCCCAAAATGTGCATTTTCAAACATTAACTTATTTAGTTTTCTTAAATTTAAACTTTGAATTTCCTGGGAGAAAGAGACAGTTGAAGCTTTAAGGCAAACAATTGGTTAATCCACTTCCAAAGTTCCATAACACTAAATTCATACTCTGTATTAAACTAAGTTATTTATTGGAAAGATTTACCAAAAATAACATCACCCATGAGAATAATGAAGATATGCCCTGGGATAATTCTGCAAAATTAAGCTATTGATGTAAGTACAGCTAAAAGTGAATAGATTTCTTAGGAATTGCCAGATGTGCTTGTAACTGATGTATTATTTTCCACAAAAATTTTAGTCACTAAGCAACAAAATGTTGTATTTAAATCTCTATTTGATGTTATGAACTTGAATAGCAAAATGGTTCTTTATAAACCAACAAAAATACCAAATGCGTTTTTCTTGTCCAGTTAATGTGTAGCTTAAGGGTGTACTATTTAAAAATATCTTTGGTAATAGTTCTATACAATATAGTTTTATGATTTATGTTAGACATTCTTAGTGCCTTCCACCCAGTGGAGGTTTGGTGAACCATAGTGTGATTTGATAGTAAGTGAGATAGCACTTCTTTAAAGAGCAAAGTGGAATGTAAAATTTTTTGCTTTACAATGTTTATGTTGACTGGTGTTTATCATTGAAAAGATATGCTGTTTTGATTTTTTTTTTATTGTATATATTGTAATAAGAAGGTCACCTACAATTTAGATAAGTGTTGTTTTTTAAAAAAATAAGGAGTCTGGTGGCACTTTTAAAGTGCAAGTCATTCTATAAGTTCCCCATCTTCAAGCGTCTAATGAAGTGGGATTTTCTCCATGAAAGCTCATGCGATAAATAAATTTGTTAGTCTTTAAAAGTGCCAATAGACTCCTTGTTTGTTTTGCTAAACTAGACTAACATGGATACCCCTTTGGAACTTGGCATGTTCCTTGTTTATGTATAACTTTAAAACAGTCCAGGATTTTTAAGTCAATGTTCTCCTGAGCCAATGTTTATTGGGCAGACCTGATTAAGGCATGTCAATTTCAAAGCCAGTGGTACTAAAGAGGCTTGCTTCCATACATCAGTGCAGAGGAAAAAGGGTATGAGTAGTACCCACTCACTCCAGAATGGGCCACATGGATTGCTGGGTGGTGGGGTGGTAGGGTAGGCTTCTCAGGGCTGCTATTCTCCACCATCACGCAAAGGAGTCGATGGGGTGCCTTGATTCTGCCTCTTATATACCAATCAACATAACTGAGCCAAAGCGATGGGTTAAGTAATCTGCTGCTGGAAAAAGGAGGGTCCCCTTGGAGCAGTGGGAGAACCAGGGAAGGAATTATGGCTAGCAATATCTTCCATGTCCTGTTTCTAGGGCAACATAGCTATTCATCTGCACCTTACTCCAGGTCAGACAAAGAAGTTTGAGTCTAGGTCTAAGTGAAGTAATAACTATCTCACTAGCTGTGTTGAGGGTATTAATAATTGACTGAAACAGCGCGATGTAATTTTGTAGCTCTGAAGAAGATGAATCTGTGTGTGGTGTTTGTCTACAAATTACTGTTGCATGCTGTGACATGAAGGGTATGGCCCTTGTCCAGATTTTAGTGCCTGAAACTGTCCTTAGAAATGTTCAGCTGCTTAATCATTTTGAGGGGTGGGGGGGTAATTCCCATATTTTGGAACCTTTGGGTAAATCCAAAATTCCCATATTTTGGAACCTTGGATTTAGCTGAAACACATTTCACTGAGAATTCTATATTGACACCTATCACCAACTAGTTAAACATTTTTTTCTTTTAGTAAAAATAAAGTGCTGACATAGGTAATGGTAGCATATACACACCTGAAATCAGATTGGAAAGGACAAATTCCAGCTATATGGAATCAAAATTTGTTAAAGTCACTCTGGCTACTGCTTCCTTAATGATCTTCCCTAAAAATTGTAGGTTACAGATTGGAAGATAACTGGTGACCTCATGCTGTTTCTTTAAGGGCAGCACTCAACCAGCTTCATTAGGGAGAAAGTATTAACTATCCCCTTCGATGATTAGCGCTTCCCACTAGCCTACAGCCAGGAGAGTCAGGTTTCTAGATTAATAATGATTGACCACAGTGTTCTCAGCACAAGTAGCATAAACCTCAGTGAGAGAAAGTGGACAATATCTCACAATTGAAGGTAGCATGCATGCATTATATAGATATAGATATATAATCTCCTCCTCAGATATGTCTCCTGTGACGCTAAACAAATCAACTCAATTGAGACTGATTTTTTTCAGCTAACAGGTAGAAAACTCAAAACAGCAAGAAACTGGATTCTTGTATAGAAGAAAGCAAGTAAAATTCAGTAGATTACAAATATTCTGATAAATTCTTCTGAGCACAATTTTGTTTATACTGTAACATCAATTAACTACTAATTCACTTGTCAGAGCCATTATTTTGAGAAATGAATAGAAAGCCCTCCTTCCTGTAATCACCTTGCATATGCTTTTCCACCACTTGTTCTCTGTCTTGCTTCCTTATTGAGTCACTAGTCATAAGTTCTGTTCTGTGCATGCATGCACATTCTCTCTCTTACACACTCACATACATGCTCACACTCATACAAAATTAGCTTTATTCAGATAAAATGATTCCAAAGGGGTAGCCGTGTTAGTCTATTGTAGAAAGACAACAGAGTCTTGTGGCACTTTTAAAGACTAACAGAAAAGCTCATGCGATTAATAAATCTGTTAGTCTTTAAAAGTGCCACAAGACTCTGTTGTCTTTCAGATAAAATGACATTGCAATAAAATCTTTGGTCCTGTCATTTTTTCGTCCTTGTTCATCTAATAGACCAGTAAAATGCATACATGTAATGTCTTGAACTCACCAGTTAAACAGTAAGATACCATGACAGTAAATTTTAATTGCAGAATGGGTTACAGCTTGGGCAGACCTACATGAACAAGTGAGATATGTTGAAAATTACCATCAAATGTCAGTTTTTTCACCACTTTTAAAATAAATAATTTTAACTTTTTTTATCTCCCCCCTCACTCTCCCTCCCCAACCAGTGTTTACTCTCACAACCTAAATTCTGGGCCATTCAGACTTCAGCCTTACTTCTCCGGACAAAACTTGAGAGAGGAAGCACTCGTCGAGTGGAACGAGCAATGATGCAGACTCAGGTAGGACTTCCACTATTACTGTCTCTGATCATTGTATATGCTCTTGCATGCATTTAGATGGCCAACTTTGAAAGAAGTATTACATTTGTAAATGTAAATGTAAATATTTTCTTGCATTAATCCTTTGGAAGGTGAAACCAAAGTCTGCTTCCTTAACTTCTCTTTTTTCTATGACATTCAAATAGTTATTTTATAGTGATTTGCAGTAACATTGAATCATTTTATACAGTTAATACTTATGTAAGTATTAGTTTATAAATGGGGAAATAAGTTATGTGAAAGCTTAGATTCATATCTTTCCAACTAGAATAGTAGCCTTTTAATTATAGTTACTGTTTTCTGCACATTTGAGGCACATTAATTAAATGATCAAACTCATCACCTAGATAACTTTTCATATGGAATTAAAAATTTAAAGAGTTAAGTAAGAAACCTAAATAACTAACAAAATCCTCAAATCTTTTCATTTATGAGGTGTGTTCCCTTGGAAAATAATTCTCTAGAACTTTGCAGGAAAATAGAACCTTTATGTGGAGCATTTTTTTTCAATAATCTGCCATATTTACATCTTTAATCTTGGTTCATAGCCGTGGTCATCAGGCTTTGCCCAAGCATCTGATGGGTAACAACTTTTTTGTCCTAAATAGGTCACATACATGTAAATTTATTGAGGTAAAGACTGTGTGGCTAAATCCTGAGAAACTACTATTTCACCTGGAACATTTTATTAGTTAAATTTGTAGTGAATCTGCCTGAGGACAGATATGCTGCTCCTTTTTTCTTCTTGCTCAGGAGGATAATGAGTTGCTAGTAGGGGAAGATCCTCTGGCAATTAGGAAGCAGGATGTCCAAAGCCTTGGGATATGTGAAGCATTTGAAGGCAGTTACAAGCAGGCCCATCAAGTGCTAGAGACATAGTCTTACCAGCTGAAGTGCCTACAATATTTGCGTCAGCCATGGTACATCTGGCATGCTACCAGAGACTGTCAATTCAGAATTGGTAAACTGGCATGTTGAAGACTTCATGAGAATCTATTTTACAAATATGCCATGTATTGGAGTATTTCCTGTAATCATGTGTTGGTGATAGGGAAATTCAAAAGTTTGGGCAGGCAAACTCAAATTGATGATTTTAAATATTGACTTTAACCTGGATGTGACTTGGTTTTCCCTGTTCTAACCATTTAGGTAGAGTATAAATGCTTATTGATTGATAAAAGCCCAGTTACTTTAGCTGATAGCCAAACACAGACTTATTCATGTTTGCTTAACTATTCAGGGAGTCATAATGATTGGGTCATTAACCTCATAACTGAAGTAACCTTAAACTAATTTTATTGTAATTTAATGACTTGTAGGATATTAAACTGAGACTTATTTTTTCAGTGGTTACATTTTTAAAGTTTTAATTTTTGTTAGGGACTTAATAAAATACGATAGAAAACTGTTAGATCCATATTTTTTTACCCAGATGTCAGGACTTTGAGGAACCCTCCAAACTTTTGGGTTGATCCACAGTCAACTTCCTGAGGGTGATAATAGTATCCTTTATAGTTCTCCTACACAACACAGTGTTAAACCATTGTTTTTTAACGACTTTATTTAATTTAGATCCCTTATCTTTTAAAGGAAGCATAAATGGTCTAGAAAGAATTAGCTGATTTGGGGGTTGTCTATCAGTGAGAAAGGTAGAAAGGATAGAAAACCATAGGGAAAAGTTGTTAAATATCTTTTTAAGATTCTATTTTTTATTCCTTTAAAAATTTCATCTTGTTGTTTAGAAAGATCTAGTGTTGGAGAGGATATAAGAATAAGGGCAGACAAATTTTGAGCCTGGAACATAGAGAAGAAACGCATGTAAAATTCTTAGGTTCTTTTGTTATTTTAATCTTTTTCAGTGGTACTGGAATACAGAAGGTTGTTAATGTCTGTTCTGTTTATTATCCTACACATTCTCAAAGAAAACATGAAATTATCATATTCTGATTATTTTTCAATTTTTTACTTGTTTTGAAACAGGACATAAAGTTGCAATTTAACTAGCAAGTTCTAAACATTTACTATAAATTCAGTTCTTGTTATAATACTTTGATCAAATGGTTTTAGAAATGTGTAAATGAAAGAAATTTAATGGAAAACTTCTCTCAGAAGTGTGAAGACACTGAAATAGTAATTTTTAAAAAAAAAAAAACTTTTTCTCCGTTTTTGGGGAGAAATATTTAAAACAGTTTAAACTTTTGAGTCATCATTGGTTTTATAAATTATCACTGTCAGCACTCAGGAAGGTCGTTCAAACAGTTCCTAGCTAAAAGTGAGGAGAGATTACTCTCTCATTTTTTTTTCCTGTATACTTTCAGTTGTCCTGATCAAATTTCTGCATAAATGAAGAGTAAATCCATGAAAATAAGGTTAGAGTGAGTTTTCATTCAGTATTTTTCAATTGTCTCAATAAAAACAGGAAATGACAATCAACAGCTGAAGCAAAGAGCTCCCCTAATTGAATGTTTTTAATGACCTGGATAATATTACTGTCTGGGTAGGGACAGTGGTTGTCCAAAGACTTGGCATTGTGAGCTTTTTTAAATGGTGGTGCTCTCTAAGCATAAACTCCCTAATAAAAGAATTGAGCAAAATGAACAAAGGCAGTAAGGATGGGGTAGGATGAAGAGAGGGAGAGTCAGAGAGGAACTGGAGGAAAAAATGATAACTTTAAATAACTCTCTCCCCACTGTTTCAGCAGCAGTTTTTGGTCCTCCAGCCATGTTCTACTACACAAAACTAAATTGGAAACTGTTAATAATGGAAAGTGAATTGGAATAAGCTGTTGAACCACAGATTGTTACTCAAAGTGCATGTGACGCTATGGTGAAAGGAGTGGAAATAAGAGGTTCAAATAGTCCAGGAAAAAATGTTTTTAAAATACTTGAATAAAGACACTATGATGTCTGATGGCTACATAACATTAGTAAACTTCACCATCAAATTGCTTTGTACAATTTTTTTTTTAAGAATACAAAATTGACTTCTATCCAGTAAATCACTCCAGGGTGGCTACTGGTGACTATTCAGGCAGTTGAAAGGGTGAGGCCAGAGTCATCCTGCTTCCCAATATACCCAAGAGCTGGTACTAGTAATTTGCTATTGCTCTCTCTACTGTGGTTTGATCTGTATGGTTACACTGAGTATGTATACACTCAGCACTTTTGTCAGCTAGTCATGTTCCACCTTTCAGAATATATTCTCCAGTCTGTTAGCTGTTCCTGATGGTAGCAAATATCTTAGCCAGTCATTTGACTTAATAGTCCCATCTTAGAATACAGTTAAGAGGTAGGTATACATATACTTATCTCTTGTTTTCCTTTCTTTGTCAGCCAAGGAATTTGCCTATTAGCAGGGAGGAAATGTGTGTATTTGAAAAGGGTGTTTTAAATAAGAGTTTAGTTGATCGTGGATTAGATTGTTAATCTATGGGCTAATCATTATGTATAAGATTGAAAAGTCACATGAAACCTCGTTTTATGTTTTTTCATCATGCACAGAGGTACATGGTTGAGAATTCTGTCTCTACTGCTATGTAATTTTTGTTTATAGTGCTTTATTTAAAGTGTCATTTTCTGCAGAAACTGAAGTTTTTCTGCATGTATCAAAAAGGTGGAAATGATCTGTTGGTTCTGTTTTTTACTGAAAGGGCACTAGATGTGTTCTGCAATTAGTTTTATTTAAATCTCTCTAATTCGGGAAAAAACCATTGTGAGTGGTTATGGACATAATAGAGAAGATTGTCCCTTACTTCTGATTCAGGTACTTTCTTCAGAGGATGATCTATGAACAACAGGATGTTCCAGCAGATAACCAGATCTCTTAGAACTGTGGACAGACCACACTAATACAGCAGGCTATCACACAGTTGCAAATTACAGCCAGGAGAGTATATTGCTAGTCTCTTATTGTATTTCAAAGGTTTGACACAGTCTGAACCCATGCAGGCAAATCCCAGATATTTTATAGCCAGCCCAACCGTGTGGCTGCTACTTTTATGTTAATACCTTGAGAATTCTTAACACCACCTCCTCCCCTTCCTCTCACTGTAGCAGGCTAACTGTAGATAGGGCACCATACTGGGAGTTAGGAGAGCTGGGTTCTTTGTTCCTGCCTCTGTTACTGATTTTCCTTATGTGATCTTGAACAGATCACTTACTTACTTCGCTGGCCCTCTGTTTGCCTTATCTGTTAACTGAGGGTAATGTTTATATTACATCTTTGTGAAGCACTTTGAAATATACAGATGAAAAGTGCAATGTAATAGCGTCAATGTTTCTGATTACTTATTACCATTTGGGCAACTTCTCAGGAATTAGCATGAATAGACTCTTAGAGCCAGGCAGCCTTAACATTTAACCCATTCTGAAGGGGATTTCCTGTCCTGCAAGGACAGTCCCATTGAATAACACCTTTTAAAAAGACCCTACTTTTCTTCAGGATTTGGGGATTTTAAGGTATAGTTCATTCGGGAGGATTTTGTTGTCTAAAAACATAGGAAATACTTGGGCTATGTGAAGGAGAAATGTAAAGAGGAACTCTAATTTGTACACATGAAGTGGGGAATAAATTACTAGAATTAAGAAAGGAGAGATGGAGGCAGAGGGTTAGAAACTTTGCACTGATAACTGACATTTTTCATCATTTAAACATTATCAGAATGAGAAAGTCCTATTATTAGGACAGCATTGTGCCAGAAAAGGAGGGACCGTGAAAGACACATCATAGTCCATAAGTAACAATCTTGCCCCAAAGCCCTGTAAAATAAATGGCTTTTGCAGCATGCCCTGAAATTGCCACGTGTAGGCTATTTAAATCAAAGCAAGTTGGAGAGTCATCACGCTATCCTGTCTCTTACAATGAGGAGGATCCAGTTAAGCTTAAACTTATTAAAACAATTCCTTGGGAGCTCAAGTACTATAATAATGAAACAAATGCTATTGTATTAATGTTTGTGTCTTTTTTTTAAAAGGTTAGTTTATTACATGTTGAAGCAGATCCAGCTTTCTTCTGAATATTTCTTCCAGTAGATAGTTTGTTGATAGTTATTACTGTGCTGCTTTAACATTGCAGGAAATAAGAGGCTGATCTGGTTTTAATTTAGAAATCTTTAAAGTGCAAGAATGTAGAAACAAAGGTAGATGGAATAAATTGTAGTATATAGAAGTTGAAATAGGTAAGAATAGTTTGTAGTTAATTGACTGTGTAACTCTTCATTATTTTTATTATTCTTCTCAGGCTGTCTTGGGTCTATATGTTAATTTGTTTACACTACTGTATAAATACAGTATACGTTGGGTATTTAATATATAGAGAATCTTGATTTTACATCTTGACACAGTGGTCTAAATCAGTGTGGTTTTAATTTAGAACCTTCATTACTATTAGCAGTGATGCTTCTCAGCAGGAATAGTAGCTGTAATTTCACATAAATCAGGAAATGGAAAAAGAAACCCATCATATTTGCTTTAAATATATTTGCAAAAGTTGTAAGAAATTGCACTCAAGTTTAGAAAATAGAGAAAAATTTAAGTGTTAGACCATTGTATTGGAAACTTTTTTATTAATATTATGTAGGTCAGCACCCCAACCAACCACATGCAAACGTGAGCAGATTTATTTCTCAAATGTCAGTTAAGAATTAGATTTGATTTGATTAGACCAGATATAGAATAAAATTAGAAGAACAGCGTGATATAAGCCTCCCAGATTTTTATTCCTAGATGCAAGGGGAATTGGTTCAAAACTGTTGGGGTGGAATGAAATGGGGAATGTTGTTTAAAAGGTATTAGAACCAGTGTGACAAACCTCGTAATGGAGAAATGAAGAAAAATAAGGGTCATTTGTTTGTAGACAAAAGTCCAGAAAATAAAAAAGGGATGGAATATACAGTAACCATGAAATTACTAAGGGGGAAATGGTTTTCCTTATTACTGGCTTGATGATAATACAAATGTAGAAACTGAATCTAAAAATGAAAATACTACTGCTGGAAATATGTCTGTAAATGAGTTACTGGAGGAGTAAGTTAAAACTGCTCTTCCCAGTAGGCCCATCAACAAAAAACGGGGCTCCAAAATTCCAAAAGATAAAATCTATAATATATACATTACAGGGGAGGGGATTGTGTGTATGAAGCTAAATTTTGTTGACTGTGTGAGATTGCAGTATTTCCGAGGTCTGGAATGTGCACCTTTAACAGACTTATCAGTTGGAAGCAGCTGTTCTGGCATCTGAATCCAATAGTAGAGGCTGCTGGATGTGACCTGTGAATAGACACTCACTTGCTGGGCTAACCCAGTTTATTTCATTGTTTCGGTTTTTCCCCCTTGTCATTCCAATCCAATTACAGCTATGAAATTAAAATATTTACTTACTTCAGGGGTTCCCAAATAGCTCTGAGCAGTTTGTATTACTCCACAGAGAGTCGGATGACCAGTGGCTTTCATCTCTGTTTTCACTTTCTTTTACAGTTACCTGATCCCTTAATTGCATAGTATTATAACGCCCTGAATGCTGTAAATGTCAGCATGGTGTTATTTGCGACAAGGCTCAGGTGATATATCTACTACCCTGCAGAGGTTGTGAGCAGGTTGATCTACTGAGCCTAAAGTAGCACTTAACATTTTTACAGGCAGTGCTTTTTTGTTTAAAAAAAATGGTGTCGGTACTTAGCCAGGGGACCTGGTGCCACCGGCAGGAGCTTGTGGGCTGCAGGGACCTCCAGCCACCTGCTACAGCTGATGGGGAGCAGAATTCCCCTGCCATGACTGGGAACCCCTGCAGTGAGCTCAGAGCTGCCATGGGGGCAGCAAAGAAACCATGGGGCTCTGATGTCCCTTAGTTGCTCATGACTCAGAGCTCTGGGGCATGTTGACCACACCATCTTGGGATTCTGGGGTTCCCTGCAGTGGCTCAGGGCAGAAGCTTCTGCCTGCCATGGCTGGGAGCAGCGGGATTCCCCCATGGCAGCTGAGAGCTCCAAGGACCCTCACCATCAGCTGTCCTCAGTGGGGGGAACCCCAGAGCTCCAAGTTGCCACAGGCAGTGGAGGGGCCCTGGAGTTCCATGGTTCCCCCATTGCCCAGAGCTCAGAGCAATGGGGTCTCTGCTGCTGGCAGTGGCTTAAACTGGGAGTCCCACCACCCATGCTAGGGGATAGCAGCAGGGATCCCTGCCATCTGTGGTGGCTTGGACCTGCTGCCCATGTGTCAGGAATATTAATTAACTTATTGTCACAGAGCTCCTGTGAGATGAGGGGGTGATCTTATCCCTATTTTACTGCTCTGAAATAAGGGCATAGATTGAGATAAGGTATCCGTTAATTTTGTGTGCTCACTTTAACACGCAGAGAACCTTTTTTTATTTATTGGCAGATAAGTGTTGTCTAGGGTTTATATGTTCAGATGGCAGCTCCCGAAGTTCCTGACAATGAAGTATTTGAGAAAGCAAAATTGCCAAGTCCAATCAATGTTCTCAAATCCAGACCTCTCCAGCTTGGTCATCTGCACTGGATGGATGATTGGATGTATTCCAAAGATACTCCTCTTTGTGGAGCTTACAGATGTTCCATGGTCATTGGATCAGCTTAGGCTCATGTTCAAGGATGTTTGAAAAAGGGACTCAAAAACTTTCAACATTGATACTGCAAGCTGGGAAGATGCACCCAACAACAGAATATACTGGAGGGCTGCATTGCCCCAGAGAGCCAGATGCAGAGGAGAGATAGTTGACAGAGAGGAAAGTGAAGAAAGCAAAGAGGAAAGCGCAAGAGGCCTCAAATGCTAATAGTGTGCTGGCTTCCTCTTCTGGTCCTGTGCTTTATACCTGCATTAACTGTGGCAAGCACTTTCATTTGGTAATTGGACTCTCGTCACTCATGATGCTGTAGCACTACATGATGCTTACAGCACCGTTTTTCTAGATGGATGGATGCCATTACATTATCACAGGGCTTTTTTTGTGATGGTACTCAGGGGTACTGAGAACCAGCACCTTTTTTTTCACAGCGATGTGGCCCTGGTTCCTGCCGCTGGCAGCCCCAGGTCCCTGGCTGAGTACAGGCACCTTTTCTTTTACAAAAAAAGCACTGCATTACCATATGTTGTGTAGTTGCTGGGTCAGGTTCGGCCATTGAAAGAATGTTTTTTGACAAGTGGTTTCTCAAAAGTTAATTAGATATCACTCAGGTTTTCATGTGTGTTAGGACAATCGTCTTTGGGAAAGATTGAAGTGTAAAGAGGAGTTTCAGATACCATCTAAAAGAGTTTACAAAAGCAGGACTAGAGAGACTGAACTTGTTTTTCCTGTTCTGCCTGCACTCATACTCCCCCCAGATCAAATAATGAAAGGTGCCTTGTTCCAGAAGGGCAACCGAATTAGGCTTGTTCAGCAAAACAAGCTAGGAGTCCTGTGGCCCTTTTAAAGACTAATACATTTATTTATTGCATGAGCTTTCATGGGAGAAATCCCACTTTGTCAGATGCTTGAAAACGGTAAACTTGCAGTATGGGAGGGAAAAATAAATGCAGTGAAATGTAGTTGACAGGACAGATCAGCCTATTTCAGCAAATCAAACAAGTTGTTTTGATTCAAACAGTGTGAAACAACATATAGGAGGGTGGGGAGGTTGAGAGGTGAAAATCACTGTTCATAGTGAGAAAGCCAGCCCATATCTCTATTCAAACTTCACTTAATGGTGTCAAATTTGCATATGAATTCAAACTCTTTAGTTTGTCTCTGAAGCTAAGATTTGGAATTAACCTATTTAAGTACCGTAACAGACATGTCTTTCACACAGAGTGAGTGGGGAAATTAAAGTGCTCCCCCACTGGTTTTTGGCTGTTGCCGTTTCTGATGTCAGATTTGTGTCCATTTATTCTTTTGCACAGAGATGATCCAGTTCATCCAGTGTATATGGCAGAGGGGCAGTGTTGGCACATGATGGCATATATCACATTGGTGGATGAGCAGGTGAATGAGCTGAAGTAGCTGGTTTGACTAGGTCCTATGATAGTGTCATTTGTCCAGATATCTGAGTAGAGTTGGCATTGGGGTTTGTTGGAGGCATAGATACTGGCCTTACTGTTTCTGTTGTTAGGTCTGTAGTTGCTGGTGAGTATCTGCTTAAGATTGGGGGGGGGGCGGGGGGCTGTCTGTAAGTGAGGAGAAGTCTCTCTCCCAAAGCCTGAGAGAGGCAGGGATCTTCTTAAAGGTGTCCTGTAATTTTTAATTAAATTTGTCACCATAAAAAGGGATTGTTATTGTTAGAGTTTAGTTTAATTGAATGTCTGTGGTTTAGAAGCTTGAACTCAGATTGGCTGGTTAGATAGAAGGGTAGATGTAACTGTTTTCTCCTTTTTGTGGATTCTTTGGGGGGAAAAAAAGTAATATTATTGGTAACATGAAGCAATCATCCCATTTCGGTGCATGTGATATTTCAAAAGCCTAACTGAAATACCTGGAAGATGGAAGGGGAAAAGGGGATAAGCTATTTCACTTTTAGTGCTGGAATTTTTAACACCTCTTCCCCAGGAGGTATACACATACCTCTGCTAACTGAGAGATGCAAATCCTCCAACATCTGCACCTTGGCATCTCTGCATAATGTAAGGAATGGTCTTTTGATGTTCCATAACTAACTCGTATTTTGCGTTAGTCATCACTGTAATAAATAAAGTTCTTCAAACATGTGGTGTCCTGCAGTCCCCTTTGATAATCAGATAAATGTATTTTTCCTTTTTGATGTTGAAATAAATCCTTGCTTAGAGTTTTTGTTTTGTGTTGGATACTTGAATTCTTAACTTGTCAGAATTTAACAGGCATAAATAATAAATATTTCATTAAAAATCTGAGAAAATTCCAAAAGGAAAAGATAAGGCTTTCCTTTCAGTCACTTGATATGCAAGCAACATTATTCCTGTGTCTTTAAAAATTAAATTCTCAATAGTGATTACATCTATTGGAAATGAAAATTTACTAATATCAGATCATTCTATCTTCCTGTCTCAGTAAGACAATCAGTATTTCGTTATCCATTACTTTTCATGGAGTAATCTACTGATCTAAGCATTTTTTGTTCTGCTGTCCATATGTTATCAGCCAGAAATTGTACTCCTTTCTCTAACAAAACATGTACTGTAGTGTGAAAACTTTGTTTATTGCTCTTGAGCTTCAGTGAGGCAAAGCCCCACACATCTTGACAACTACAATAGATTCCTAGGAAGTCTGTTTCTTCTTCAAGTGTTGGTCCCTGTGTGTATTCTACTGTAGTTGTGCATGTGCTTGATGTGCCCACAGCGGAGAAATCTTGGGACCACTGTTCCACACATGCACCTTTGCCTTCCTTACATTTCCATCTGACGGCGTGAAGAGCTGAGCAAGTTGACTGCCTCTCCAGTTCCTTCTTACTGCCGTGAGGCCTGGATCAGACCCTCCAGTGTGCAGAGCTACTGCTTTATCATTTTTTCTTATATCTATTAAATATGTCAAAGATTATCTTTGGGGCATTCTGTAAATAACTTTCTAAAGTTAAAAACTTTTAATAGTTTTTGTGACTATTTTCTTGTTAGAGTCCCTGTCTTTGAGGGGACACTGCCTTCTACTTCCTTACTGTGTATTGAGCTGTGCCCAGAACTACGGACTTAAAAACTGTCTTCCCTGCCCCTGTTCCTTGTTGGTCAGCAGACCCCACAGTGTGGTGAGATGGTCTGTGATCAGGAGTGGTGTTTGAGTGGAACCTGTCTGTTCTTTACACTTTGACAAACATGAAAACAGAATAAAATTTTTAGGGGAAAAAAATTGATGTAAATTTACTATCACAAGCATTTCCAACATGTCAAGAGACAATGAACACACATGCTTTATTCTCTAGAAAAATGCATTTGTCTCAGTCTAAGAATGCACTACTACTACGTTTGTATTATTTAAAAAATAGTTGTCAAATCATAGTTATTGTGTGTGATACTATTATATATTCATAGCTCTCACTGTATGTATATTGAAACACATTTGAGAAGATGTATTGAAATATATGAAATCACGTTGTTCATTCACACACAGTTTGCTTAGAATGAATGGTCAATCTGATGTGAGTCTTGGGACTAGAAATAGTTTTTTTTTAATAGAAACTGTCCCACTGTATTCAGATTCCCCAATAGCTGGCAAAGTCCTTGTCCGGTTTGATGTTAGTCAGCAAGGCAAATTGTCATGAGGGACTTCAACATCTGAGTATGTTGCAAAGCCTTTCTATTTACACAGGCTTTTGCTGAAAGCAGTGATTAAGTGGGGAGGATTTTTTTTTTTTTTTTTTTGTGTGTGTGTGGAGGGGGCGGTTGAGTGTGAGAGAGTTATTCATTTAGTATTGTTGACTTCGTAAGCTTAGCTGATTTATAGTTGTATAGCTAATTTTCAGCTCCAAAGATAGGATTTTCCCTCCCTTCACACTAGCAACTTTTTAATTTTTCAAGCATCATATAGAAACATACTTTAACACTGTCTCAATGAACTCACAGATCATTGGTATACTCAAACATAACAGCTCCCTGTTCTTAGATCATACTTGGAAGCGCTTACATTTATGAATTGTAAACACTGCTGTAGTCTGTTGCATTTTTCCTATCTAGGAAGCTTTTAATCTTCAGATAGTTTCATGGGTAGCAATTCAGAACTGAAGACAAAGTACAGTCATTACTTTGTATTGGGGGACAAGGAGTTTTCTTTTTTAAATAAATAGCCATATTCTAATGCAGCATTTCATTTACATTATGCTATTTCCAGCAGACCAATGTACAAGGGAGAGTTGGCTGGGAATTTTCTGATTTGCTTCCAGAATATGCCATTCCTTCAAAATCAAAGCTTTCTGAAGTAATCCATGTCAATGTCAATGAAATTTCTTTTAAAAAACAAACAAAGCATTTTGATAAGGATGAACAGGAATGTTTTGATTTCTGTTGTTTCTTAATGACTTATATAAATTAAGTTTTGAAATAATACAACATTATAAATTGTAATATATAAAATTAAAAAAATCAAAATCAGAACAAAAACCATCTTTTTAATGAAATTGAATAATTGATCTAAAACTAATTATTTTTTTCCCAAAACATGTTTGATTTTTTTTGTTTTGTTTCAACAAGGAACAAAACCACATCTCAGAATTTCCCACAAAACAGAAATTTCAGTTCCTGTGCAACTCTTGTAACTAACTAAAAACACACACCTGAGGAGCTGGACAGTTTTGCTGCTATCTTCTGGTTTAACAGAATGTATATAGAAAAATGTATCCTATATCTCAAAATAATATCAGAACAGTCAAGCAACACTAAAAAAGAATACAGTTTGCAACTCTAGATCGTGATCAGTTATACTTTTTACATAAATCCTCTTGCTTGCACAGAGCAAAGAAACCTGTGATTTGAATCCCTGCTTAGACTCACTGTATAGAATTGTGTGTAAGAAGTTTATAGTACCAGTCTGTGGCTTTCTGGGTTGATGGAAGATACACCTCAGCCAGTCTACTGAGGTGGATTCTTGTTAATCTCTGAAACTAGGGCTCCATAGAAACAGCTGAATGAGAGAGAATTTAATCTAAGTCCAAGATTTTAAAAACTAAGTGTTTAAAGTTAGGCTTGTAATCAACAGTCAAGCTCCTGAATCGTTGGCTTGATTTTTAAAAGAGCAAAACACCCAACATCATCCATGGAAATGACTGATATTTGCAGCTTGCTCAGTCATTTTAAAATCACATCACAGAGGATCCTAATTTAGGCATTTGTTTTTGAAAATCATGACCTGGGTTAGTAAATCAGTAACTGGAGTTTTCAAAATGTATTGCCTCCACAGATCAGAGCCCAACCTCCCCATTTTTTAAAAAATTCTAGTGGACAAGAATTGAGGGAGAAAAGAGAGGTCATCGAATCCAGTCCCCTGCACTCATGGCAGGACCCAAATACCCTCTTAACTATGAACTGCAATAGCTCCAGAAAATGCCGCCTCCTATCTGTAGTTGGCCAGGAGATTAGAGCCCAAATGTTGCTCACCTGGCCACAAGGAACTATGTATTTGTGTCCCCTAAGCTTGCTTCTTGCTCTGCATTATCCCTATGAGTAGTGTTGGATGAATAATGCATTTTTTTGGTTCAGTGGCAGTTTTGAAAAGTTTCAAGGAACAAAATGATTTGTATGGACGTAATTGAATTGGAAATGTTTGGGGAATTGGAAAGGTCTCTAAAGCCATGTCAACACTGACTGTGCTACTGCTGCCAGTGTAGGATCGATTAGAGCTTCAGTAAAGACGCACTTAATCGAACACCGAAGTAGCCAGAGGTCAATCTATTAAGACCATCCCAGCAAGTAGCGTAGTGCTACATTGACTGGAGGTCATTTCCCATTGACACAGCTAAGTGGGGACATTGCAGTAAGTAGGTGTTAAGAAGTTGACAGGAGATGTACAAGTGACTGTACGTAGCTTGTGCATCTCCCATCAACAGCCACCAAAATTCGCGGAATGGAAAACCTGCCCTGTGAGAAGCGACTTAAAGAGCTTGGCTTGTTTAGCCTAACCAAAAGAAGATTGAGGGGAGATATGATTGCTCTCTGTAAATACATCAGAGGGATAAATACCAGGGAGGGAGAGGAATTGTTTGAATACAGCGCCAATGTGGACACAAGAACAAATGGATACAAACTGTCCATCAGGATAGTTAAGCTTGAAATTAGACTCAGGTTTCTAACCATCAGAGGAGTAAAGTTCTGGAATAGTTTACCAAGGGGAGCGGTGGGGGCAAAAAACATAGTTGCCTTCAAAATTGAGCTTGATAAATTTATGGAGGGGATGATATGATGGGACGACTTAGTTTGGCAATTGTCCATTTTTTACTACTGGTGATAGATATGCCAGTGACCTGGGAAGGGACATTAGATGGGGTGGGTTCTGAGTTATTACAGAGAATTTTTTCTTGACTGGCTGGTGAGACTTGCCCACATGAGCAGGGTTTAACTGATCGCCATATTTGGGGTTGGGAAGGAATTTTTCCCCAGGGCAGATTGGTTTGGGCGCTGGGGTTTTTTTGCCTTCCTCTGTAGCATTGGGCCTGGCTCACTTGCTGGTTGATTCTCTGTATTTTAAAGTCTTTAAATCATGATTTGAGGACTTTAATAACTCAGTCATAGGTTAGAGGTTCATTACAGGAGTGGGTGGGTGAGGTTTTGTGGCCTGCATTGTGCGGGAGGTCAGATTAGATGATCATATTGCTCCCTTCTGACCTTTGAGTCTAAGAGTCTATAAGTGTAGACCAAGGTAACTTGTCTCTGTGCTGAGCTGTGTCTACATAGTGGCAAATGGACCCTTCTAAGGTTCTGCTTTGTGTATGCGTTCCATATGTGACTTGGTGGGCAGAATAATTATGTGAAAGCAAGTCACCTACAGCTCTCTATCTAGTATCTCTGGCCTTACATATGCTTGCATTTCAAATATAGAGATTTATTGGTACATGCATCTGAAGGCATCTTCTTTCGTAAAATTCCTAATGTACTTTCTGGCTGTAATTAATTCACACTTTTTTTTTAATCATCCTGCTACTTCTGTTGAATGTCTCTGTTGATTTAAGATGGGGTTTACTATGCAAAACTAATTTACAGAGATTGATGGGAAGCAAGAACATTCATTTTGTCTATCATAAATTCACATTTGTCCTGAAGAAAAGCATGAATTGAGTTGTCCTCTCAGTTAGAGCTGTTTATTCTGCATTAGTGGCATAGTTATGTAAGTACTGTATGTCTTGGAGAACAGTTGTCCTTACTTTGGTTGGGGGGTTTCCCCTCTACCAACTTCAGACTTATGGTAATTCAGTGTTCTCTCTCCCAGAAAAAACTAACTAGGCACTGAAATATATAAGATGAAATAATCTTAACCCCTACCTTTTGTCAAATATTCTTACATAGCAGTTTTTACTCTACATTTATGTAATGATAGGGTTTTTATTGTTTGGGGTTTCAAACTGCTAAATTATTTGGGTGGTAATTTTTCTTCACAAATATAGCATCTGATAAGTTACACTTGAATGTTCAGCACTGTTATATCTGCTGTCTTGTAGCTTATATCAAGGGCACCTGAAGTCTTTTTATACTTAAATAAATCTAAATAAATGAACATGCTTTGTATTTGCAGGCACTTGCAGACCAGTTTGAAGACAAGAAAACAATGGTATCAGAACGACTGAAGATTTTCTATAGTTGTCGGGTGCCTCCACACTGGGCTATAAAGGTACAAACTAACAATATGACATTTACTCTAGATACCATGGTCTAATTATTTTTTGTATTGCATGCTATTTTGTAAAGTACCAAGTCTAGATGCTGCAGTGAAAACCTACTCTCTGCTGTGTGTTACCATATATAAATTTAGCAAATTTGTTGAAAAATAGAATTAACCCAAGAATACAGGAATGTGTGTGTGTGTGTGTGTGTGTGTATATATTTTTTTTTTTTTAAAAAATATCAAATTATAGAACATACTCAGCATTTTATACGCATTTCTATCATACACAGATTGACTCAGAGATGATACATAACTTGTTTTGGAGGGCAGGGGTAAAGCACACATTGCCTCTGGGTTGAGGAGCAGCAGTACAGCCAAGCATACCTGGGCAATGGCAAGTGAAAGTGAATGCCTCAGAAAGCATCTCAAGCAGCTGTGCTCCGCAGGCAGAAGCTGGCTGAGGGCATGGCTAACTGGAGCTGGGCACCTTTGGGGAAAAGGCAAGAGCACATGAGAGATGCAGCTTGTAGCTGTGCTGCCTGGGAAGCGCCCAGCTGTGCATTGGTGGCCTGGCTTGGGGAACAGGGCAGAGAGGGCTACCACAGTACAGCCTAGGGCCCCTGCTTCTTAGCCGTCGGCTCCTGGCGAGGGGCAGGCTACAGTTTTTAAACAAAGGGATGGGCCGTCCTCCCTCCCCCAGGACAGTTTGAAAATCTCAGTGCTAAATGGAAGGCAGAAATCTGGGAGGGGCACATGAGCCCGCACAGGCCCCTATCTTCTATGGGTCACCTCTGAACTGGCTGCTTGCAGAGAAGTGTTTGCTTGCAAAATAACTTTTCTGCATAGTAATCTTATTTTTTTTTCTTTATTGGAAAAAGGAATAAGAATTTTTCAAAAGAAAAAGTAAATACAATCAAGGTGTTCCATGGTTGCCAAAATACCATGCATGGACAGGGAGTGCCACTACTTTCTTGGAGGCCCACTTCCTGTTTCTCCATCCACTCATTAATGAGGTAGGCCAGGCCTTTTGGGAAGTGGGTCCTGGCCAGAGTACCCTGGGTCAGTGCACAATATATACTTAGTTTCCTTGTTTTCCACATAAGCCTGAGGACCTCATATACCTGAATAAGGTTCTGCCCAGACCCACTCCCCCATCAGTCCCTATAATGCTCACTTCACTATCTCCACTATATGATGGATATTCCTAAGAATTCTCTCTCTTCCCCTGTGGAAACTGGTACCTTTTCCCACAAGAGGACTGCGAAAACAGAAGCACTCTTATTTTCTAGCCACGCATCTTCTTTTTTGTACAACAAACTGGACTTTTTTCCCCCAGCTACATTTTTACTACAAGTTAAATGTTGTGCTACTTGAAAGATTTCAGACAACGCATAGTCTTTTCTGGGATTATTATATTTAATCATAAACTTGAAAAGTAAGAAAACAAAATAAGGCTCAAGGCTTTGAGGCCTAAAGATTTTCCTGAATCATGCATTTCATTTATCTTTAAACATTTCCCTTTTACAAGAATTTTTCCTTTTTTGATGCTTTGAATACTATGATAACCAATAATAATTTCTTCCAGTATCTCCAAATTATTCCACACATCATTTTTCAACAAACACTTAAATCAAATCTAATTTTCATTTCCAGTTGTCAGAGCAAATGTAGCATTTTGCAGTCCAAGCCAATTTTCTAAGTCAATGTTAGAGATGCTAAAATAGAGATGCATTATAGAAGGTATTGCAGTCTTAACTATAGAGTCATTACTGCTCTCTAAATGTTGCTAGGTTTGACCCAAGAGTAAATAAAATGTGATTACATTTTCCTGTATGGGAAATTAAAGATTTTCCCTAAGTAATTGATATCCAGATAAAAATAAATACCTTAACATATTTAAATTATCATATACACTTATGCAGAATTACTGTTGCTGTAATAATGTGGTGGTATTATTACCACAGCCAAACGTGTATGAATACATGTCAAATTGTACAAGATATAAATCTCAGTCCTGTAGTGAGAGGCTCCCAGGTGTACACTTGCCCCTGCACAGAGCTTCATTAAATTCATTTGGGGTCCGAATGAGCTTAGGTGGTCTACATCTTCATTGCAGGATTGAGCCCCTACTTAATACATTTTCATGTTTTCACAAAGAAAATTGTGTTTTTCATATATGGTAAGCAAGTTTATAATTTCTTTAAAACTGAAAGGGTTTTTGATATATTAATTTCCTTTTTAAAGGAAAATCAACATTTCAGAGTCTTGAAAATACAGTTTAATAGGGTAATTTAAAATACCATTACTCATTTTTTAAAGTTAAATGTTGAATTGCAATGCTTCTGCTCTCAAATCTTTGTCTTCCCTTTTACTCAGATCCGTATGCTTGCTCAAACTGGATTTAATCGGTCTTCTAGAAGGAGCTCTCTATTTTTCCAATTTCATGTAAAACATTGTTTATGGTGATGGTTAAATTGTGTGGGCAAGTTTAATTTGATAAATACATTTTAAACAAACTTTAGTAATTAGGAGAGGATCAGTGATGAGCAAAATTTAAAATGCTTTAAAATTTGATTGGAATAATCACCCAGAAGTTGAACTTTATCCAAACTTTATCTTAACCCTATTAGTCTTTGAAGTTAGATTACAGTCTCAGGAGAAATGTTTCTCATGTTTTTTGTGTTGCTTACTGTTCATGCCAGAAATGCCTCTGACATCTTTTCAGAAATGATAATGAAAATGGAACTAACCTTTTCCAATTACTTTGACTTGCCCAGCGTCAGCTTGCAAGCTTACTCTTTGAACTGGGGTGCACGAGTTCAGCTCTGCAGATCTTTGAGAAGCTAGAAATGTGGGAAGATGTAGTCATCTGCTATGAAAGAGCAGGTCAGCATGGGAAGGTGAGTGTGTCTTGTTATCTGAGCTGACTCTCTTGGATGTTGTTACTTATATTACAGTAGCACCTAGAGACCCTGTTGTGGTAGGCATTATATAAACAGAAGTATATATGATCAGTGCCCAGATATTATTAGAATCTAAGAATGAGCAGCATAGGGCTAGCGGGGGAGAGGAAAACACTCAAATACATTTAATTTTTAATATACATATAGGCACTTGTATATGTATACACATGCAGGTATCCCCACACACAGCTGTTTCTAAATTATGTACTTACATACGTAGTTATCAATGCACCCAACTTCATTCTGCTTAACTATTCAAACAATGACTGATTTCTTGTAGATGTCATGGCAGAAGGGGGTTTGGAGAAGGGATTTGAACTAGGAGAAGGTAGTACAGGTCAGTTCAGGGACAGCATCCATGCACAAGAGCAAGAGTGTGAAGAAAATATTTGCTGGAGAAGAGGGCAAGCAGCAAATGAGGTTTTTCATCATTGGTAGAACTGAGAGGACCTGTGGTGGGGACGCAGTGAGAGAGGAAGGAGTGAGTGAGAAGTGCCTTTGGAGGTTAGAGAAAGACATTTAAACTAGATAGTTTGAAAGACGGAGAGCCTGGTAACAGAGAGAGAGAGAGAGATGTTTTTCAGGTTATGGACAGAGAAGATGTTTTATAGGATGGGGTACGGTGTGAATGTTACAGATAAGTTCAAGTAATCAAGATGGGGATATGCTGAGGGTTGGGATGAGACTGTGTGAAAAGAGGAAGAATCCCATTTTAACTCCTACTTAACTTTAGTTCTCATTTGGCCTTAGTTCACACAGACACATTCTGTACAATTTGTTTTAAAAAATAACCCATAGTTTCAAGGCGCTGATAAGATTAAAAAATCAAGTACTCGGGTCAGGAAATGCAGTTTTAAGTTTGGAAATTCCACCTTAACTCTGTCTCCTTGGTTGTTTCTCTTTTGATCTTTCTCCAAACTTCTCCCTCCATTGGACTGACGCTAGTGAAGTTACCAGTATGCTCTCAGTGGGAGCACTAATGTAAGCCTGCCAGTTGACCTTTACTGCTGTCATCTATCTCCATGTGCTAATGACACAGTAGTATAAAACTGCTGGTAGTTAGTCTATACTAGCCCTGTCTCTTGCTCACACCGTTGGAAATGTACTGGTGCTAGAATGATGATGAGGGAGATGCACTGGCTATGTTGCCTGTTGGCTTATGCCTTTAAATGTGTTCTATTTATGCTAATATAGTCCAGGTGGGAAGCTTGATAGCATAATATTTCATTGTAAAAACTCTGTTTTCAGTAGCCTGTAACTTTTTGAAAGGTGAAAGATTTTCCTCTCAGGTGACTTGGCCATCTTATTCTCATCTACGGATACATAGAGAACCTATTTAAAGCCATACGTGGAAAGATTGGGCTTACATTGAGTTACAGTTGCAGAGGCAATTTATAGCCTTTTTGTGTAGCATAATAACTTGTGAGTTAATACAAATAACCTAGAATTTCTTACAGTGCCTTATATAACTTTTTTCAATTATACTAGGCCAATAGCTAGATCTTAGTCATTATAAACTGACAGATCTGTGTTTCACCGCCAAATGCCATGTCACATTATGCATCCCTTGGGGATATTATGCTACAATGAGTACTCTTTCAGTACAGTAGAGAAGTAGAGGTCAATATTTTCCATTTCCTGGAAACACATTCTGTTCCAGTTAAATTCACAAATTACCCTTAGGGAGTTATGGAAATGGCTTTCAGACAGAGTATCTGACACAGGAAACTGCTTTCAGAACTGATGTTTGTACAGCACTTTGAAAATATAAAATGTTATGTAAGTGCTAAATAGCACCAGTACTTTAAAAAAAAAAAAAAAAAAAGGTTACATCCAGAGCAAAACAACAAAAAATAGAAACGTTTAGCTGTAAGAAAGGAATGAGAATATTTGTGCTCATTATCAAGAGAGCTTTATCAGCATGAAATATTTCTAATAAAAAGACACAGTAATTAAACTTGGGGAAATGCATGAGAATCTGCTAGTGCAATGTATAGCTATTGGATGGAGCAACCTTAAAGTAAGATTTGTTAGACAAGTCTTTGTACCTGTTTCTCACGATTGCTGTTTTACTGAATGAGTAATTTAAAAGCTGAAGAACTTATCAAAATGGTCAAACACTCGAAAATATAAAAGGGCTTTTGATGTGATGGGTACTTAAACACCAGACTCATATCATGCTCCTTATTTCTACTTTTGAATTCTTGATTGACAAAAAGATACAAACATCAGCAATGCAGATACAGAAATGGATATGTAAAGAAGTGTCACAATTAATAATGCAGCATATATTAGACTACTGTGTTAGATCCAACATACTTGGGAAAAGCCTAAATGATAACTGCGGGAGTGCATATAACAGCATAAAATTTGTTAGGAGCAAGTAGAGTTTTCTGGGTTTTTTAATGATATTGAGTATTATTGGGTATTGTTTATTTCATAGCATGAAAATAATTAGTAGAATCTGGTGTCCTGAAGTGAGCCAGAAAAAGAGTAACACAGTGCCAAGCAAGGAGCAAAACAGAATGTTGTACAGAAAGAACAATTTAATATGTGAACACACGATGAGTTGATAATTACTGTGTCTTGATGTCATGGAATGCAATATCCATGCACACCTAGGGCATGATCTATGTAACTTTTCTGTTCAGTTTTACAATGTAATTGTGTGATTTGATGCCAAATATGCTATGCCAGGTTCCTTTGTGGCTGCTCATAACATATTCTACATAATTACGGTGATGCCATGTTTCCTACAGCTACATGTGTATATAGTTGTGAAGCATGTTACAGGGTTCAGGCTTTCAGGACTATCTCTAGCACAGAGGTTGGAGAATTACATGACAAAGGGAATGCAAATGCCCTCCCTGGCTCATGCAGAAGTAAATTCGACTCAGCTGCTTTAGGGTTAAACAGGGACTATGGATTTTTTTCTCATTACAGCAGGTGATTTGACCTCACCTTCCTCTATATGCTGTTCCTTCGTGTTTGAACCCTAACATCTATTTTGATTTGCTGTTACAGCCTGAACTGATCCTACGTCATACACTCCCCTGCATTTAATTTCCTCCCATTCTGTAAATTTCCCATCTTCAAAGCGTCTGACGAAATGGGATTTTCTCCCACAAAAGATCATGTGATAAATAAATTTGTTAGTCTTTAAAAGTGCCACAGGACTCCTTGTTTGTTTTGCTGAACTAAACTAACACAGCTACCCCTTTGGAACTTGTCAGCAGCTGTTTAAGATACACATGTAGCCGATATTCATAACTTCAGATATAAAGATGATATATGTATATAAACAAGGTGATCATACTTAGCAAATCATAGCTTTTCTGCTGACAGCTGATATGACATTGTACAGAGTATGTTGCAATTGTACAACAGTGGTAGCAACAATGATAGACATGGTCATCTTTCTTACACACAGCATCACATTCAGTACAGAGACAGGTTGGAGGGATAATATAACTGCTTTGATTTGCTGTTACAGTAAAAAGATTATAGGTTCTTTTCCCATTACAATGGGTAATCTTGCTTACTTTGTCCCCCACCCACCTCCCTGCTAATTGCTGTACCGCACTGTTTGCATCCTAACAATTCAGTTGCTGTTACAGTCTGATCAGATCTTACGACTTACACTTCCCTGCATTTATTTTGCTCCCATTCCGTAAGTTCCCCATCTTCAATCATCTGACGAAATGGGATTTTCTCCCGTGAAAGCTCATGAGATAAATAAAATTTGTTAGTCTTTAAAAGTGCAACAGGACTCCTTGTTTGTTTTGTTGAGCTGGATAAACACGGCTACCCCTTTGAAACTTAATAAATACTTTGCATGTTGCTTTGAAAATGCAACTACTGTCATTACATTTTACAACAGACTTGTGAGATATGTAGGTATTAGGGAAATGGAAACAAAGACTGCAGGTCGGCAACCCCCGGCCCACATGCCAAACATGGCATGTGTGCCGAGCAGGAGCAGCACACAGCACCGTTCAGGCTCCCCCCGCTGGCCTCACCCCCCCAGTGCAGCCTAGGCCCACAAGAGCCATGTGCCGCAGTTCCATGCCCCGCTGGTCGCGCTTCATTGCTGGGGCAAGCAGGAAAAAAAATGGCACCGTGGCGCGCAGGGCTCCTGGCCCCACCCCCCGCTGGTCAGGGCCATCCCTTGGGGGGAATAGTGAACCCAGGGCCAATTGGCCTGGGGGGGCTGTGCCACTGCCCCCCATGCTGGAGGGGAGTGGGTCGGGTCGGCCGTCCCACAGCCACCAACCCCCAGCGGGAACCAGCTCAGGCCCCAGCTGGGAACAGGAGGCCACCTGCCAGTGTGAGCCAGCCTTGGCCCCAGCCCCGGCCAGGAACCAGAGGCTGCCCACCATTGTGAGCCGGCCCGGCCCTGGCCGGAAAATGGAGGTTGCCCGCCAGTGGGAGGCGGGCCTGGCCCCAGCCAGGAACCGGAGGCTGCCTGCCAATGCAAGCCAGCCCCAGCCATGAAACAGAGGCCGCCCGCCAGCTTCGCCTGGCTGGGAAGGTGTGGTGCACGGGGGCCAGCAAAGGTTGCTGACCCCTGCAAAGACTATGCATCAAATCAGTTCCAAAGCAGGAACTGGAATTTGGGAATTTCCCTCTCCCACCCAATACTCAACCTACTCTGTCATAGTATCTCTCTAGTAGACTGGAAAATATTCTCCCAAGGGAAGTAATAAAAAAGTCCTTTTAAGTTATATTTAAAATTGGGCCAAAGCACAAAAATATACAGCATCTAAGACTATAGTATTATAATGAGTGAAAGTGATGGAGACCCATGAATGGAAAGAAAATAGGGTCTATGGAAAGGAGAGAACAGATGAGTATACACACAGGTGGACGTTTTGAGGGCGAGAAGCCTATTTCTGCATCAGTATTAAGCTTGGTACACTTGGTATGCTGGAGTCTATCCAACAAGGACCAAAAAGGTTCTGCATTTTTAGCTTCCAGAATCTCTTTTTGTCATTTTGTGAAGCGCTGCATACTTAAAATTCTGTTTTGTCGTAGTATCCCAACACATCAAGATAAGTTCATGCTCTTAAATATTTCTTGATTTAAACAAGTATCTAGCGACCTGAGCTCTTGCTTTCATTCTGGTTGAGTTTAGATGCTCCTCTTGAAGCCATTTAATTGTAACCAAATCTTATCAACAGTTTTAGTTTGTATTGATCATGTTATATTTAACCTTTTTCTAAAATTAAATTTTAAAAGTTTTCTGAAGATCAAGAAAAGTAATTTGTTCTGCCAACTGTTCAAGGGCATGCTCAAAAGATAGTTTTCAAAACATCCTTTTCTTTAGAGTTAATCATTAATTGTGTAACATTTCAAATGATTATAAAAAAAAAATCTATGTAATGATTAAGAATTGTGAAATCTCTCACATAGTGATTAGACTTCATTTATCTACATTATGGTTTTACCAAGAGAAAATCATTACTCAGATCTACATGAAGGATTTTGCTTCCAATATTTTTCTTTCTACAGAATCAGAATTCCCATCAAAGAGCAAGATTATAACGGTATAATCTGAAAGATTACAAGAGGAATATTTTGCTCTTAAGAAAAATGTACAGTATAATGGGAAATCTTGATTTAAAGTATTATCCAGATTTGTACAAGACAACCAATTAATCATTTTTTTAAAAATCCAAATATATGATTTTGTGATGATAATCATTTACATTAGTCCTGTGCAGATTGGAGGAACAAAGGAAGGATGAAAAACCAACTTCATATATATATATATATATATATGGGATGTGAACAGCTAAAGTATTGTATATTTTATTACTTTTTTTTTTATCTCCCATCTGGAATATTTATGTTGGCAATGAATCCCTGCAAACTCAAGCCAGAACATGGTCTTTTTATGCACTTAAATGTAAAACGTAATTAGTGAATGGCTGGTCTCTTTGTGCAGTGTGCAACAGTACTGAGGACTACCATACAGAGATCTGTTTGGGAGGACTTACACAGGATGAGGTAAAGGAGTGGTATGCAATGCCCTTTTCGCCTTAGAGATGCTGTCCACAGCAGAATTTGTCTTGTTTAAAAAAAATAAAAATAACAATACCTATGCTTTCAAATGTTGCCAGCTACGACTGCAACTATTTTAAGTGTGTGTTTTTTTCTCTGTTCTAGAACATTTAATCTTTTGAGTCCAGCTATTTAATATGTATTAATTTAATCACAGTCATAAAAAATAGAGATAGGAGGACAAATTGACATCTAGTCCTTCCCTCTGCCAGTCTAGGATTCCTTATTAAAGTATATTTTTCTTATGCTTTGCCCAGTCTAATTGTAAATGTCTCAAGTAATAGAGATTTTATAGCTTCCCTTAGAAGACTATTCTACTGCTTAAGAACTCTTACTGTTCAGCAGTTTTTCCTGAAACTCGGCCTACAATTTTCTGCTTCTTAATTTGGTACCATATTTTCCAATTATGTTCTGTACAACCCTAAACAGTAATTCTCTCTATGATGTTTATGCCTTTCCAATATCTGTAGACTTTCTGCTACATTTTCATTTAGCCTCCTAGATGACAGCAGGAGTGTCTTATTAATATATCAGAGAAGAAAAAAATTCACAGCAAAGTAAAAGGGCTCTTTCTTTTTAAAATTTTGTAAATGAGTCTTTGAACTTTACCAATGGTCCAAAATAAACCTATATACCCAAGATTGAGAGAGGGACAGGAGAAGAGTGTGAACATAGTAGCTGTTTTATCTAACTGAATTTCCTCAAGATTATCTGGGAGTGGGGAAGGCAAATAGCTTTCATTAGAACCGGAAAGGGAAGACTCATTCTTACGTGGAGAACGACAGTGCAGTAATCTTAGGTAGAGAGAGTGATACAATTATATTCCTCTGCAGAATAATACATTGCTCAACCGTGGCTCTGTGGCAGGATTTGTTAGACTCAGTCATATCATATTGTTCAAGCTGATCCTTTCACGTAGAGAGCATGTTGAATTGTGTATGATGCTGTTAATATCTGTGTACCTTATGTTTTGTAACGCTTGGGGGGAATTCAACCTGGACAACTGATCATAAACAGCTGCTTATTTATTGGTGAGATTCAGGAGGGGAAAATATCTTTTTGAAACCTTGAGGTTGGAGAGAGACTGAGGAGACTCAGGCAGAATTACAAAAGTATTGTAGACTAATAGCTCAATTTTATCAGGTCTTGAGGATTCCAGCTTGCATCTTCTCTTCCAAAAGCCTGCTTTTTAAGTGTTTACCTATTTCTGAGTATATTTTTATCGCCTACACTTGGATGAAAATATAGCTTTTATTTGTACATTTTGTAGAACAATAGAAGCCACAGGCCAAGGGGATGTGAAGAGAGAGGCAACTTAAAACATGTTGGAAACACTGCTTCCAGAAGGGGCAAATTAGAGACCAGGAAATGGAATAAGCATTGAGGATACTTGATGAGGTGGTACAAAGAAAGGAGAATAAAAGAGCAGCCAGGACCTGTTCAGTATTGGATTTCCAGGCTTAGTATTTTCTTATTGGGCAAAAGATGCAGTTGGGGTATGAAATGGGAAGCTATTTGCAACTTTGACATACTGACTCTTTGCCCACTCCAAAGAAACAAATGTTAATCCCATTTTGACACTGAGCTGCTTCCTGGTTGTATCATATTTCAGAATTTTACTGGGGAAGAATTCTCCTTTTCATAGAGTCCTCTGCTTTCTCTCTAAGTCGTCCTCTGTTTGAAAACGGAAGAGTTTACATTTCACCTTGACTTGTTTGAAAAACAGTTTGAAAAAAAAATCATCTCTGAAATAACTCCATTTACTACACTGGAGTTGCATAAAAATGAATATGACTTTAGGATTTAATGTAAATAAATCATACCTTAAGATTCATGCTGACATGAACAGAATTTTAATAACAGCACTCAAATGTTAGTCTTTGGCTTTACAAGACGAAAAATAATTTATGGAGCAATTTTTTCAAGGATATATCTCTGACACAGACTTTGTTCAAGATACTGTTTTGTTTTTCAGATTTCTTTAGCAATTTCTTATATAACCTAAGTGTCAAATCTGTGAGATAATGGTAATAATGCAGTTAGATTGACTATGGATTCTCCTATTAATGGGCTTATTTCCTTTTTGTTTCTTTAATAGGCAGAAGAAGTCTTGAGGCGAGAGCTAGAGAAAAAGGAAACACCAGGATTATATTGTTTGCTTGGTGATGTTCTTAAAGATCACGACTACTACGACAAGGCTTGGGAGTTATCTAAGCATCGCAGTGCCCGGGCCCAGCGCTCCAAGGGTCTTCTCCATCTTCGCAACAAGGAGTTCAGAGAATGCGTGGAGTGCTTTGAACGTTCGGTGCAGATTAATCCCATGCAGGTGGGAAAGAAAAACAGTTTTTAAAGTTAGCATATTGTGTTGTGTTTTTCAAAATGTAAAAACAGGTGAACTGCATTCACAAATGGTTAGAGAACTGGTTTTAACTTTATTAATGTGGTAAATAGTACTGACCTTCAAGGTGAAAGACTAAGAGCTATGTCTAGAACTAGCATAATAAGGGAATGGAAATGTACAAGCTTTCCAAGGCAGGCCTGCCAAAATTGAGATGTGGCTTGTTGCATCTCCACTATCCCCAAAATGCCAAGACACAGTAAATAAATAGTTGTTGGCTAAATAACTTTGAATTCTCAGACCAAGAACTTGAGTAGATAATAAAGGAAGATGAATGTGGATACATTTTACCTTGATCAAATTGCCCACAAAGCTCAGTAAGAAATGACAAAAAAGTAATTCTGAACAACCAGGTGCCATCCTGAAAGAACTTTACAAACATTTTATTTCAGTTTACTGATGAATTGTGTCTTATAGATCTTGTCTTGTCTTGGGAATGGATTAGAGCTGCCGCTTTCAAGAAGGGATGTAAAAATTAGTGCAATTTAAAATCCATTCAAACACGTGTTGGGGGGAAAGGTATCTGCTGGGCTTGGCTCCTCACTGTGAAGTGAGGAATAATGCCCCCCACACCCAAGCTGGTGGAGAGGCACAGACCTCAGCACAGAGGAGGGCGGGAGTAGCTGCAGCTGGACTCGACTCCACACCCCGGATTCCAAGCGTCAGCACCTGCGGGGGTGATGTGTAGCCTGCAGCTGTGCTCAGCTCCCTGCAGATGGTGGGGAGCCCGGGAGCCCAGCATGGAGGGTGGGGTAGCTGTAGCTGGGCTCAGCTGCCAGCAAGTGGTGGGGAGGGTTGGAGCCCAGCTGTGGCTAACCCTGTCTCTTGCAGACAGTCAAGTCCAGCTACGCCTAACGTAGGACTTTACAAATCCTGGGTGCCAGGTTGCCATGGCACCCAGGAATTTGCCCCTGATACCTAGCTTTGCTGTGGTATCCAGAGAAGCAAATGCCCCCGGGCACCTAAAAATAGAGGTTGCGGTGCCAAGACTTTCAGCACGGCTGCCTCTTTCCCTCTCACTGTTGCCAAAAGTGTCAATTTATTAATTTCATTGTTCCAATAAATAAAAGTATAAAGATCTGCAAGCAAATTTAAAAGTTTGAGTAAAAGTACACTTACCTACCTGACAAAATGGAGAGAGTAATGTTATATAGTTGACCTCGAGGCACCGTGACTAGAAGAGCATAGTTAAAATTCGAACCTGCAGCTCACTTTAAAAGGTTTGTTATACTAAAGTATCCTGGCCAGTTAGTACCAGCTATTCTGTGGCAATTAGGCTGAAAGTAGGTGAGTGAACAATGTTACCTTGCATCCAAAGAAGAATGGTAAATTATAGTAAAGAGCTCCTATGCTACGGCAGGGGAATTAACGTAGGCTTTCAGCAATTTAATGTGATAAGATTCTCTAAATATGGCTAGTTTTCTTTTTAAACATTCCTTCCCCCCTGTGAAAAAATAATAGCATCTGTCTCCTTCCTCTGTGATTTGGATTCCTGTTCCTGTAGCATGTTTATTTTCCCCTTTGACTTAGCAGGGAAAATGAAAACAATGCACTACCAGTGGCAGTTACTCTTCTTTAAACTTTATTACATGTGGCAATTCTTTGCTGAGATAAAAGCTTGTAATTCAACAGAAATTTTACAAGTGAAACTAAAGTAAAATGAATAATTTTCGCTGAAGTTATTTTTCAACTAAATCTTCACATTTATTTCTCACACTGTGTACTGAAAGCATTCTTGATGCACCAGTAATTCTACTTTTTTGGTGCTGAAGTCTGTAAATGCTTCAACATAATTTTCTCAAGCATTGTGAGGTAAAGCACAGAATACATTTCACCTGTTTATTTTAGCAATACCAAAAGCTTGTTGTAATGCAGATTCTATGGAAGATAGTTGATTAAGATCTTCCCATTGTCACAAAGACAGCTGTGCTAGAGAAAGTTCTGGAGCCAACTCTAAGACTAGTAATTCAGCATCTGTGTCCTTAAACTACCTTCATCTTTGAAGCAAGTGTCAGCCTTGCTGTTCCACTTTACAGCATCTACCTCCGAAAGTCTTTTTTCAGTTTGTAACCATTTTCTCTGATGGGTAGGAAATTTGAACAAAATTGACCTTCTTTACTGTTCTATCCAATTTCTAAGACATACAGAAACAATTTAATCTGCCTACAGCACTCTACTGCATGAACTACAGTTGCTTGGTCTCTGTCTGCCATTGGAGTGATTCATGATCATTGCTGTGCTTGTGGTGGTGGTGACTTGCATTAGAGGAATACCTGAAGGTCCAAGTCAAGATCAGCCCGCTCTAGTGCTAGGAGGCACTGAATGAGCACATAGTTTACAATCTAAATAGACTGATGCAGTTTGGAAAAAAGTAAATGATGATGATATCCCCATTGTACAGAAGGGGAAGTGAGGCACAGAGATATGTAAGTAACCTCCCTATGGTCACAGAAGAAGTCTGTGCAGAGCCAGAAATTGAGCCCAGATCTCATACGCGCCTGGATTACAGAACTATCTTTTATCTTAGTTTTGAGCAGCTTTATAGTTCTTTCCCAACTTTACCTTTCTAAATACTGTGATAGTTTCTCTTACTCTGCTATTTTTGGGTGCAATAGCATTCATAGAAGCATTTTCTTATATCTCTGCCTACCAGAATCTCTGCCTGCAATTTGTCATTCAAGGCCTCTGCTTTTTTTCCCAAAGGCAAGTGACTTGTCAGATCCCACCCACATATACCCCTCTGTATACAGACATATATTTTCTCTAGCATCATTTTCTTGACTACTATTATGTCTGATGCCAACTCCAGTAATGCTTGTCCTATAAAGGGCATAGACGTGTATAGATACAGAGACATACACATATCTAGATACAGATATATCCATGGAAGATGGGATATAATTTCTTCCTCACCAAATCTCCTGTCTTTCCACAAAATCCTACCAAAACCACCACTGCTAATTGTAGTTCTACACAAACAAATAACCCTTCTTCCTGTAGGAAAATATTTCCCCAAGGCATTTAGAATTTAAATCCTGAAGTGAGTCACTGCTTCAATGGCATGTTTGACTCTAGTGAGTCAGAGCTTGATTCTGATTCATACAAGGACTCAAGGTTATTCAAACTACATACACATTAGAAGCTAAAAAAGAAAGATCTATACTTGTCTTCCTGGTCCCTGTCCCCCACAGGAAATGCAGAGAAGAAAATAGTGTTGAGTTAGATTTAGCTGGTATTATTCAGGCATAATTCCCACTTAAGGCAAGATCAACTTTGGTTAATAAAGGGGAGCCTTTATCCCTTAAGTGTAAAACTAACAAGCATTCAGCTGAGAGCTGCTCCTCGTTATCTGTGCTCTTTCCAAAGTAAGTTTTAAATGAAAGCCAATCCAAGAAAAATAAAAATGAGCAACTTTCCTCTATATAGGAAGGACAAAATTTCCTGTTCCTCGGGATGCTCTACCTAAGATTGAGGCAAATTGTTTGAAACAGGTTGGGCAAACTCATATATTTGTCATCGTCTCCCTTGGATACTGAAGATTTTCATACTCCATTGTCTTCTAAAATCTGCCTAAAATTTATCCTTCCAGAAGTAAATTTTCTGTACCAGAATATTTTGGAAGAAATGTGTAGGTTTTGAGAGCTTAACATAAGGAAAAAGTGCTTTAATAAATCCGCCCAAAAGTTATGAAGGATTGAACTAGAACTAGAAAAATAACACATTCTGTATTTCTAAGAACCAATTCTTCCTTTCCAGTATGGATGAAAAACTTGTGATTTCTGTGGACAAAGTCCAGTGTTCCCAAATGTATCTTAGATAAGGAAATTGACTATTCTTCCTAACCAGGTTTTTGAGGCTGCTCCCAAGGGACTGAAGGTAGAAATTGCTTACATTTTCACAGCCAGAATCTTGCTACAATGGGTTGTGGCCATTCCAGTGACAGTTGGCAGCCACATAATCTTCCAGTGAGAACTCCTTTACTTAGGTACAGTTCCCTTCAAGCTACTGACTCACTTAATCAATACAAAAAAGGAGCCCTGTGGCACTTTTTTTGTTGTTGGTTATTTTTGGTTGGTTGGGAGGGGTATTTTGTTTTTCCTTTTTTGTTTTGCTGAAATAGACTAATATGGCTACTCCTCTGGAGCTTCACCAGTAGAATTACAGCATGTGAATTAGATGGAGAGGAAAGGTGATGGTTAAATTAACTTAAGAAGCCTCAAGACTTTGTGTGCCTATTAAATTAACACTTTAATTTAGCTGTGACACTTGAGTGCCTTACCCAGAGCTAAAGAAGAGCTCAATGTAGCGCGAAAGCTATTTTTCACCAAAAGAAGCTGGTGCAATAAAAGATATTACCTCACCCACCAGGGACCAACATAGTTATAACAACATTGCAAGCACTTTTCTGGAATTGACAGACTAAATCATTTGGCCAGTACAACTTTTTGTGTTAGCCGGCATGGATTTGAGATAGGTGACCTATTTGCAAGCTGAGTCTCTCTCTGGAAGTCAGTTTGCCATCAGCTGCAACTGCAATGCAAAGCTTCAAACAATGCAAGAAAAGCCTTATTTTCAAGACTCTCTCTTTTGAAAATCAGTCAGCCTTTTAGTGAGTGGCAATGGGCAAAGATAATTTGTGTAAACAGAATTGAGCTCTTATTCTAACCTTAGACTTTATGATCACCGGGCATAACAAAGGTCTGAGCCTAAATTATCCTCATATGGTATCTGTCCTCAATTTAATCTTCACAGTTTGTCCTCATCTCTGTTTTTCTAATCAGTGGCCAGACTTGGACCTCAAACCTGCAAATGGGGGCCAGAAAGGAACTTTAAACCTAGTTTCGCGAGCCTTGACAAAATTATTTTTTGAACCTCTGACAAAGATTGTCTGATACTACTTTTCAGTCACTTTCCTCGGAGCAATTATTACATCAGCCAGCAGAGTCATCAGAATTGATGTGTTGCCCAGTGAAGAGGAATTCTTATTCATTCTGCACAGAAAACTGCCAAATCCATCTTTGAACTAGCTGCTTAACTTGTTCACTTTTTATGAGTAAAAATGTTGTTATCCACATCATAAACACCCATCTAAGGTACATGTACTCTTTCTAGGTGTTCAAAGGACAGATAAACGTTGTCTCCATAAAGGAAAAGATTGAAGGAAATTGATTCATTAACTATTCATTAACAGAAAAGAGGCATAAAAAGTTCAAAGTCCGCTTCTTATGGTATTCAGAACGGCCATTACTAAAGCCCGTGGCCTTGATTCTGAGCAGCACCTTAGAACTTACAGGTCAAAACTAACTTCTTGGGGTGGAGGAAGAGATTTTTAAAGGTGCATATGGAAATTAGTCACATAATTTGCATTGAAAATTGGTGCCTTTTGAAAAATTTCTTCTTAAATTCCACATAGAAACCCTCAAGCAATGAATGCAAATCATAGAGCACTCATCTGTTACGTTCTCAGTGATACACTTCATTGACAAAAGAAACAAATTCTGCATCAGCTTCAGTTTACAGATTAAGATGTGGGGTGCATCTATACTTACAAATTAAATTGATTTAAGCTTAATTTAATCTGCATCTACACTACAAGCAGCTTAAAAATCGACTTTATAAAACCTCATTTAAAGTCGACTTTACTGGCTAAATCGACTTGATTAAGTCGACTTAGCCAGTGTAGACTCAGATTAGCCCTAAATCGACTTTAAGTCGATTTAAAGGGCTCCAGGGCTCCCCCACTGCCCTTCCTGCCAGGGTGGCTGGCACAGGCAGAGCCTGGTGTGCCCCCTCCCCCCCATAGGGCAGGACAGAGCCCTGCCCACCCTGCTCCTACGCCCTGCCAGTGTCCCTGTCCTGCTTAGCCCCCATTGTACCCAGGTACAATGGGGCAAATGCTGAGCCCCCTGGTACTTGGCAAGGGGTGCCCCCCCTGCCACTGTGGACCAGTCCCAGGTCCACCTAGCCCTTACAAGTCAACTTAGGCATCCAGTGTAGGTGCACTAAGTCGATTTTGGCAGGGTCCCCTTTAAATTGACTTAATTTTTGAGTGTAGACATGCTAAATCGACTTAACAAACTCGACTTAAATTCAACTTTAAGTCGACTTAAATTAACAAGTGTAGACATAGTGCCATGCAGAGCACATTTTAATCTAATCCAGAGGTGACACAAAGGTCTGTATAATAGTTATATGCTCTATATCTGTATCTGAAATGAGCAGTTGCAACTTCATGGAAATTCTTGAATTGATCCAGATGCTGTGTTCTTATTGGCTTTTTTGCCCAAAGAGATTTAAATGGTGGCATTAAGCTGTGGGTCATCACCCTGAGAACACTGCAGCCCATGTCTTCTTAACTTATCAAGTATACAGGTTGATCAACATATTTATCAGGTGCTTTAAGTTGCTGTCCTTTTATATAGCTCTTCTCAGTTTCCATAGTGACCATTTTCAGAGGGGTAGCCAGGTTAGTCTATTTTCAGTAAAAACAACGAGTCCTTTGGCATCTTAGAGATTAAAAAAAAAATTGTTTTTAGAAATTAACAAAAATATATATACATTTTTTTCATCATATGGACCCATGGGAAGGATTGCCTTGAAGAATTCCACTGGGATTTCAACAATTTCCACCCCAACATCAAATCTTAGCTTGGACCAGTCCACACAAGAGTTCCACCTCCTGGACACTAACTGCAAATAAGTGATGGCCACATAAACACCACCCTATACCAGAAACCTGCCAACTGCTATATGTACCTACATGCCTCCAGCTTCCATCCAGGACACATCACACAATCCATTGTCTACAACCAAGCCCTAAGATACAATTGCATTTGCTCCAGCCTCCTAGACAGAGACAAACACTGACAGGATCTCTGTCAGGCATTCCTAAAACTACAATATCCAACTAGGGATGTAAAGAAACAGATTGAGAGATGGGTACCTAGAAGTCATCTATTGACAGATCCAACAAGGAAACAATAGAATGCCCCTGATCATCACCTACAGCCCCCAGCTATAACCTCTCCAACACATTATCAAGGATCTACAGCTTACCCTGGAAAACACTCCCTCTCTCAGACCTTGAGTGGCAAACCAGTCCTTGCTTATAGACAGCCCCTGAACTTGAAGCAAATACTCACCAGCAACTACACGCCATACAACAGAAACACTAACCTGGAACCTATCCCTGCAACAAACCTCTTTGCCACCTCTGCCTGCATATCTACTCAAGTGACACCTTCATAGGTCCTAACCACATCAGCCACACCATCAAGAGCTTGTTCACCTGCACATCTACTAATGTGATATATGCTAACAATGCGGCTCTGCAATGTACATTGGTCAAACTGGACTGTCTCTACATAAAAGAATAAATGGACGCAAATCAGACATAGAAAATGATAATGTTGAAAAATAAGTAGGAGAGCAGTTCAGTTTCCTTGGACACTCATTAATAGACTTAAAAGTTGCCATATTTCATCCAAAAAAAAATTTAAAAAAAAAACAACAAAAAAACTTCAAGGCGAAACTGCATAGCTGGAAGTAATATGCAAAATAGACCCTATCAGACTAGGCCTGAATAGAGAGTGGGAATGGCTAGCTCACTACAAAAAATAATGTTCCCTCTTTTGGCAATTCACACCTTCTCATCAACTGTTTTGAATAGGTCTCTCTCCGATTGAGTTGACCTCATTAGTTCTTGCCATCCTCATAAATAGTAACTCATCCTTGTATGTGTATATATACCAAACAAACTGAAGTTTTTGCTTCACGCACCTGACAAAGTGGGTTCCAGCCCACGAAAACTTATTTCCCCTCCCCCCATTTTTTTTGTTAGTCTCTAAGGTGCCACAGGACTCCTCATCAGTTTATATATAATCACACACAAACTGTTAAAAGAACATTCATATTGCTCATTGAGTAAGCTGCAATTCAGTATTTGTTCAGTGTGAGACTCAGTACCTTATTTACAGAACACTATCCAACCCCTGCTATGAAAACAGAATTATTTTCCTCATGATCTTTTTTATGATTCTCATCACTGCATAATATGTGAGTGCTTTACAAATATATTTTTTTCATAACACCCTTGTGAAATAAGGGCACATTACCTGTATTTTACAGTGAAGAAACTGAAGCACAGAGATTAAGATCAACATTTCAGTTTAGTGTGGGTGCCCAAACAGAGAATCCTAAAATCAGATTTTCAACATATGTAGCACTTAAATCATTCAAAGCACATTCCCATTGACTTCAGCTGCAGTTGAGCGCTCACCAGTTCTGCAAATCAAACCCACGCAAAACTATGTCAAGTTGGATACCCCGAAAATGAGGATTGCACGATTAATGACTGCCTGGGGAAAGTTTGGCATAAGTGTCTTGACTAGCATCCTATAGGAACTTTGTGTCAAAGAAAGAAACCAGCTTTCCAGGGCAGCATTCTACTATAAGGCTGTCGTTTCTTTACATGTAATCTGCTGCCTCAGTCACTATATGACTTCCAGATTTTGCAACAAATGAAGCATACAATAGTCTCCTTTATTATACAGCCCTATGAAGTAGCATGAAATTGGGATGGGACATATTTCCAGTGGATTTCACAGGTTCTTATGTATAGAAAAGGAATACAGAGACTCGGGAATCTTGTGTTCCATTTCAGGCTCTGGAGGGGGCGCATACTCTAGTGGGCACTGATTGTTCAGACTGTTTCTCCCACACTTGACCATTCTTTTGCCAGCCTTGTCTCATGCCTCTCTCTTCCCATCTCTGGCTCCTAATCCCAGTCTCATTCTTCTCACTTAACAGTCCCAGACTCCAATTCTCAGGCTTCTTTCAAAATTGGCAATGACTGCTTAGGAAGGAGTACTGCAGAAAGGGATCTGGGTGTCATAGTGGTCCACAAGCTAAACATGAGTCAACAATGTAATACTGTTCCAAAGAAAGCAAATAGCATTTTGGGATGTATTAACAGGAGTATTGTTGGTAAGATAGGAGAAGTAATTCTTCCGCTCTACTCCGCACTAGTTAGGCCTCAGCTGAAGATCTGGAACACTTGGCTTATGAGGGAAGATGGAAAGAACTACATTGTTTAGTCTGGAAAAGAGGAGACTGAGAGGGGACATGATAACAGTTTTCAAATACCTAAAACGCTGTTAAAAGGAGGAGAAAGAAAAATTATTCTCCTTAACCACTGATGATAGGAGTAGGACAAGACTGAATGGGCTTCAATTACAGCAAGGGAGGTTTAGATTGGACATTAGGAAAAAATTTCTAACTGTCAGGGTGATTAACTACTGAATAAGTTGCCTGGGGAGGGTGTGGAAATCTCCATCATTGAAAATTTTAAGAGCAGGTTAGACAAATACATGTCAGGAGTGGTTTAAGATGGTACTTGATCCTGCCATGAGTGCAGGGGACTGAGTTCAATGACCTCTAATGGCCCCTTCCAGTTCTATGATTCTTAACCCAGTCTTAGTCTCGTTACCCACCAAGTCTAACTCCACCCTCTTGGCTCCTAGTCCTATCTGTGTGTCTCTTTCTTGTTTGCGATCACCTCTATGCCCACATTCCTTGCCCCACTGGCTTCCAGTCTACTCCCTCCCCAACCCAGGATCCAGCTCTTGTCCCCTCTGCATTGAACATGGAAAAAGAATATAACCACCTTCTCAGAAATGATTTCACCCCTCGCTTCACTGCAACTAACTGCATGGATGCTATCTGGCTGAACCCGAAAAACATGTGAACTTGGAAAAAGTTTGGCAGGTCTTGCTAGGCAGTAGGAAGCCCTCCACCAGGACTATCTATTTGGCCAAGTGGAAACATTTCACTTGCTAGGCCATGCCATTCTCCTCTTCATTCTACTTCGGACTATCTGCTGCACCTAAACTAGCATGGATTGGCACATCTATTAAGTTTCCTTTGGCAGCCATTTCAGCCTTCCACTCTCCAGTGAATGGGAGATCAGTGTTCTCCCATAAAATAACAGTCTGGTTTCTCAAAAGTCTGGAAAGACTTTATTCTCTGTTTCACAAACTGACACCCACATGGGACGTAAACTCAGTACTGTTGAAGTTTGTGCACCCCATCCCTCCCTCCTTGAGCCATTAGCATCATGCTGTCTGCTACATCTTTCCTGTAAGGTCGCCTTTCTGATGGCGATCACCTCTGTCAGAAGGGTCTCCAAAATTGAGGCCTTTATGTCAGAGCCACCTTAGATGGTGTTCTTCAATATAAAAATCTAATTGTGCCCCCGTTCGGTTTCCTAACGAAGTTGGTGTCACAATTCCATGTCAGCCACATAATTTTTCTACCTGTCTTTTTCCCAAAGCCTCACAAAAACTCTGAGGAATGTCGGTTCCATATGTTGGATGTTAGGTGGGCCCTTGCCTTTTATATTGAGAGAGCTAAGCCCATCTGCAAATCCACACAGCCCTTTGTAGCAATAACAGAAAGAATGAGAAGGCTGCCCATGTTAACACAAAGAATCATCCTGAATAACATCCTCTATTCAAGTTTGCTACAACCAGGCAAATTTCTCACCTCCAGCCATCGTGACTGTTGATTCCAAGGGATCCCAGGCTTCACCAACAGCATTTCTCCTGAGTTACCAATCCAGGACATCTACAGAGCTGCAACCTGGTCATCATTTCATATCTTCATGTTCTGCTACACCATCACCCAACAGGCCTGAGACAGTGCCCGTTTTGGGAGAACAGCATTGCAGTCAGGACATCCATATAATGAGCCCACCTCCTGGGGTACTGCTTGTGAGTCACTTGCATGGAATGAATATGAGCAATCACTCCAAAGCAAAAACGTTTACTAATCTTCTGTGACTTGTTCTTCAAGATGTGTTGTTTGTGTCCATTCCATGACCCACCCTCCTACCTCTCTGAGAGCTCATGTCATGTGGAGGGGAAGGGTAGTGGCCTACCCACTGCCCCAAGAAATATTAGGTACCCATCTCTTTAATGGCCCCTGTGAATTCTGGGCACTCATCATCCCACAGGGCACCCTTTCTCCTTGCCTGCTGCCCTTCTGCGAGTGTCCTCTCCTCTGCCAGGCATTCTCACCCACTGTACTTAGAAAGCACCAGACATCTTTCACCTGCCAGGTACCCTCACCCACTGCCCCCACGAGTGTCAAGCTTCCCTTTCCCTTTTAGGCATCCTTCCCTTCTCTGCCCCTTTGCGAGTGCCAGGGACCCTCTCCCCTACCCACTGCTTCCCCAAGCGTATTGGGCATCTCTCATTCACAATCTGTTCTCTCTGATGCACTTCATGGGATAGCAATCCATTTTAGTTGTTGGAGAAGGCCTTTTCTGAGATATAGTTAAATTTCTCTGCCCTGTAATTGGTTAATTTTGTACAGAGAAGGCCTCATTGAAGCAGCAATTCACATTGTGAACTATTTCCACTTTTCACTGATCAAAATGAAAAACTACACCTTGGCTATGTTGGAGAACATAAAGGGCTTTTTGAAGTTTTTAAAAAGAAAAACAGGAGCATGAGCTTGAATGTTTGCACTGCACTTCTTGTACCATAGAAGTCAACACTTGGGTTTACCAGATTAAAGAATGTTTGGAAAGCAAACTACGCGTAAGACTAAGAGAAGAAAGCAAAACCAGAAGTAACTGTACATTAGAACCTGCATTCACTCAGGCATGGAATTAAAATCAAGATTGACATTATGTACTAAGTGAATTTGTCTGTGCCCTGTATGTCTCAGGGCAACAGTTAGGCCTTGCTCTTTTGGGGCAATTTTGTGTGAAAGTTCTGCTTGACTGTAAAATCCCTTCCAAATTCAATCAATCAAACCAAGTCATATTTGAAGGAGAATGGTGTTCCCATGAACAACAAATTAAAGAGAGGTTGGCGGATATGTGGTTGGGTCTTTGATTTTTGACAAATCACAATTTTGTTTTCATTCTTTTATTTTATTGTGACCTTTGTTTTTGGCAGCTTTTGGAGTTTGTAACTTCAGCGAATAGTCAGCCTTTGTCGGTAAAGTTTTACAGAAATATGCGTATGACAGCGGTGAACTCTGCCTCTGCCTCTTACTGCATTCACACAAGAAGTAAAGCTGAATGAAAAACCTGAATTGTTTTCAAATTCCAAAGGGGTAGCCGTGTTAGTCTATTGTAGAAAGACAACAGAGTCCTGTGGCACTTTTAAAGACTAACAGATTTATTTATCGCATGAGCTTTCGTGGGAGAAAATCCCACTTCCTCTGACGAAGTGGGATTTTCTCCCACGAAAGCTCATGCGATAAATAAATCTGTTAGTCTTTAAAAGTGCCACAGGACTCTGTTGTCTGAATTGTTTTGTTTGTCTTGCCCAGCTCATTTACTGTATGTTGCTGTCTCTCATGCAATGGGTATTCCTGAAAGAGCTAATTTAAGGAAGTTCATAAATGATGCTAGTGCAATTTTCAGGCATTCCAATAAAATAAAAAATACCTTCTGCAATGTCTGCAAAGAGAACAAATTTGAATGCAGCTTCCCAATTGCTGTTGTACTGAAAAGAGAGTGTAGTTAGCGGTGCAGAGTGTTCAGAAGGCATGAAGTTTCCTCATTCAGCTTTAAGATCATGAAGAGTTCAGCAATGTAAAAGCTGAAACTCAAACAGTTACTCAAGGTACTATTACACTCCTTCACACAAAACTCACAGATCCTTCACGTAAAACTCAGATTTTGAACAAAACCCTTTAATCATTGTATGGTGCATAGAAGAAATTGGAATCCTTTTCTTCTTCGAGTGCATGCTCAAGTCCATTCCATGTTAGATGTGTGTTCATGCCACATTCACCGGTACCAGAGATTTTTCCCTTAGTAGTGTCCAAAGGGCCAGCTCTCTCACCTTCTCCAGTGGCCCACATATGCGCTGGTATATAAAAGAAGTAAGGTATAACCTGAAAAATTAATTCTATGCATACATATTAATGCCTTCTCCAGACAATAGCAGCACCACTCTATTTTAATTATGGAAAATCCACCACACCAACTTCCCAGGTTTGAGGTATGCTGCTTCCCTCATCCTCAGTGTTCTGCCCACCTCAGCTTTTTCTAAATTCAGGTACCTCCAGTATTGCAAGAGACAACTGTGGAAAATATATTTTGAAAAAACTGAATCTTAACTCATTTTTTTATTTTTATTTTTTGTGTAGTACAAACATACTGAATTCCTTTTTTCTTTGTTTTCTTTTCAGTTGGGTGTGTGGTTTTCTTTGGGCTGTGCCTATTTAGCGTTGGAAGGCTATGAGGGTGCTGCCAAAGCATTTCAGCGCTGTGTGACACTGGAACCTGAAGTATGTACAATTTATTGAAGATTGCACTCACTCTTCGCTCATTTAGTAGATTATGTGAAAGCAACCAGAAATTAACAAAAAATAAAATAATTAATTCATTCCATAGTTTTAATTTTTCAATTTTTACCCTGTTTGTTCATAAAGGATGCATTTTCTCATTAAGCATCACAAAAAGACTTGCTTGAGTCTTGATTTTTTATTTATATGGTAATGCTTTGTATGGTGTCATACAACACTAAAATAAAGCTGATAATGCCAAAATTCTTTTTCATTTAAGAAAAAAAAATAGAAGTGACTGAGGGGACCATGAATATTATTAAACCAATAATTTGTTGAAATGCTTATTCCACTCCTAGACTTTAAAAGCCTCCAGCATTCTTCAGTCCTCTGTGCTGCTTAATTAATCTTTCTGTGGAAGTGTCAAACTAATCTCAATTAGAAACACTGACTGAAGAAATGGCAGATAATTGGCCTTTGGGACTAAATTTAGATGGCAGTTTAGTTCATGAACTCGGTTTCCCTCAAAATGGGAGGAGTTTGTAATCTACCTTTATAGGTGTGGGTCATGCAGGCATGTGCCCACTGTTGCCAGGCTTGCAGAATGCAGGATGCTAGATGAATCGTACCCCATATATATATATATATATATATACACATACACACAAACACACACACACACAGAGAGAGAGAAATGTGTTTAGTGTGAAAATCATGTGAGAAAAAAATGCATTGACCCTTCCAAAGGTCCAGTTGATTTCCTAATGGCTCAAAGCAGTGGTTCTCAAACTGTGGATCAGGCCCCCAAAGTGGGTTGCAAGCTCATTTTAATGGCATCCCCAGGACGGGCGTTAGATTTGCTGGGGCCTAAGGCTGAAGCCAAGATCTGAGCTGCACCACCCGGAGCTGCAGTCAACTCTGAGGTCTTCAGCCAGGGATGGCAAGGCTCATTCTTCAATGTCATCACTTTGCAGTGTGGCTGAAGAAAATGGCTCCCCTTCCCAGGTCTGAAGCCCTTTGGCTTTGGCTCACACACCTGTCACAGTGGAGCTAGGGCTTGGCTTCAACCCTCCTTGATGGAGTTGTGCAGTAATTTTTGTGTCAGAAGGGGGCCGCGGTTCAGTGAAGTTTGAGAACTGATAGCTTAAAGGGACTTGTTTATGTGACTAAAGTATGCAGGATTGGATTCTTTGACCTTGTCTACATCCAAAATGTAGGTTGATTTAGCTATATTGCTCAGAGGCGTGAAAAATTACACCCCTGAGGGATGTAGTTAGGTTGACTTATAGCCCTGGTGTAGACATACTTTAGTCGATGGAAGAATTCTTCTGTAGACCTAGCTACCTCCACTCAAGGTAGTGGATTTACTACAGCAATGGAAAACCCCTTTCCAATCTCTGTTGCAAGGGTTTACAATGCAACCCTACAGAATCAGACTCAATATATTCAGTTCCAGAACAGAATTAATTGAACTGTTTACAATTTTACCCTTTCTTTTATATTTTGATGGTTGCTATAATTTTTTAATTTACCATGCAAATTTTGTGTTTTTAATTAATGTAATTGCTACCTGAATATTTAATTTGTATGTGCATTTATTATATGTCTATGATGAGAAAAAATTGGTCATATAAATCTATTGCAATGGTTTATTCAAAGCATTTTTCCAAATAACTGGAATGGCTTTGATTTTTGTTAATTACTTCTGTTATAATTGCAGAATGCTGAGGCCTGGAACAATTTATCAACAGCATATATCAGATTAAGACAGAAGTAAGTACTTCAAAATGTTTAGAGCTTGCAAACAGGGGTCTGCTAACAGGGAGTTTTGCAAGGGAGTTTAGAAGGGAGTTTCAATGGAGGGGGGGGTCCTTGTCGGTCCTCCCTGGTCCCCTGTCCCCATATAACCTATACTTCAAACCATACTCTAAAACCCCTTCTTTCTTTCTTTCTTTCTTTCTTTCTTTCTTTCTTTCTTTCTTTCTTTCTTTCTTTCAAACCACCCTTTCATTAACTAGGAGACAATGCAGGCAGAAGCCCAGCAGCAGAGTGGGGGCTATCCAGTTTATTGCGCCGGGTGCGGAATGTATGAGTACCTGCCTTGTGGGTGGGTGGCGTATGCCTGCATTCGGTGCAAGGAGCTCCTGACCCTCAGAGACCGCGTGCGGGCTTTGGAGGCCAGGGTGGCGGAACTGGAGGAGCTGAGAGAGGCAGAGAGGTTTGTTGAGGAGGCTTTCCGGGACACTGTAGAATTGTCCCACCTTCGCTCAGACAGCCTCTGTGCTGTTGAGGAGGAAGAAAGCCCAAGGGAAGCAGAGCAGTCAGCGGGAGCAGAGGGAAACCTTCCCATAGTTGGGACCCTCCTTCCAGATGGTGCTGAGGCTGTCTCTCGCACGGAGGTTGCCTCTCCGGCAGAGGGAACTCCAGTTGCTAGGAAAAGGCAGGTGTTAGTAATGGGAGATTCGATCATTAGAAACATAGATAGCTGGGTTTGTGATGACCGGGAGAACCGTATGGTGACTTGCCTGCCTGGTGCAAAGGTTGCGGACCTCTCGAGGCATCTAGACAGACTTATGTGTAGTGCTGGGGAGGAGCCGGTGGTCGTGGTACATGTAGGTACCAATGACTTAGGGAAGGGTAGGAGAGATGTCCTGGAAGCAAAATTTAGGCTACTAGGGAAGAGATTGAGATCCAGGATCTCTATGGTGGCATTCTCAGAAATGCTCCCAGTTCCACACGCAGGGCCAGGTAGGCAGGCAGAGATTCAGAGTCTCAATGGGTGGATGAGACGATGGTGTAGAGAGGAGGGGTTTACGTTCATTAGGAACTGGGGAAACTTTTGGGATGGGGGGAGCCTATACAGGAGAGATGGGCTCCACCTAAACCAAAGGGGAACCAGACTGCTGGCACTAAACATTAAAAAGGTTGTAGAGCAGTTTTTAAACTAGAGGATGGGGGAAAGCCGACTGCTGCAGAGGAGCAGGTGGATCGGACACAGACTTCTCTTAGGAGAGAGTCTGATGAGAGGGAATCTCCAGGTTATAGTTATAGTCAGGAACAGAGGACAGAAAAGGATGGTGTGGGGGCCGGATCCGATGATAAACAGCCGCATGACAAAGAATCTGGCACATTAAAAAAGGGCAGACAAATAAACAGGGACAAGTTTTTAAAGTGCTTATACACAAATGCTAGAAGTCTACATAATAAAATGGGTGAACTAGAGTGCCTAGTGGTAAAGGAGAATATTGATATAATAGGCATCACAGAAACCTGGTGGACAGAGAGCAATCAGTGGGACACAATCATTCCGGGGTACAAAATATATCGGAAGGACAGAACAGGTCGTACGGGAGGAGGAGTGGCACTATACGTGAAAGAAAATGTAGATTCAAATGAAGTAAAAATCTTAAGCGAATCCACTTGTTCCATAGAATCGCTATGGATAGAAATCTCATGCTTCAATGACAATATAACATTAGGGATCTACTATCGGCCGCCTGACCAGGATAGTAAGAGTGATGATGAAATGCTAAGGGAAATTAGGGAGGTTATCAAATTTAAAAACCCAATAATAGTGGGGGATTTCAATTATCCCCATATTGATTGGGAACATTTCACTTCAGGACATAATGCAGAGATAAAATTTCTCAATACTTTGAATGACAGCTTCATGGAGCAGCTGGTATGGGAACCCACAAGGGGAGAGGCAACTCTAGATTTAATCCTGAGTGGAGCGCAGGAGCTGGTCCAAGAGGTAACTGTAGCAGGACCGCTTGGAACTAGTGACCATAATACAATAGCATTCAACATCCCTGTGGGGGGAAGAACACCTCAACAACCCAACACTGTGGCATTTAATTTCAAAAGGGGGAACTATACAAAAATGAGGGGGATAGTTAAACAAAAGCTAAAAGGTAGAGTGACTAAAGTGAAATCCCTGAAAACTGCATGGGCGCTTTTTAAAGACACCATAATAGAGGCCCAACTTCAGTGTATACCCCAAATTAAGAAACACTGTAAAAAAACTAAAAAAGAGCCACCATGGCTCAACAACCATGTAAAAGAAGCACTGAGAGGTAAAAAGACTTCCTTTAAAAAGTGGAAGTCAAATCCTAGTGAGGCAAATAGAGAGGTGCACAAACAGTGCCAGCTTAAGTGCAAGAGTGTAATAAGAAAAGCCAAAGAGGAGTTTGAAGAACGGCTAGCCAAAAACTCCAAAGGTAATAACAAAATGTTTTTTAAGTATATCAGAAGCAGGAAGCCTGCCAAACAACCAGTGGGGCCCCTTGATGATGATAATACAAAAGGAGCGCTTAAAGATGATAGAGTCATTGCGGAGAAACTAAATGGATTCTTTGCTTCGGTTTTTACGGCTGAAGATGTTAGTGAGATTCCCAAACCTGAGCCGGCTTTTGTAGGTGACAGATCTGAGGAACTGTCACAGATTGAAGTGTCACTAGAGGAAGTTATGGAATTAATTGATAAACTCAACATTAACAAGTCACCGGGACCAGATGGCATTCACCCAAGAGTTCTGAAAGAACTCAAATGTGAAGTCGCGGAACTATTATCTAAGATTTGTAACCTGTCCCATAAAATGGCTTCGGTACCCAAAGACTGGAAGTTAGCTAATGTAACGCCAATATTTAAAAAGGGCCCTAGAGGGGATCCCGGCAATTACAGACCGGTAAGTCTAACGTCGGTACCGGGCAAATTAGTTGAAACAATAGTTAAGAATAAAATTGTCAGTCACATAGAAAAACATAAACTGTTGAGCAATAGCCAACGTGGTTTCTGTAAGGGGAAATCATGTCTTACTAATCTATTAGAGTTCTTTGAAGGGGTCAACAAACATGTGGACAGGGGGGATCCAGTGGACATAGTGTACTTAGATTTCCAGAAAGCCTTTGACAAGGTCCCTCACCAAAGGCTGTTATGTAAGTTAAGTTGTCATGGGATAAAAGGGAAGGTCCTTTCATGGATTGAGAACTGGTTAAAAGACAGGGAACAAAGGGTAGGAATAAATGGTAAATTCTCAGATTGGAAAAGGGTAGCTAGTGGTGTTCCCCAAGGGTCGGTCCTAGGACCAGTCCTATTCAATTTATTCATAAATGATCTGGAGAAAGGGGTAAACAGTGAGGTGGCTAAGTTTGCAGATGATACTAAACTACTCAAGATAGTCAAGACCAAAGCAGATTGTGAAGAACTTCAAAAAGATCTCACAAAACTAAGTGATTGGGCTACCAAATGGCAAATGAAATTTAATGTGGATAAGTGTAAAGTAATGCACATTGGAAAAAATAACCCCAACTATACCTATAATATGATGGGGGCTAATTTGGCTACAATGAGTCAAGAAAAAGATCTTGGAGTCATTGTGGATAGTTCTCTGAAGATGTCCATACAGTGTGCGGAGGTGGTCAAAAAAGCAAACAGGATGTTAGGAATCATTAAAAAGGGGATAGAAAATAAGACTGCAAATGTATTATTGCCCTTATATAAATCCATGGTACGCCCACATCTCGAATACTGTGTACAGATGTGGTCTCCTCATCTCAAAAAAGATATTCTAGCACTAGAAAAGGTTCAGAAAAGGGCAACTAAAATGATTAGGGATTTGGAGAGTGTCTCGTATGAGGAACGATTAAAAAGGCTAGGCCTCTTCAGCTTGGAAAAGAGGAGACTGAGGGGGAACATGATAGAAGTATATAAAATTATGACTGATGTGGAAAAAGTGGACAAGGAAAAGTTGTTTACTTACTCCCATAATACAAGAACCAGGGGTCACCAAATGAAACTGATAGGTAGCAGGTTCAAAACAAATAAAAGGAAGTTCTTCTTCACACAACACACAGTCAACTTGTGGAACTCCTTACCTGAGGAGGTTGTGAAGGCTGGGACTATAACAATATTTAAAAGGGAACTGGATAAGTTCATGGTGGCTAAGTCCATAAATGGCTATTAGCCAGAAAGGGGTTAAGAATGGTGTCCCTAGCCTCTGTTTATCAGAGGATGGAGACGGATGGCAGGAGAGTGATCACTTGATCATTGCCTGTTAGGTTCAGTCCCTCTGGGGCACCTGGCACTGGCCACTGTCGGTAGACAGATACTGGGCTGGATGGACCTCTGGTCTGACCCAGTACGGTCTTTCTTATGTTCTTAGAGAATATTGCTTGAAAATAAATATTTCTGATTTCCTTTCTTTTAACACTGAAATATTATTCTCATGATATGGTGTACTTCTTAATGCTAGTCCTCTACCCAGTAGATCGCCTACAGTGATACTAGTTAGAAATCAATTACATTTCAATATGAGAAAAATATAAGTAATTAGCTTGAAGAGACCAATAATTTGAAACTGGTATTTTAAATTCATAGTTCGTCACTTATGAATCGCTAAGTACAAGCTAATCAAAATTACTCAGATTGGAAATTAAACTAATTGTACTGTGAAGTCAAAAAAGACATTTCCATTTTAAAGTAGAGAACATTTTGAAACTTATATTGATTCATGCTATATTCAGCTCATGAGATCTGAGAGAAAAACTAGTTTACTATTCACATCACAGAAGCAGATGGTGACCCTTATGCATAATAGTCCATTTGTTCTTTTCCCTCCTAATTAACCATTAATAGAGGAAACCCAAACTTGAGGCAGCTAATTTCTGTATTTTGACTCGTTGTAATGTTGAAGTTCCCTATAGATATCGATGGTAATATCTTGCAAGCTTAATATCGAAGCACAATGTAATTGAGATAATACTCTTTACTTGGACTGTGTCCCATTATATCTTCTCCAAAAAGAATAAAGCTAAAGAATAAAAAGTAGAAAAATGAGTATATTGCAATTTGCAGGGTTTTGTTTTAAAAACTAACATTGTAAACAATTTGTCTGTTTTAACTTTCATGAAATGAAATAAAAATGAGTAGAGGACACACGGTGAGTTCACACAAAGTGGTAAACACATGAAGTAAATTGCCATGAACATGCATTGTAGCAAATGCTATAAATAAGTTTGAAACATGTAGACATATTTATGGAGAGACAAAGAGAAGAAAGCAAAGGATAGAATGACTAACTACACAAGCTGAAATGACAAATAGAAGTAAACAGATACCTAGCTTGTTTGATCAAATGTCCTTTTTATCGGTTCCTGGTGCCTTTGTGGGAGTGTCTTGAAGGAAATTCATAATCAGTTATCAAAATCAGGATGATTGGATCTGACTGACTTATTTATTCATTATCCACGTTGCCAACTCTAAAGAACAAACTGTTACCTGTTCACAAGATGGGGTGGATTTTGTAGCCATACAGAATGCACTGTTTTAATTCAGAGATAGATTGATTTAAATTGTTTCCTCTTCCAGTCAGAAGCTGTTGGTGTTTGACTCCTACTTCTCAACCTTCAAAGTGTGCTATGACACTTTATTGTATGCATTGGCCTATGCCTAATAATTAGAAGTGTTTGTCATAAGAACGGCTTTGACTTCAATTTTATGGTGTTATCAAGAGAAAATCATGCCAAAATTGTGACGTACCTTATGTCCTTAACATAGATAAAAATGGTGTTAAAAATATTTTCCTGTGCTATGAATTGAATCATAATTTGCACATATTCCTCACTGTAATGACTCAGCATTGAAAAGCTACTTTATATTTCAAAAATTTGATTATAACTCGAGAGAGAGATTGATTGTGTTGTCATCATTTGCTGGCAAAATTCACATTCAAGATTGAAAATATTAATACAAATAACTCAACTGTATGAGGAGATTAAAACCCAAAGCTGCATTTAAAGTGACAGTGGAAACAATTATTTTGATGAAGTTCTACTGCCTGTGTATTATACGGAAGGTCAGACTAGATGATCACAATGCCCCCTTCTAGCTTTGGAATCTATTAATCTACGATGTTCTTTTTTTAAAACAAGAAAAATGAGAATAAGACAGATTTTAGTTTTGCCAAAATGTAACTGCATCTACCTTTACTGAAGTGATTAAATAAAGACCTGGTTTCTAGTTTTCTTTTTCTATACAATTATGTTATCTTTATTGGGGTATTTTCTCTAAAGGCATAACAAATAATTCTAAAAGGTCTGGCCATTATACTGGGTGATTTTCATTGCTGTTAATTGGAAAGGACCAAAGTGCTATTTTATCACTGTTAGTAAGTGACAATTATGGGTTTTTTTGCTGCTTGATCCAAACTTTGTATGACCTGATCAAATGTTTGCAGACAGTTGACTACAGTAAATTATGTGGTTTTTCTTTGCAGACTCTGTGCCAAGGGAGATAAATGGAGTATTTTTAATTTTCTGTGATTACTGAATTTAAGGGCTAGCTTGATGCTTTTTCTAAGAAAGGTGAATAACACATAGGTCCTGCAAAACAAATTATTTATTAGCAGCTGAAGTTATGAGTATTTGAGAAGCAAATCCATAATCTACTTGTGTTGCTGTCACAGGGAGAAAGGATTTGAAAGGCCCAAGGACCACTGACCCAATATATATCATAATAATAATAATAATAATAGGAATTATTGCAGGAAGGCCAACAGTGTCAATCCTCACCAAGGCCAGCTGGTGTCACGCAGGGAAAAAAAGATATCTAACAGGTACGAGATAGTGAGCTATGGAATGAACTGGTGAGAGTGAAAGAAAGGGATTCTCGAGCTTCCAAGTAAATTCTGATCAACTAATATTAAGTTAAAATCTGTTTTCAAAATGTGTTTGTGAACTATGTATCTTTTAAGTACGTACAGAATCCTTTTAGTATGTTATATGCAGAATCTTTTGTTTTTATTTTTAACTAGAACCAAAGCATTTCGCACTCTCCAAGAAGCTCTTAAGTGTAATTATGAACACTGGCAGATTTGGGAGAACTATCTTGTCACAAGTACAGACATTGGAGAGTTTTCAGAAGCAATTAAAGCATATCACCGGCTCATGGATTTACAAGAAAAGTACAAAGATGTGGAGGTGAGACGAATTTCTTTTTGTTTTTGTGTGTTCATATACATTTATTTTTGCTTGATAATTATGCAAATCATTTCTACAATATATTTCAATAGTATAGTTTACAATGAAAGATATCCAAGCAAGTCTGCTTCATTATGAGACTTTAATTCTAAAGAGATGAGACCAAAACAGTACCTTGAATTCAAACATCCCCAGGCTTGGGGGAGGAGTAGACTGAGTTTGTTTCCCAGGTCCATCCCTGTATTAAACTGTTGAGGATTTTTTTGTTTTTCACACACACAGCTATCTCAGTGTAATCATTAATACAGGATAGTTTTAGATCTTACAACTGTAGTAAGTTGGTCATCTTTCCACATAAATTTGAAAATTTACATCTTATATAAACAAACCTTTACAAATGAATTAAATTTCATGTACTGAATAATAGTATTTATAGTATTAAGCCTACATAATCAAAAACTATGCAAATATAATGCATGCCCTTTATATGCCTTTCACTATAGTAAATGAAAACTAACATTAGTTTTTATGTATTGAATGTGCTTTATATCCCTGGCAATCTTTGTGTCTGATGATCAGAAGATGTAAGGAACATACTGTACTATGACTTTCTAAAGTATCTCACTCTTTTTCTTGTTAAGTTTACTTTTTAAATACCAAAAGTGCCCAAGTACAGTGTTAATCACTAATATAAAAACCAACACACACAAGGCAGCCTGTTGTTCAATATGAATAAAATCAGTCAAATTCGAGATAGCTAAAACTGAAAAGCACACTTCAATATCTACAGGAACTTTTGTTTTCCATGTGGTAAGGATTAGTTTCTTGGCAGCTATGGTGCTGTCATTCGGAAGGAATCATGTTTATTCATGGGGGTACAGTGTAGATTTTCTAGTTAGAAACTGCTTTTCTGAATTAGTGATTCAAATAATAGATGTGTTACACAATGCAGTCCAGAACTGAGAACTAACATCACTGTAGTTGGTCAGGTTGTCATTAACCTACAAGGAGTAGAATTTCCCACATTCACATAACATATGTACAAGTGTGCCCTTTCTCCTGTGACCGTTCATATGTTCTGAGCTGGTACGGATGGCTTTCAGAATCAAATGTGTTCTTTGTAGGATTTTATATTGGATATTCAGTTAAGCTTTTGGCAATATTGCTTAGAATAAATTTCCATTGTTGTTGCATAATTCTTCTTTCTGTTCTATTTTCCTGTACAGTTTTAAATCACACACTACTATTTTTATTTGTTTAGGACCGTATTGGTGTTAGATGTCCTGAGTTTTTGTTTAAGGTCTGCTAGTAGAGATGGACCTTAAAAACCGTCCAAGTTTCTACATCTTGTCTTCAATATAGCTATATGCAGTTAAAAGAATTTACATATGTGGTTATGTGCAAGCCCAAAATCTGAATAAGAATTCCAGGAAGGCTTATATTACTAACTGTATAGGGAGGAACAGAATATTCTCCTAGCTAAAAATGATTATATGAAACTGAAAGACTTTATTATTGTTCTTAGACAAAACTCACCCTGTTCAATATTTCTAGTCATTCAGTCCCCTGATTACTCTCCCACCTTGGAGCCTCAGCAAAGCATTAATCCTTTTCCTTTCCTCTTGCTCTCCATCTCCCCTGCAATGGATTGTTAGCATACCAGTAACAGACGCCTAAGTAAAATGTGGACATGGCTAAATGGAAGTGGGTGTGTTTATCACATGCCTCTTTCTATACCAGTGCAACTTGATCTTTTTCTTAGATATATTGAGCAGCTCTGATGATATTTTATTAACTACTCTCCCAGTTGATATGCCAAGAAAGAGAGGGGAAGGAACTTAAAAGCATTGATCATATCAGTATTAGGTAACTCTCTCATCTAGGAGGATGGATATACAACTAGTGCATGGCACTTTAACAATACAAGCCTTTACGACCCATTCCTGAAAAATTGCCATTGGTGTCCTTCTTGCACGTTGTTGTAGGATCCTCTGATACAGGAATGTGCCAAATTAGCAGTGTACAATTGAATTAATTTAGAATACTCCTAGTTTTGTATGCTGTGGTCAGATTCTTAATGTTATTTCAGCATAGTAATCAATCCTATTTTTAACAAAATTTTATTAACTATGTAAAGGAGTTTGTAATTGAATTATATTATGATTTCTATTTGTACGTTAGGTCATTGCTTGTTTGCTTTTCTGTTTTGGACTTGTGACCACACAATGTAATTATGGGAAATTATGCTTCCGAGTTATTCTAATTACCTAATAATATCACAGACCCTCTTCACAGCAGGAATTGTGTTAGGCTGTAAGGCTATTATGGGGTTGAATGCATTCACATACAGATGCTTCAGGCAAAACTGTAAAGAGAGCAATATAATAGTCATTCCCATATGTAATATGAAAATGGGCTGGGGAAAGAACTGAGAGTTGTCACATTAACAAAAATTGATCTTTGCATGGATCACATGTCTAAGCTGACACTCTAGACTTTTTATGGTGGTGTTATTAAATGGATATATTGCCCAAAGTGAAAAGCTCTGCCTTTCACATGCAGGAAAGCTCCCTCTCTTTCTACTTAGCTTACAAATCCTTCTCATCTTTGTGATATGAACCCTTACATTTCAGTGTCTAAATTTTAAAGCATATACAGATATAGATATGCATACGAACTAAGGTAGAATAAAAGATTACGGTATATAAAGTACTGCTAAAAATGGATTCCTGGATATGTACATTAACATTTTATGTATGTTATTCCTAGCATTCCCTTTTATAGTCATGGTCCTTAAATACAGCCAATTTACCTAATATAAATAAATAAATAAATTTGCCTCTGTGTTTATATTATTCTTTTGTATTTTAGTATACTTTCTGTGGAATAATTCTTAAATACTGCAAATACTTAGGTTTTCTAACAGTAAAGATTCATGGAATTAGTTATTCCAATTGGAAAGATTTTTAGGGTCATGCTTGTACATCAGACAAATTAAAGTGTAGCTAATAATTAAGTCACAATTTACCAAAACCAAAAAACAACCCCCCCGCCTCCCTGTCCACAACGGGGAGCATGGGTGCAGATTCTCAGCTGTTGTAAACTGTCTTCCTCCAGTGACTTAATTTCTGGTGTGTATGGGAGTTATCAGAGGAACTTCCAGCATGTTAATCACATAACTTTTCACAGAATGCAGATCACTGGTGCCAAGGAGTCGCTGTTTATCTGTAATGTTAACATGCTGAGGATAACAAAGACATCAAATGGTCTGTTGGTGCTTGGGATGTTTTCCAACTTCGCTTTCAGGAGCAAAGCTGCATGCTGTACTGTCTATGAATGTGAATTCAGTGTGCGGATTCACATGAATACAGAATCCCACAGAGGAAACACTATAAAATAAAGATTTCTACTGCCTCTTTCCATTATGTATTATCCTCATTTAACTGGCTCATGTGGCTTGAATGTTTTGTAGTGAAAAGCAGAAGCAAAGGCTTTTTGTGCTTAGATTTCTATAAGGGCGCTTTCCAACAGGGATTTTCAGTAAGGAGGTGTAGGGGGTGGAGATTAACATTTTTAAGAGGAGCCTGCGCTCTGAAGCTGTTCATTAATGATCACTCCCTTGATTTCAAGCTTTAATTTGGGAAGATATTTGCAGTGAGTGTATTTTCAGGGAGCTGCCTTACAGAATGCTGTCTTACCATGAGAGACCTGTTATCTGAAGGTCTTTTCCTCACTTGAGCTCTGTCGGCTTTGATTAGCATCAGTGCAGCTTTTGAACATGTTTTGACTAGTTGAATTTTTAAATGAAAGGAGCTGTTGTAGAACATAGCAATTGTGAAATGAGATTAACTAATGTCAGTTTTAAGATGTTTTAGGATAGTTTTTTTTTTTCTGGAGTTGGTTTTGCTTTTAATACATTAGTATGGGTCCCAAAAAAAATAGATAGGAGAAAGGAGGCAGAATCCTGGGATAGTCAGTCAATGGCACCATTGCTCGTTACAGATCACGGTGTATGTGCCAATAACTCTTTGATGGCTGGTGAGTACGATGCACGAGTTACAGTCCCATCCATAAGTAGGGCACATACATGCACTAGCAGTACTCTGAATCAGAGCAGCAGATTCCTTCCTTCTTGGACACCAGTCATCACAAAGCTTGATCCAATCTGCTTCACAATGCTGCACTCCATCTATAAATTGGCTCCACCAACCAAAGTGGTATTCTGCACTTCTTTCCCAATCATGCACAGATTCCAGAGGATAGCAAGCATCTTTGCAAGCATTTTATGATGATCTCCTTCATCTTTGTCTGAGCTCTGAACCTGGCAATTTTAAATAAACCTCCATCAAGTCTAATACTAAGCTAGACCTCTGAAGCAACAAGCTGTTAGCACCTCTATTTAGGTGAAGCTACAGTCTGGCATAGTGGAGAACTGTTAAAAAACAGATGCTTTGTATGAGGCATAGCTTATTAAACATGTGAGGAAAATAAAAGCTGTTGGTTGCACACAATACTTCATAACTTAACAGCTGTTGAATGTGGTGGAGTCTTAGTGGATATGGCATTTTAACTTCCCTCAGAGGACATTTAAATTAAAGTTGTGGTCTGAAGGTAGAAAGTTGTAACTTGATTGCTAACTTTTTTTTGTGTCTAGATACAATTCACTTCCAATTCTAGCTAAAATATTTATAACAGGGCAATATAACAAAGACATGATTGTTTTAGTCCCCTTTCAAGTAAAACCTATACTTTGATTTATTATATATCTTTTAAAATACTATTGTGTGATATAGCAATAGAATATAATGTCTTAATGTAACTCATTGGTATATTTCAAGGACATAACTATTGCATGACATTATAGTGTTTTTAAAAAAACAAAAACCCTAAAAATATCCAGGTATAGATAATGAAACTTATTGGCTCAGCAGGACTACAAACGTATTAATATTTGGGCATATTTTTCACAAAATTATTCTGTATAACCATCTCTTCTGCAGATAACCCTACTAATTTTTTTGTTTCCTGCAAATGTCTTCAAGAGTGAATGGCTGACTGCTGATTAATAGAAAGGAAAAACAATTCATCCCTCACACAATAGTTGAGAATTTATTTTATTTTATAAAATATATATTAGCAGTTTGTGGAAAGGTTAAATGAAAATGTTAATTTGCTACCGGAGATTGACATCAACTCTTACCAGAAAGTTGTTGAGATTTTTTCATGTGCATGTTTTTATGGATGCTTTCTTTTCTATTATTGGCTTGTAATAGTTTGCTAGACCTGTTTTTATAATATTATCACCCCTTTTAAATGTACTGTGTTACTGGCTGGGAAATTGAAATATATAATGAGAACTGCTTGATTGTTGTAGGTTTTGACCAAACAGTGTAATTACAATGCAATTACGCTGTTGAGAAAAATATTTGTAATGGAAACATTTAGCTGTGTCATTCAAAATAAATGTTGGTTGGTTGCTAGCTTAAAGCAAAATTGTTTGAGATGTGTAATTTTATTGGTTATTATCAATACAACAATTATTGTGACTAGCGCAGAATGTGTAATAACTTAAAATGTTTTCACATCTCCATTTGGAAGTGTTCTAACCTTTTCATATTTTAAGCAGGATAGTGGTACATCAGTGTATGAGTCTGGAGTAGTCGTAAATTTAGCTTTCTAACAGGATCAATGTTCTGTATCACAACCACAGAATGGATTTTATTATCTAAAAACTCTCTCATTATTAGATAATGCAGTTAGTATTATTCCTTCAATATTTATTGTAAATTATTTCTTAATATTACAAAGAAAAAGACTACGTTAAAGAACTTTATTAAGGTTGCAATGCCAAGCATTCATAAGTTAACAAAATATCATAATTAAAATTCTCTGTGCAGCACCTCCCACTCCATCCTTGTTTCCCTGCTTAGCTTTTCCGTCCCAGGCTCCCTTCCAGTCTGTTCTTTCTGCCTCCCTAATCTGACTCTTGACCCTTCTATGAGGCAGCATCCTCCTTGCTGTCTCAGGCCAGCAGGGTGGCATTAACAGCCCGGGAAAGACAGGGCCTCGGCTCTCAGTTCCTGTGCCTGGCCTCAGCTCAGCCTGCAGCAGCCCAGAACTACAATTGCAGAGAAAGTCCTGCTCAGCCCAAGGCTAGAGTATCCTCAGTGTAGACAGAATCTTCAGAGAATTATGCTGCAAAGCTCTAGTGAGTCTCCACTGACAATGGCATACCGACTTTTCAAAGATTTATAGCATGGCCAAATCGCCAGACTTTCACAAGTTGGGCAAAAGACACATCCCTGACACAAAGCCCCTCCTCCCGCCCTCTATCAGATTTCAGTTCCCTGTTCCAAAGCATAGGGATGCTAGAACTTCTCAAAGAAAAGGTTGCCAGAACTTTTAAAGATGGGCAAAACAATGTATTTTTCGTTAACCTTGTTCTTGAAAATGGCTGACATGTTTTTGTTCAAATTTCCCAATAATTTCAGCCCAAAGCAGACATCTAGCTTGGAAAATTTCAGCCAAAACTGTTAAAGTTTGTTTAAGTTCTAAGTACTTGAAAACAGGATCTTATAATGGGAAATACCAGGCAACTTTAACAGTAGGTCATGCTCCAAGTCCCACTTATAATAAAGTTGTGTCTATCACATGCAGCATCCTGTTCCTAGAACTCTCCTGAAACCCCCGTTCACACCAGCTTCTTTGTGAAAGCACAAAATCCCCTCCATTGCTCACTGGAAGGATAACAGAATAATCCTCCTGCAAACCTGCTCCTCCCATAAAACTCCTTTGCAAAGAATATTTGAGGTTTAAATGGGTGAACTTCACTCGTAATATATTTTTGGTATCACACATAATTGTATAAGAACATACTTGTAAGATTATTTTGCCATCTTTGTGTCGTAAAGTCTTTGTGATGTACTAAATTATCATTGAATATATGCTGAAGTCCAGCATATATTGTTGCATAGGTATCAAAAGCCAACACTTGTTGAAGTTTCTCAGAATACAAATGAAAGATCTCTCTGATTGCTTTCTAAGGTGCTGAATGTTCTAGTTAGGGCAGTGATGAATGGAATGGTTGACCGTAATGGAGAGGTGGCAATACGGTTGAAGGGGAAATTGCAGGAGCTGTTTGGCAGAGTGACTTCAAGAGAAACAGGAGTTGGGGAAATCTGGAGGCTGTATGCCCGACTCTATGGAAATGGACAGAGTGATAACCCTGAAGATACTGAAAAGGTAAATGTTGAGGTTGTATTTGTTTTGTTTTGTTTTCCTAAATGTGCCTTTGTGATGATAGTAGAAGACTGTCATCCTCTAGTGGGCCAACTACCATAGTGAGGTACAGCACAGACTTTGCCATTGTTCCTGCATTTTGCTGCAGGTATTTTGTCCTTTTGTTATTTTTTTCTCCACATATATATATTTCCATGAGTTTGGGAGAGGAACACTTTTACACTTTCCATCAGTGTGATTTTTTTTTTAAAATGTGCATAGTTCTATCGTTCTAAACTTGGCCATTAATTTTCTTCATAAGAAGAAATTTCCTGTTACAGCATCATTCATTGCACTGGGTTAATATTTTGGAGGTTTTCTTTGCAACCATAATGACTAGAGATTTAATTTTAACTCAGAGCTTTGATTCTGGAGATAAGACTGCAGCCTTCAGAAAAGACAGGCTTACTGAGCCATCAGAAGTTACCAAACTAAATTCTGGGATCATAGTGTAAAAGTATTCTTTATGACGTGTCTACACTGGAATAATTCAGGAACAGCTAATCCTGAGCTACTCCATGTGGACACTCATTCCAGAATAAGAATGCCTTCCTTCTGTTTATCTTCCCCCACTTAATTTTAACCTGTTGATGTGTCAACGCCTGTGTGCAGTTCTCTGTCTTAATATTACGCTGTTTCTATTAGCCTCTATCCCTCAGTTCTTCCCCTTTCTCCGAGTGTCTCAGTTACATCACAGATTGAGGCTTGAGTGATTGCATTTCCAAAATAAGTGCTATACAGTTGGGAGTGTTTATTTTGTTGTTGATGCTGGATGGTGCGTTGCATTTAGTATTAAGTTTCCAGTCACATACCGCTCCCAAAATACTTCTGGGTTATCAGCTCTTCCCTGACCCTGAAAATATAAAAGATCAGCATTCATTATGTGTTTCCTAGTGGCAGTCTATGGCCAGGGCAGACATGCCAAGCAGAAAGATTGCTCAATATTCTGTGATAAGTAAAAGATGCAAACTGTTGAGCTTGTCAAACAAACAAGTAGTCTTGTGGCACTTTTAAAGACTAACATTTATTTATCACATGAGCTTTCATGGAAGAAGATCAAAGCGTCTGACGAAGTGGGATTTTCTCCCATGAAAACTCATGCGATAAATAAGTTTGTTGGTGTTTAGAAGTGTTTGTTGGCTGACCTAGACTAACACATCCCCCCTTTGCAACTTGTTGGGCTTGTTTTTCGCTTGACTAAGATGTTGTACTTCTAGTCGCTTTTTTCTTCCAACTCTCCTCTGTGAATTTGCATGCTTTAGCCTTCACTTGCTTTTCTTCTAGTTCTCCCAGATTCCTTTCCATTTTTATCTCTACAGCTGAACAATGAAATTGATTTTGCCCTTTTTGCATTCAGAAGCACAGAAGTTGCAATATCATGTAATTCATCCCCAAATACTAATTTATCAGAGAAAAAAGCTAACTGAGGGCTAGTCTACACTATAAATGTAATCATGTCAGGGAGCCTGGTTACATCATGGTCTTCCTCTAACCCAGTTATAAATGTGGTTTCAATTTGCAGAGGAGACAAGACTTTGACTGTGTGTCATAACGAGACTGCAAATTGAGACCATATTAATAAAAGTTAAAGCCCACTTCTGTCAGTTCCCTGACATGGTTGTATTTTAGTATAGATGGGGCATGAAAGAGATGGCTGAAAAACTAAAATCTCTACAGGAACAGCTTGAATTAATTTACTGTATCAGTTTGTTACATTTTTATTTTTTGTACAAAATTTGAAAGGCCACCAGTAAACATTTCATCTCTTCACTGCCAACAGGATTTTCCTTGGCCTATTGGCCATTAAATCAAAGTAGCTATCTGTTGCAATTTTCCAGAACCCACATGGTGTGAAAGAAGCAATGAATTTGAATTGAATATAAAATAATATTTGCAGTTTTCATAGTATCATAGATCAGTGATTCCCAAGTTTTTCAGTAACATGGCACACTTCAATGAGACAAACAATTCCACGGTACACTCACTTTTTGTAGTTGAATTGATTGTTTATAAATGTCACATTTACTTACATTTACAATGGTTATGATCTTACTAGAGAGGTTTGCAACATAGTGCATACAACAAGCTAAAGAAGAATCAAATGCATTAATGTTTTAAATCCACTAGAAAAAATATACATCATCTCAGTTTTGACCTTTGGCCACCTGCATTTAGAATGTTCACGTTTTAGAATCAAAAGACCGATACTTCGCTTTTAATCTGTTGATTCATTTTCATGAGTTTTATGAGTGGTAATTTTGGTTGGACAGAATATTGTTTAAGATGAAACAATGTTTGTTTTACATTGATTTTTCATTACCTTTGTTCAACATTTCATGGCACCCTTGGACAGTTCTCATGGCACACCAGAAAATCACTGTCATAGATGATAAAGACCTGTTTAGATTATTCTGTCCCCAGCCTGGCTATCCCCTTTAAGACAATAATAGAAGATGTTCTATTCGAGGTTTAAAAGACTCAAGCAGTGATGCTTCCATTGCTTCCAATGGGAGAATACTCCACACCTCATACATCTGGCTGTTGTTGAGATAACTTGGCACTCAGCCTGTTTGTTCCTTTACTGATTTCATCTCCCTTGTCTGGTGGGGGCTGGTGCCCAAAATAGTCTTGAGGCTGCAGGTAATAATCCTCCATACTCCCCTGCATGTTAATTGGTCTTTCAAAATGAAATATAGCTGGTCAGGGGTGTCAAATGAAACCATATTTTGGGAGAAGAATGTGGTTGATGGGGAACTAGGAAAAAAAGGTACCTCGTCGCTACTTTCAGAATGAAAAACTGGGAGACCTTTTATAATAGATGGTGGTACGGAGAATATATTTATCCCTCAATCACTCCTTCACTTATTCTCTGCTACTCCCAACCTTCAACCATCTGATCTAGCTTTTTAACATAGCATGCTCGCTCTCTCGCCTTTCCTCCCCTCTTCGGTCCTTCCCCCAATTTACTCACAACCTCCTTCACCAATTGTCAGTTTTCTCTTGTGCTTAACCCAGTGCGCCACTCTCCCAGTTCAGAACATTCTCAAGCCTTCACAATTCTCTCTAATCCAGCACCAACTCATACTTGGCCGCAAGGCCAAGAAGCCCTTTCCAAGTAAATTCTCCATGGCTCACTACCCTCTCTCTCTCTCTCCAGATATGTCCAGGCTCAAAAAACACAAATGCCACATACAAAGCCCTCCAGGCTCAAAACCTTTTCCCTTCCTAATTGATGCCCACCAAATCAGCCCTGTTTGTTGATGGGTCTGAAAAATGAGGTGGCAGCAAGGAAGCGTTTGCAGACGGCTCTATAAACTGCGATTAGCCCCACAGAAACCTGTATTCCCTTCTCTGTGTCTCCTCTGTCTACTACATGAACTGATATCGCAGGGCCAAAATTCCCTGCTGACAATCAGGTCTATTAGTATCCACCAGCAGCGCTCAGTGGCAGCAGTATAGCTGGGACATTATTGGTAGGGATTGGTCCTTTGGCATCTGATGATCAATCTCTGCTGAACTGCTTCTAATAGCCATAGATTCATAGAAATGTAGGGCTGGGAAGGACCAGCCCCCTGCATTGTGACAGGACGAAGTAAACCTAGACCAGACTTCTTCCAGTGATGGAATCTACATATGACTTTTTATCTGTCTTCTCCCTTCCTCTTCAGATAGTGCTAGACTGTTATCATGCCCCTCTTAATCATCACTTAGCCAAGTGATAGAACATTAGCATTTTGAATTTTTTCACATAAGGTCACATGTTTAATTTTTGTTTTTAATATCATTCTTGCCCCTTTGAAAGGGAAAACTCACGAAGCAATATTGAATGTCTCCTTATTAAATTTCTCCCTCTCATTGAGTTGTGTGTTTCTTAGATTATTTTTCACCAGATGTATGAGCTTTTGCATTGACAATATGCATTTCACTTTTTGTTTTTTTCAGCCCATGGATCTAATCTCTCTGCATTCCAGGGTATTATTTCTCTTTCCTAATTTGTGTTCACAGCTTCCTTCTAGTCTACTGTCATCTACATAAGTCATTAATCTGTTGTTTATTCCCTTTGCCAGATAGTGAAGAAGCTAAATAAGATCAGATCCTCATAGTATAGCACTGGATTCCTATTCCCCAATTTATGTTCCCATTTCTCTGGCAAGAATTTGTCTTCATAAACTCACAGTGTTCAATGCTTATGGTTGTAGAGATTTACTTTCTCTTTATTTGTTCTATTATTTTACTAAGGACAGAAATTGCATTAAAAGGGTGATATTTGACAAAATCACTCTTCTTTTGTTTATAGGTTTTATTTAAAAAGTTGGCATTGCATTTGTTTTTTGCTAATCTTCCATATTTTCCTACTCCTTATGAAAACAATTTAACAGACTCTTCATTGCTTACTCTTTACATTCATTCTTTTTGATTTTGGGAATCTATATAATAACAAAGCACTCTGAGAAAAATAAAATTGGGTAATATTTTTGGAAAAAAGACTTGTAGTATTTAATTGTACATTCCTTAGGTTCAAAACTGCTGTTCATAATATTAAATATGAATGTTTTCTTTTCCCTTTTCATATGCTTTTAATTATTTTGACCTGGCAAACATGGGTCATGCCATCAGTCTAGACAGATTTTTAAAAATTTAAAAAAAAATTTAGACACGTTATTGTATGTGCCTGTCATCCTTAATATGCAATATCAGTGAACATCTGTGCTACAGCTGGTGCTAATGTTTGCAAAAAAGGATACCCTTCTAACTTACAGAAAATCCATTATATTAAAGATATGTTACATTTTTGGAGTAGAGTGTTTAATATAGCATAATGCTTAAACTGGATTCTTTATTTTTGCATTAATTAATTGTTTTACAGTCACTACAGTATCTCATCAAGGCTCATAAATGTGAAATGCAATCAAGAGATTGGGAGAAAGATATTTCTTCTTTTAAAGAATTGGTGAAAGGAGCCATAGAGCTTGCCCATGGTATGTTCCCCCTGAAACATAATACTGTATATTATCCATAAAGAATATTGAGAGTACTTAAGAAACTCACTACCAAAATATATTCTGACTTATCCCCAGATATTGGAATTGTTATGGCACCTATTATTTGGGATAAAACCTTTTTATTGCATGTGAAAAGCTGTATCTGGGTGCAATGAGCTAGAGTTCCTGAGTATGAGATGAAGTAGCAGTTAGAAGGCCTGTGAACCAACAAACACTGTGAACAGCACAGTACAGATCGCCGGAAGTTACTGAGAAGGTGCTGGGGAAAAAAGTACTCCTACCTCATCAGTAAAAAGGGAGAGCACAATGGAAGTGA
>ML685790.1:3296381-3396210 GCA_007922175.1 Pelusios castaneus | reverse complement strand
ATTCCCCCAGCTGGTTGGCTATCAGCAGGAGCTTCGATTATCCGTGCTTTTTGATTATCCGGCTCACGGGCGCTGGTCATTAACCCGGATAATCGAGGTTCTACTGTAGTAAAAGAGCAAGATGGTTGCTTAGGGGAATAGTACACTGGCACACAGCAGGAGTAGACGTGGTTGGTTCTAGATTCGCAGAACCAGAAAACTGTGACTGACCATCCACATTGTCGGCAGAAAACAGCTTGCTTTCCAAAAGGCAGATACCAGAGTTGATGGGAACCGGTAATAGGGTGGTAACTTAGTGCTAATGGAATTTTAAATGTAATGTTACACCCCATTGTATTTGTTGGTTGGAATACCATGAAAATATACGGTATGTTAAATTACAATCAGTCAAGAAAAGATTATGGGAAATTGTAATGATTTGATTAAAATAAGTATGTAAAACAGATTTTGAGGACATGGATTAAAATTGAACATAAGCAATTTGAAGTTAACCAGTTTATGTAAATGTCATGAATGTACGTGTAATACAGTTGCTGTAGTTGAAAGTTTATATGCATTTATATAGCAGTTCTACCTTATTTTGGGTTAAATAATTCTTAAATCATATAGTCAGTAACTTGTTAAAAAAAGCCAAAGCCAATATACACCCAGTTATGATCAGAGTATGCCATTCTAGAAACGAAATTAAATATATTTTAAATTAAAATAAAAAGGAATGCTAGCAATTTTGCATCTGTTATAGTGACTATTATGCATCAGATATTGGTGATGACTGAAATGCTTAATTTGATGTGCTCAATCAAAAAGTTGATAGTGAGAAGTGAAGCAGAATCAGGGATAGCGGGGTCTTGTGCCAACGAGAACAAACATATGCTTGATCTCAAAAAGAGAACTTGAGCCAATATTAGATAAAGCCAAACACCTACTTACCTCTCTAGTGAGTGATGGTTAGAGATGCATAAATATTATCAAACTATCAAAAAGGGGACTGCCAGAGAAATTCACCAGACTCCATTTTGTATCCCTGGCTTCCTTTTTAAATAGGAGTCATTCCATCATTTAAAGTTACTGGTCACATAGTACTACAAACGGAATTGGCGGGAAAACCAACGTAAGAGAAAAGTTAGCAAATCATAACCGTGATTGCAGGCTAAACATGGAACTGACGGTTTGGAATTTGTCCAAGAAAAGGTCTGACAAAGATATTAGCAGAAGGTGTACAGAACATTCTGAAGGACACTATAAAAGTCAGTGTGTCAGTGGCCGGAAGCTGGGGGTGGTTAGGAGCTCAGAGTGAAGTAGCCGCAGCAAGCAGAAGGCAAGAGCGGAGACAGTACTGCCTCTAGAGCAGCGTATCCCAAACTAATTTGGCCACGGAACACTTTTGGGCTTGGAATATATTGACGGAACACATACATGCTGGTCTGGGGAGAGAGGGGAAGGGCTTCCTACCGAAAAATTGCTGCACATGTTGCTCAAAAGTTGATTTAAAAGAGTTGGAAGGAAAAATATCGCTAGCATCAAAAATTTTTCATGGAACACCTATCCACATTGTGCAGAACAGCAGTGTTCCACGGAACACAGTTTGGGAAACGCTGCTCTACCGCAAAGTCAGCAGACAGACTAAGTTTGTCAGTTACAGTTACAGTCAGTCATCGGATAGGCTAGGACAGCATAGTGTTAGTGTATATGGTTGGGGGGGGGGGGAGATTTATAAAGATGTGTTGATTGTGGAGGGAATGTTTATATGGAAGACCTGAAGAACTATTATGAATTGCTGTCAGCAGCCTCCCGAAGATTGACCATCTGAAGCAGGGCACAGCAATTTAGGATCATTTCAAACTGTAAGGCAAGGTTTGGGGTGCTCTTTAACTTATGAGGGATTTGTGTTTTTATGACATCAGTATATAGTTACTGTGTTAGGGATTGTTATTTGCAACAATAAAAAGATGCCTTGTTTTGGGAAAGAATATTGCTTGTGCCTATCAGTCATTTGTTGGAAAGTCATATCTGTGTCCTTCAAGTATTTCCTTAGTTACCCTGGGAACAAATACTTTTGTCTATTATGCATTGGAAACTGGGGTTAGAGGATGCACTGCTTAGCCTGACTCTGATGTTACTGCCAGAACTGGAACGGTTCCCTTCGTCATGTGGACGCAGCAGTGTCATCGACTCCTCCCATCTGACTCCAGACACAGTGGTGTGATCAATTATGCCATTCTCCCTCCCGCCCAAAATGTCTGGCATAGTGTGGCCACTTGTGCACCAACCCCAAAGAGGGCGGAAAAGAGATATGTGCTGGCAAAGGGGACTGAGTTTGTTTTCTCACCCCCTGCATTTATTTTTAAATAGTGCATATGTTGATAGTGAGAATCACAGACCAATAAGCGTTATATCAGTGCCAGGTAAATTGGCTTAAATGGTCATTAAAAATTAGAAATTGAATTATATAACAGCTGGATGATTTTGATATGAGAGGGGCTGACAGTAAAATCATGTCTCACTAATCTTTTAGAGTTCTAACAAAATTAGCACACACATCCGGACATCTGTGTACGAATGATGTGTGTGGTGCGTTTTCTCATAGAGTAATCTGAGGCCACAGTTAAGGTTTCGTTTTTCAGTGCAGTCTTAAGGAATGTGATGTGCATGTAGTGTATGTATTAGAGGCATATGGGACCTGTTTTTTTTTTTTATAGAAAGGTAGGGTCTGTTAATGCAAGTGGTGAATGTGTTTTGTGAAAGTGAAGTAATCCTTAAGAATACTTTAACTGAAAATATAGGGTTTTGTGTTCTCCTTATGCAAACTTACCATTTTTAATCAACTTTTCCTCTTTGTGAGATATTATGTTCAAAATGTTTTATGACAGCTATTCAGTATTCTGATTAATAGTTGAATTTATGCCTACAGGCTATCATCAAAGTGCTAACAGTTTTTCCCCTTTGCTTTGCATTTTAGTGGCAATAAAATGCAGTAAAAACGAATCTAATCACCAGGCAGCTTTGCAGATGCTTTCTTCAGCTCGACTCAACCTGCATGGCTTGTCATCCAAAGCAAAGGTGAGCTTGGCTTATGAATATTTCAAAGGAACAGTTATGACTTTATCTCGAGTTCTGATTGCTCAGGCCACTTCCTAAAGAGAATGCTCATCTGTCACATTTCCTTATAGAGAGATGCTCATTTCTGCTTAAAGAGTTGCTGCTACAAGCCAAATTTTTCTCTCTCCCTATCTTTTTAAACCAAAACCAATCATCCTGAAATTCCTCAGGCCAGTTTTTAGCTCAGAATTTTATTGGATAAGATGAAAAAAACTGGCACAGGTGGATTGAAAGGCTTAAGAAATATAGCTATATTTCTCATCTGGGATATTTCCTTATGTGGATGGCCATAAAGGGAATGGCAGGCAGGAAACATTCTGGGACCAGGGGAATGGGAGACCGTCAGAGAAGCAATGGGTTCCAGCCCTGCACAGATTGCAGTGTTTCAGAATTACTGTAACTTGGCAATAATTAAATATATTTTTTAAAGTTCCTAGACAAAATATTTTAAACTGAAGTCAGGTGTAAACAAACATTAAACAGCTTTTTTGAAAATGCCATAAAAATATGACAGTTCAAAAGAAAATCAAAAATATGTAACTACACAATTATCCTTAATGCTGTCCCTATAAAACCTTCAACATCTTATCTTTCACTCTTCCTTCCCTTCACTTATTGTGTAAGGTGTACCCATTTTTAAATTAAAGCCTGCTCCTGAATATATTTTTGTTCAATAAAAACTAATGTTCCAAACTGATTTAAGACGTCTTCATCCTGTGTCTGTACTTAGGCACTGTGTGTTGATTACAGAGGCTAGATTTTATACATATGTATTTACATTATGATAAGCCTTCACCATTGTGATAAACTTGGTTCTCACCCTTTAAGTCCTGTAATTCAAGGATCCTGGGCCTAGGAAGTTTGTATCTCTAGATATGCCGACTCTATGATTAATGGCACTTATTTAAATGCTGACTCATGTATCTCTTGGGAATCCTGGGAAATTGTTGCCATTTGTGTGTTCTGTTTTGATTCAAGGAGTAGTAAAGGACAGTATTTCTCTTTCTTTAGACTGAGTATGACTCTTTAAAGGAGGCAAAAGTCCCTGGCATAAGCGATGTAAACACAAATGCAGGTGGTTTAAATCATACTCTATGATGCAATCTTTGGAAGATTAAGAAGAAGAGATCTAGTAAAATGTGTTCTTAATTCCAAAAGTTACTGATAAAATAAATTTGTATGTTTATGGCAGATAAGGTTGTCTAAGTTTCTGGCAGTTCTAAGAGGAGAGAAACGGGCAGAGATACAGTTGCTTGGGTGATCTGAATTGATTTTTCTTTACATTCCAATTTATTATCTTAAATTTTAAACTTCATGTTGCACTTCCAAAGTTTTTTATTTTGTTTAAATACTGCCACTTCAAGATATTATCCAAAAAAGTTTAGTGTTACATATGTCTGCTTAGTCATAACTCAGCATAGCCATTTTTTCAGCAGGTTCTTGTCTTTAGTTTGAAGACTCAGTATTAGTGTTTGTTCTTTTGTTTAAAAAACCTCAAAGTTCTTCCCCTTCAAGGCACCAAGCATGGTCCTAGGTCTTAGGCTACTGACTTGTTCTTCAAAAGATAAGAAAGCAGAAAAGATAATTAAAGATAAAAGCCTAAAGCTTTCTGATCAATACAAGTGACCTGAACAATCAGTACAATTTCTGTGTAAATTAAATCATGCATCTCTATTTGGTTAGAATTATTTAGCAAGCTTAAGAAAGTAGCAGATTAAAAAGAGAAGTCAGTATAATGAAAGTAATACTGAGCAAGTGTAAATGAACTAGCTGCATTTCACAGAAAGGACCAAACTTGCCTGTCAGATACCTAGATTGAGTTTGCTGGGCTGAGTCTCTAAAACATCAGGTTTGTAGTTGTTAAATGAGTAAATCTATGTTTTCTGTAAGAAGGAGCTCTTTGTTCAGTGGCAAGCATTCATGACGTAAGTTGGTGGTATGGTTCAGCTATCTATAGCATACTTCAGTTTGTGTCCATCTTATTTTCTCAGGTTGCGTCTACACTTGTAAATTAAGTCGACTTAAGCTTGCTTAAGTCGACTTAATTTGCCCTGCGTCTACACTACAGTTTCCTTAAGTCAACTTAAGCAAGCTGCTTAAGTTGACTTAAGGAAAATAAAGTCGACTTAATGAAAATTAAGTCGACTTTATTAAACCTACTTTTAGGTCGACTTTAGGCTTAAGTCGACTTTTTCAAGTTGACTTAAGCCAGTATAGACCTGGAGTAGCCCTAAGTCAACTTAGGGCTACTCCAGGACTCCCCCACTGCCCTCCCTGCCAGGAGTGGTACAGGGGGAGCCTGGCATGCCCTCCCACAGGGCAGGGCAGAGCCCTGCCCACCCTGCCCCTATGCCCTGCCAGGGTCCCCTGTTCCCCTTTGCCCCATTGTACCCATGTACAATGGGGCAAAGGCTGTGCCCCTGGCACTGGGCAAGGGGTGCCCCCCCCCACCACCATGGACCTGCCCTTAGGTCCCCCTAGCCCCTTGAAGTCGACCTAGGCATCCAGACTTTAAATTTAGGTGTAGACATGCTAAGTTGACTTAAATTTACAAGTGTAGAGATAGCCTCAGGTATTGATGATGGTGATTATGTATATATCGCAGAACAATCCTTATAGCTTGTTCATGCATCTGACGAAGTCGGTTGGAGCCCACAAAAGCTTATGCCCGAAGAAATTTGTTAGTCTTTAATTTCCAGAGGGGTAGCCGTATTAGTCTGTTGTACAGCAAAAAACAACGAGAGTCCTGTGGCACCTTATAGACTAACAGATTTTCTTCGGCATAAGCTTTTGTGGACTATAACCCACTTCGTCGTCTTTAAGGTGCCACAGGACTCTTGCTGTTTTTGCTGTACACAGAATAACATGGCTACCCCTCTGGACCCTATAGTTTGGGTTAGTGTTAACCCTCTCTAAATTGAGGCTTCATTCAGTCATTGAGTTTGACAGAATGAACCATTCCACAAACTTCCTTTGGATCAAAAACATGACATTTAAGGTCAGATTTCCCTCTTGATCAGAAACGGGACATTTATTCTGGCACCCATATTCATGCTAAATGGTATTTCACTCCTCAAATAGTCCCATATATTTCAATGAGACTAATTTTAGGAAAGCAATATGACTAAGGATGGCAGAATCTGGCTTTCAGGTAGAAATGTTTTTTAGTGGATTGTACAAAGGAGTGACTCAGAAGATTTTAAAACCTAATCCCAGTTTTACTACTAACATGTTGTAGGGCTTTATGCAAATCATTTAATCTCTCTGTCTCAATTTTCCTGTATATAAACAAGGGATTATAGTATTTTACAGGATTTCTTGACAGTGAAGTTCTAAAAATATAAACTACTGTACAAGTGGTAAGCATTATTATTACACTTCAGATGCTTGTTTTCTGTTGCACCAGTTAATTATTGACAGATGCATGCAGCCAGCCACTTGTATTCTGACATCAGATGTTACAATGTGTTTGTTTTGGCTGTCTGGAACAAATGATACACAGTATAACGTGCTAGGAAAAATGACCAAGTCAGTTAAAATACAGAAGAACTACTTCACCAAACAGATTAATCCGCACCACGGTGTTGTGCGAACTGCAGGGTGAAGGGAAGGTCTGATCCTGCTTACCGAGCTGAGTGGCAAAACTTTTTTGTAGTCTGCAGCCTGTATTGGTAAAACTTATGTCACTCAGGGGTGTGACTATTCCATTCCCTGCGCAACATAAGTTACCCCGACAGAAGCACTCATGCCCACAGTCAGCTTCTCCCACCAACATAGCTTCTGCGCTTGTGAGCGTGGGTTTTTTATTTCGAAAGGAGAGCTCTCTCCCATTGACACAGAGCATCTGCAACAGACGCAGTGCAGCTGCAGCACTAATGCATAGACATACCCTTATATTTCATTGCATGCAGAAGTGGACCTTAACAAAAGTCCGGCTTCCTTGGGCAGAATGGAGAAAAGGAAACGGGCTCTAACTCCGAGGAGAGAGTGATAGCCCTATGCGTGCCTTCTGTTTGCTCACCACAAAGTGGCATTGGTGGGTCAAGTTAAGATGAGAAAGATAACTATGGGTGCAGAAAAAAAGAGAGAGAGAGAGAGCAACATCACGTCATGATATGCAAATTATAATGAGGGAACTTCAGTTATGTTTGGAGGATGATCTCACTGCATCTAGTTAAGATTATGGTGACTGTAAATATAGTTATATATTGGTTTTGTGTTTTGTTATGCAGCAACTTTTTGCAGATGTAGCAAGCAGTGAAGTCTCCACTGAATTACTTGATGAAGTGACAGCAATGGACAGCATGATTGCTGAACTGCAAGAACTGACCAACCAGTTGAGGAATCAATGCTGAAATAAAGAAGATAAGATTTCCTGGAAGGAAGATAATGATGACATACTAAATTTTCTTCAGTTTCTGCTGATGAAATTGCAAGAAGTCTAAAACATTACACAATTTTTTAATAAATGTTGTCCTGTACAACATTGATGTTCTTACAATCAGACCCTGTTTTTAATGTCATGTCTCCTAAGTCAGTGGTTTTCAAACTTTTTTCCTTGGGACCCAGTTGGAAAAAACTCATTTATGCCCGCGACCCAACAATTAAATCTTTGAGCCATGCATTCCAGTCTTTTGGCGTCAGCAGCAGGGGGCGCCGCGACCCAGTACCTGAGGGTCTGCAACCCAGTACTGGGTCCCAACCCATGTTTTGAAAACCACTGCTCTAAGTCTCTTAAAATTGTGTGTCTGCTTTTCTAGACCCAGGTTTTCTGGAATGAAACCGATTGTATTTATAAGGCATTTAGGATTACTTCTACCGGAGTGCATTATATAATTGGCTCCAGGCCATAGCTGCACGCTGCTGCAGATGGGAGAGAACGAGAAATCCCAGTGATGTTATAGCATAGGATGAAATACAAAATGATTTAGATCGTGCCTTAATTGAGGAAAGAGTGAGAAATAGGAAAAACTCTAGTTTATGTGTTTTATTTTCTGTGTTATCTCAAGCAAATGTCATGTTGAGTTACATCCAACTAGCTGGGTACTTGCAAGGTGTATAATGAAAAGTTATGAAATTAAGAATATAGTGATGAATCTAGCAATATTTAATTTGCATTATTTGAAATACAGACTGCAAGATTTGTGAGACTCCATCATTAGTGTTTTTTTTTTAAAGAACATCTGCCATTTGGCACAATCTGGATTATTCCAAAAGAAGAAAAAAAATGCTTTTTAGAATTATTTTTGAGCCCTAGCTCTAAATCATCTCTGGAAGGAAAGTTTTATCACTATCAGGAGAGGTGTGAAATTCATCCGAAGCAGGCGAATCTCCCTCACCTTCTTTTCTACTGGTGGCAGATTTTAAACAAGAAACATCCCATCATCCTCACCTTGGACACATGTTTTAGATTTAGATGTCTTGATTTTAAAAATAAATAGTAATTTCCAATGATTCTCTGTGACATACACATTTTTAACAAAAGATTGAAGATACGTAGCATGAACAAATTAGCTATCTGTTAGTAACCCTCATTATTTTCTACTTAAATTTATCTACCTAACCCTTAAATAATACCAGAAGTAGCAAAGTTAAAGTTTGTACTTAAACAAATATTAATCCCCTGTAGGCAGGGTTTAACTACCCTTCTGCATTGACCGTTTTTACTATAACTACTTCACTTGATGCGACCATTTGTACAGGTCCTCCTCTCCTATTGCAGCCTGTAGTGCTTCATCCAAGTCCCACTCACTTTGTAGACATCCTCCATTGCACAATGCATAGACAGAAAGTTCTGACTTTGCCCCTGGCTGATTCTGTGTCTGGCCACTTCTCTAATAATAGGTAGGTCATGGAAGTTGTGCAGATGAAAGCCACCTTCACGTTGAAATATCTGATTTCTGTACTCTTCAGTCCAGCAGCATTTAGCTCAGAATCTCAAGAGAAACAGTTGTCAATAAAAGGCAGAGGCCACCATATCACTGTGGGAGCTCTGCACTTCCCCCACTCCACAATGGAAAACTTCTTAGCATGGCATGAGGCTTCCATCTCCTAGCTAGAGAGTCCTAAATTTCCATTTCTATTCTTGATCATTAGGGAGAGAATATGCCCACTAATTTGGGTATTTTCACTCAGGTCAGCCCCTTGTAAGCCCAAAACAGCTGCAACCTCATGTATTACTGGTGCTTTTGTGGACCCAGTGAATTCCCCTGATAATTAAATGATGGTAATTGTCAAGCTTCTTGACACAAGCACTAACCTGTCTTAAAATAGATTGGATACTGAGGTGGCTGGGTATACCCCCATTGCCAGGATAAAGGTGAGCTTTAACACAGCGTGCCAGCCGGCTTTGCCTCTCGTCTTCTGCAATTCTTTGTGAGAGCTTGATGAGGGAAACACCAGATACATAAGCAAGACAGTTAACATGGACTGTTTCCGTACTCTATAAACTTGGAAGAGATTTTTGTTCAATTCTTGATGAGCAGGAAAATGAATTAATTGGATGTAAACAAACAACTATTTAAGTTATTGCTTCTCCCAAAATCTGCTGGATGCTTCTCAAATAGGGGGATGAGGCAGTCTCTGCGCTGAAGAGGTTAAAATGTGAAAAAAGACACACACAGGAAATGGAAAATGGATAGAGAATGAACCAGCAGAGTGGTCAGGCAATTGTGTGATATCTACCTATTGATTTCATGTTTCTGTTTTTAAATATAAACTAACAGCAACTTCTTTGAAGCCACTATTAGTTTCTGTTTCAGCCCTCCCTTAAACATCAATTAGTTTTTATTTTAAACATTTCTCTTTCAATTTAGCTCAGCCAGCCCCTGGCCCATAATCTCACCAGTCCACACCTACCAAGCTGCAAATGCAGTCTATCAAACTGGGTCCTCTCTAGAGGATCCACATGAGAATCTCCCCCCTCTCTCTGCACAAATCCTCAGTGTGCAGAGAGGTGAGAATCCAAAACAGTCTCTGCTGATTGAAGAGAATAATGAGACCTCTTTGAGATCTGTATATATCCTAACAGCAGTAGGTGAAATTGCTCCTTTCTGAAAGATTCCAGAGGGTAGTTTTGAGCAATTGCTCATCTCTCAAGAGGGTTTTGTCATGCAGGAGTCCACAGAACTCCATTCTGTTAACCCTTTTGCTCAAAAGGTTATATAGGACTGCTAGAAGGATTTCTGATAAATATGGACTATGGTATGTTGTAAATGCAAATAATCTTCTCTGTATCCATCTCATCCAGGTTAGCTCAGTCAACCTATTTCCCAGAATGTAATGGAGACTGGTGTATAAGATGGGGAAACACAAGCAAGACGTGATGGTGATTATATTAGCTCCTTTGGCTGCAATGGTATATCTGCTGATTATTGCTGATGTTCACAGCCAAGGGGCCTTATAGTATCAGGGTACCCAGGTAAACATAATGCCGTCACTACTGCTTTCCTTTGCACTCAGAAAAAAGTTGTGATCTTTCTTTTTGAATGTGGACCTTGGCACCCTTTCTAGGCATTATCTCCAGGATGGATAATTTCAGTGCAAGTCTACTCATGGAAACCATTTGGATATTGCAGCTGGTGCAGAATTCACTGGCTCACTTGTCAAGCTGTATTTCTCACAAAGAGCACATTACACCTATGATCTGCACTAGCTGCCATTCAGTTCTGAGTGAGACTTTAATATGTTGATTCTGATCCAGTTTCGGTTCTGGTTGTGTTAGGGACCTTGTCCTCATAAGATACCAGCACAGTTATGATCAGGTAGGTGATCAAGATAAGAGCCCTTAGTGGTTGGGCATTTTTGTGTCCTTGACTCTGGGATTCACCTCTGACTTTGGTTTGTTCTTGAATGGCTAATCTATTTTCTGAGGCTTTTGGGGAAAGGGAATGGACTGGATAAAGTTATGGAAGAGAGGTGTGTGACAGAAGAAGGAAGGGCAGTTTATCTGCATGGATCAAGAGATTTTTTTTTTTCAGATCATTGTCCTAATAAGGTTCAAAACTACATTTTTAAGGATCTGCTATATTTTTAATCAGTGATACCTAGATTCTACAAGAAGCACTTTTATAAATTTGAACAATTAGAGAGAGAATTGGATGGGATGGTGGTCAGATGTTTGGGGGATGGATAGTTAGTCCCTGAGTAGCAATGAAGTTGTAAGGCTGGTGAAGCCATAAGTGATTCAGGCAGGTCATTGGAAGCAAATGTTAGTTAATCTTCTATGCCACATCGCTTTATATTTTCTTTCAACCACATTTATTGGTGCATTTTTTTAGTCCTCCACCTATAATGTCAAGTTGCCTTACTACCAGATAGAGGCCTAAAGGGGAGGGAGGGAGAGAGAATATTGATTTTTATCTTGCTTGGCATTAGTTCTTCCCAAGAGCATATAAATCAGATTTTATTTTTCCTCATCCATCTTCACTCAGTATCCAGTCTCCTGAGAAAGACAATCTACTGGTGGATGAGTGAAGCCAAGGAAACACACACAATTTACAAGCTAATAGAGATGTAAATTACATTTTTCTAAGTTTGTTTACCGAAATGTGAATAAAGTGGTGTCCCTTCAAGGCTAAAAGCAAATGGAGCTGGAAAGAAAAAGCAGCTGGTGACATACAACTTGTGTTCTCTGATCTTAAAAATAAACTGGAGCTTGGGTCGGAAAATCTTATTTTAAACAGGAAAACACTACTACCACGTGAATGGAATTGTTGTCAGTGGAATTACTCAGACTGGCTGGTGTGTGTTCCAAAAGCAATTTTTGAAAATAGGTTTGGAAATGGAAAAACTTTTTTGCTTTAGAAAGTTTGTGTTTGTGTCAGAAAGTTTGGGAGTCCTGGAGATGAGGGTAGCCAATCTTTAAAGGAGGGTAAATCTAGTGAAAGAAGTGTTGCACCACACTGTCTGAGATACACGCCCTCTTGACTTTTCTAAACTGCTCATCACCAGAGAACCTAAGTGTTTGGTACAAGATCAATGACCACATGTTTAAAAACAACAGAGTCCTGTGGCACTTTTAAAGACTAACAGATTTATTTATCGCATGAGTTTCAAAGCGTCTGACGAAGTGGGATTTTCTCCCACGATAGCTCACGTGATAAATAAATCTTTAAAGGTGCCACAGGACTCTGTTGTTTTTCCGCAATAGACTAGCACGGCTACCCTTTTGGAACCTGACCACATGTTTAAAAGTGATTTCATATGCCCAATTTGAGACAGTTTAAAAGAGCCTGATTTTTAGAAAGTAGTTTGCACTTCCGAAGCATCAGGTCTCTTCAAGATGTCTCAAGTTGAGCACCCAAAAGCATTATTTACAGCTGAAATTTTAGGCCAAAATGGAACGTCTCAATCAGCTAGTAGAAGGCAGTGTGGCTCAAGAATTGGCAAATATCCATTACAGTTCCACAAGAAGTTTGCCTTATGAGTTGGAAGATTCCCTAAGCACAAAGTGGTACTGCCTTAATTTTGAGCTTCCTACTTTTTGTTGTTTTTGCTATATACAGACTAACACGGCTACCCCTCTGAAGTATTGCAGTGCTTTTAAGAAAGGAAAAACCCTGCAGTAACAGGAATAGGCTAATAGACAATAGGCATTAATTTGTGTTTTAAAAAGTCAAATTGCCCATTGATGTCTGAGAGTCCAGAGGTACTTCCCTCCATGAATAATGGAGTAATCCCACTGACAAGAATTCCATTAACTCTTTAAAGCAACTATTATAAGACAAACTCTGTTGTAGCTGAATGACCTCTGAACAGCATGTAACAATGTTAGAAAAAGATTGGGGGGGGTCAGGTTTGATAGTCAGCTGAACATGAGTTGCCAGTGCATTGCTGTGGCCCAAACAATAAGATCTTTGGATGCATAAACAAGGGACTCTTAAGAAGTAGAGGGGTTATTTTACCTATCTATATGGCACTGGTGCAGCCAGTACTGAAATACTCTGTCCAGTTCTAGTGTCTCCAATTCAAGAAAGATAAATTGGAAAGCATTCAGAAGAGAGCCGTGAGAATTATTAAAAGATTAGGATATGCCTTATAGCAATAGACTCAAGGAGCACAATCTATTTAGCTTAGCAAATATTAGGTTAAGGGGAAACTTTATTACAGTCTGTAAGTACCTACAGGAGAACAAATGTTTGATGGACACATCAGTCCAGCAGAAAAAGGTCTTACGCAATGGTTCAAAGTTGAAGCTAGACAAATTCAGACTGGCAATAAGGCATTTTTAACAGTGAAAGTAATTAACCATTGGGACAGTTTACTGGGGGTCAGGATGGATTATTTTTAAATTGAGAGTGTTTTTTTAACAGATCTGCTCTAGGAATTATTTTGGGGACGTTTGATGGCCTGTGCTATACAGGAAGTCAGACGAGATGATGATTCTGTCCTATTTCTCTGTGTATCTAGAAACCATTATAGTTTTATCATACCGTGGTAGCCGTGACGTTTGCATTATTTACTGCATAAGAAGTGCTTCCATTTGTGCTTTTTTTAATACTTTCAAAAATAATCCAAGTTTGTCCCAAATGCAGGTTAATATCATCTTATTTATAATTTTTATTACTGCAGTGCCTACAAGCCCCAGACTTCATCATACTAGATGCTTACTTATAGACATTTACCTGTAATTTGGTTAGAGCTGTCGACCCATCTAAAAAGCTCTTTCCTCACTAGAGCTCAAAAGTCTTAACCAAGCTGACACTTGTAAGAAAGCAAATTCTGTATGTTTTATATGATGGCGTCCAGAAGGAGAAATGAGAGCAACTCACAAATGTTTTGTAATGAAAATGGCAATAAATTATTGACTGTAGCAACTAAAGCCACTGTAATACAGACAGCTTTTTGCAATGTTCAGAAGTACTTATAAATAGATAGATTTCAATCGACAAGTAGCTTATTCAGGCATGTGCTCAAATATAGTAGCTGCATTCATTAGACAAACATTTCTACTAATCCTTGAGCTATACTAATAAAAGAGTAATCCCTTATAGGCTGAAGTTGATCTGGTTTTCTTTTAACTATTAATGTTCTTCAACCAAAGTTTAATAAATAATTGTAGCTGTATTTGGTTTTCAGCAAGTGCATTTAAAATAAGATAATCCTGGCATTGTATTGTGAAAGCTATTTATTGGACAAAGGGGGGTTTTCACACTTGGGAACACTTTAAAATAGATCCTATTTATTAATTGGATTTCTTTCATCTTTTAAAAAACTTTGCTCTTTTTGCTAATTATAAAAAGAATTTAAAAAAAAAAAACCAAGGAGTGTTAGACCTTGGTAACCCACTTCTTTCACTTTCTTCTATTGTGAAGGCAATAATGTCACATTTGTAACATCTCAATCTGTGGCAACAAACTGATACCATAAAGACAGGGTTCAGACTTAATTGATGGAGCAAGAAGAGGAAGTGGGATTGGGAGCTCTTACCCATGTATTGGCAATAACGGGGTGGATAGATATCAGAAAACTACTTCTTGTATAAAACATTATTTTCCAAGTATGCCCGAGTTTGAAAGTACCTTTTCAATTTCCATTTTATTCTGACTTCAATGTAATTAGCTTTCTCTGCACACAACAAGAATTTTTTTCTCTCCATGTCAGATATCCCTTCCTCTTTTCTATTGACCTGTGAGTCAATGACACCATCTCTTGGCCAAAAACCAACATAATTATTTTATGTAAAGGAATGCCAACCAAGAGCCATGACTAGAAACCTAGTATTAGCGGTTAGTTTTCAAATAAAATTGCATATTCACGTGTTAGTGGCATCACTATCAAGGAGAAAACGATCAAGTGCTGTTTGTGGAGGTTAGACGTTAACCCTTGGAATGTTGCTATTTTCCAACTACCATTCCAAAATAAATACCATGTTTTTTCAGCCGTAAATGTGATCACCTCGCCACCCTTTTGCACTAGGGTGGGTGGGTCACTTTCCCTCATCTTTTGGCTTCCACTGTCATACAGACATTACCATTTGCTGACATGGTTACTCTGTTAACTTTATCTTCAGCCTGAACTGTTTGTTTAGGGTTTTTTTAATTCTTCTTTCTATTTCTCACTCAGTTTCTTATCTGCCTCACTATCGTCCATGTCTCCCCTCTGCATTGTTGAGCCCTGCCACACTTTTATGACCTCTGGTACGTTGTTCGTCTGACTGATTTTTGCTGTCGCCTCGATGTCCTCCTGTCCCAACAGTTTCACGTTGTCCACCAACAACTTCATTCTTTCCTCAATGATCAGAGCCTTTCCTCTCATTTTCATCACCTTGTCTGCTTCTCTAGCCCCTAAGTCTGCCAGAGTGGTTCAAAGTGGAGAGGGAGCCAGGAAAGAGGTTTGTGAAGGGTTCGGCCAAAGTAAGGCCTAGGAAAAGCCAGGCAGCCTGGGAGGTGATACAAGGAAAAGTGAAGCGAGGTAGGTTTTGAGTGACAGGGACAGTCTCTCTGGTTTAGGGCCCTGTCATGGGATGCCAGGTCCCTAGGCCAGGGCTTGGAGAAAAGGGAAGACCTGTGTTTCCCTATACCTCAGCTGAGCCACCTGGAGAGGACAAGCTTGATACTTCTGTGTCTGAGGGAGAAAGTGTTGTAAGCCCCAGCCAGAAAGCTGAGGTTCTAATGAGAGCCCTGTTACCCAGGGGAAAGGAAGGTCCTTGGGGTATTCCTGCACTGTGGAGAGAAGATTAAAGCTACTGATTCCACAGAAACGGAATGCATCCAACTAAACTAACTAATCCAGAAGGAGATTGCAGAGCAGCATGGGAGAACTGAGGCACTAAGGTGTAGAGGCAGCCAGGCAGCAGTGAGTTAAGCCACATGCTCACAACAAACTAAAGATTAAAGGAACAAAACTGTAATCTCAAATTCACCGTAGCACTGTTAACAGTCAGCCAGTCTGAGAAATTCTGAAAGCTTTGGGCAGAGTTCAGACACAGAAAATATTTTTCTTTTCTTGTATTTATTGCTGTCACTCCTTGATGGTTTCTGCTATTTTCGACTGTATCACCTCATATTTCTAGAGGCATGTAATTTGACTGTAAATTTTAGTGCAGGCGTGAAACTTTGTGTAGTGAACATGGTTTCAACCAATTAACTTTTTTCCCCAGACTCAAGTAATGATAACTGGGTGGATCTTGAGCTATGGATTTTGTTAGAACTGGACTTTTTTAGAACTCTGCACTGTAATTGCAAACAGGGTGTCTTTAGACAATAAGGACCAATATAGTGGGGTTTTTTCTAGTGGAGATATGTCTTGAAGTTGTGTCCTACCTACAGACCAAGTTTTTAGATTATATCAAAGACTCAACTAACAATGCTCTGGTACTTGCTTTAATAAAATTTTTAAAAATATGATGAGCTGGTGCCCATTCTTGATTCCCGTATAAATTGTAAGGGAGGGGGCAATTTTCTATAAACACAGAACTAAAGAAAGTGCCACTCACAAATCGAATGTAAATAATAGCAATCATGATAACACTCTATGTACTTCCATGGTATTTTGTATCCATACATGTGATCAGCACTGATCTGGCCACTCCTCTTCATGGTGAGTAACTCCATGAAAATACTTTTTGAAACGGTTCAACTTCTGAGTAGTTTCTGTTGGTAACCTCAAATAATGAAAACTGTTAGTCATATTAATCAGGATCAAGCCCAGTGATGTCAGTGGGGATCATTCATCCACTAACTGAGAGCAGAATTTGGCCCTTGTGACTAGTCCTTAGATTATCCAATCACATCCAAACATCTGTTATGTTCCTATGACTGTCCCGCTCTTTGGGGTATAATAAAGTGCTTGTGCCTTGGTTGGTGACATGAATTTAAGATGGCTGCTGCAATAGACTTAACCTTTCAAAGCTGCACATCTGCTCTCCAGCCCCAAAGCACAGTTAGGCAGTGCACCTGTGACTGGCACAAAGCAAAAGCCGTGCATGGCTTTCCCAAACTGCACCAGGGCAAAGGGTGTCAGCCCTGGCAGGCTTGCATGCAGACTCTTAAAAGATTCCTCCTCTGACCTCCAAACAGAGCAAAAGATCCTTGGGTTTTCCACTGCACAAAGTGATCTCTGCTTTGGCTGGAGATTAGTTGAGTGAGCTGACTGCATATATCTTGTTTTAGGGTTTTATAATGCCACATACCTGTGTAGTACTGAAGCACCTTCCACATAAAATGGGTAGCAATAGAGAAGTTCCTACTGGGTATTGTGGAGTCTCTGACACTTCTCTCTTCTTTGGCCAAATCTCTGCTCAGGGTAGGGCTCCTGTTTTGGTTTGGTTTTGGTTTGTTTAATTTTGTTGTGCGGTAGGCGTTTATGGAGTAAAATTAAGTATCAATGTTACGAGTGTCATCCTTATGGTGGAAAGACCTTTTCAAAGTGGAAAGTTTGCAGTCTTTTCTAAAGATGGTCAGATTCTGGCTTACCTAATCTCTTCTGGAAGATTCAGCCAAGAATGCTTTGTTCCCAGTTCTCACACAATTCTTTTAGAGCTTTATGATCAGTGTTGTCCAAGAGGACAATAGTGGCAGCACTATCAATAGTGACTCATAGAATAATATTCAGTCTTTGATGTTGGTGGGGGTTGGTCCAACACTTCAAGTGGCATCAGAAGCTGTCTGGGAGTCAATGGAGGGACTTGAGCATTGATGGGATCAAACCAGCCTAAACCATGGAGGAAAAGGGCAGCTGCACTCTGAACAAAGTGGATCCTGTGCATTGTCTTCACATTCACCTTCAGAAACAGAGAATTCCTATAATCCATCTTTGAGGTGACAAACTTGTGGAGTAGTGTGGCCAGGCCATTTTATGGGAAGAAGGAAGAAAGTTTCTTAGCAAGTTAGAGATGAAAGAAGGCAATTTTAGATACTGATACTACTTGGTCAAGCTTAATGAGGAGTTGAACAGAGGAGATTTATGTTGAATTAAATAAAAATGAAATGAGTTTGTACTCAAATCAATGCGCCTGGAATCTGAAAGATGAAGACATCCATGCACTGATTAGGATGCTGTCTAATTCACCAGCTTCTTTAAACGTCTTCTACAAACGCTATTTGTGTTTGACATGGGACACGTCACTTTATTTGCCATCTAACTGATCAGTTGGACCTTTAAAGATGTCAACACCAGTGCGCAGCTAGGACCTCATCACTGGAAAAAGTCAAAGTCCTTCACATCTTTAATACTGAATGAAAGAGAAGTCAATGGACGTGAGAGAGCACAAAGAGGAACAGAGGCAGCATATATAGACTGCAGAGAGGATGAAAAAGAAATTGCGAGACCAAACGTTCTCATGCCACAAAAATATCAGGCTTCCCATTTAGCAGTGGTTTGTGCTTGTGGCCCTACAGCCAGTTGTAGTCCACTTTTGAGTTTAAAAGCATATTGGGAACTGTTCAATAGTCCAAATTTAGTTTGTATTTTAAAAAGGGAGTTGAAAGTGGCTGTTTCCTAATGCTGAAAGTGCAAGCTAAGCATCTGGAGGAGATAACCTTGGGAACCCTGGAGGAAAATGAGATGAACTTAAATAAACTATAAATATATTCAATAGATCTTTATAACCTTTTCTCTGTTATTTTCTCACATCATTGTACTAGGAATTATTTTTCACCTCAGACTCAAAGAATGGTTCTTTATAAGTGTTTCTCACTTTCTTAAAAAAAAAATTGAAATGTGAAACCACTAGAATGTGCTATTGATGCACATCCTGAATGACTGAAGACACCCCGTCCCCCGAACTGATAAAATGTAATGCAACTGATGCTCCCCCAATGATGATTATTGCTATGACATCTCAACCATGAGGCCTTACATTAATGAAGATTAATGAGTTATATTTGTGGGGAGGTTGGATTGTTTGAGGAAAAACAATTACATTGAGTGAATTGTCTATTTTAAGAAGACAGGATTTTGATTTATTTTAATTGAAATGTAATGGGTATTTTTCCCTTTAACTTTCTATGCCAGAGCTTATGACGCTACTGACAATATGGTATTAAGACTTCAAAGTGATGCAGTTGTGCTGTTCTGATCTATTAAGTCTACACTAAGCATTGCATGGGGAGACCCCCCCATAGACATCAGTGGGACACTGTGCAGGCACAGACGTCTGCCTGTTCAGTTTGGATTGGGGTCATAATGCATATTTCCCAAATTGATGAACACATCACGGCTCCCATCCTGCAAATACTTACATATTTGAATAACTTTATTCATGTGAGGAATTTCATTGATGTCAATGGAAACTACTCACCTGAATAGTTAGCCATGAACATACACATTTGTCAGCATGGATTCCAGAACACTGGAAAGGTTCTGCAGCATCAGGAAAATAGAATCCCTTCAGAACCATCTAAACACAGTTTTAGCAGACACTAAATATGCCTTTGCATGAGCTTATATGTGTTTTATTCTTTGTGAAACGCGTCAGACTTTTTGGAAAAATAATCAATATTTTAAAAACTTAGATTCACAGACAAAATACCAAATATTAGAAGCAGTAAAAACACACACACATTTGGTTAGAATTATGAAAACTAATTTTATGTCTCCATCAATTTTACTCTTTTTCATTTGGCAAATGGCTGTGGGTGTGTGTTGTAAAGGGCAGTGATATTAACATGACTTTTTAATTTACTGCTGTGCTTGTGCTCAATACCATCAGCCATTTCAGCCTACCTCTGGGAATTGTCTTGAATTGCTGCAGAATAGGACAGAGTGTAAACAACGCTTCTCTCAGAGTCCCACCTAAATAGTGACCTTTTAAAGCCATCTCTGCCGTCAGATCAGAGTTTATTTGGTTTTTTTAAAGAAAATAGTTTGAAAGGTTTGCCATCTCAGCTCCATGATATGCTAGGTGTTAAAAGGAAGACTATCAGGCCAATTCTGACCCAAAATTAGTTAAAGTACATTTGAAATCCTTACCTGTCACTAAGTTATTCTAATTTTTCACCCATTTAAAAAATATAAGTTAACTGTATTTTTTAAAAAGGCTTTAATTTTCCGTGCTGGCGTATACAGTCTAAACATCAATAGCAACAATGCCAAGTGATTATAGCTGAGCAGTTCAATTGGCACCAGTACAATAGACCTCTACCACTCTCTCACTGGCCAAGAACAGCAGCAGCTGCAGGTAAGCCTTGGCCAGTGGCAGAAAACAAGCATGAGCTCCTGCTTCTTCCTATGCCTTGTGACTTCTGCCACCTGTTCATCTTCCATCCAGGTCTATGGAAGGACCAAAGGGTCTCCCAGGTTCCTGATGTCACCTTCTCTTTTTCCTAGGCTCTATAAATGGGCTTTATGGAAGCCTAGGAAAGAGAGAAGGTGACATCAGGAACCTGCCTCTTTGCATAGTCTCAGATAAAGCAGCAGCCTCAAAGAGGTTGTAACCTTCCATAAATGGGCTTTATGGAAGGTTACTACCTCTTTGAGGGTGCTGCTTTACCTGAGACTGCAAAGAGGCAGGTCTTAACCTTCACACCCATCACAGCTCTCAGAGAAAATATGGCATTCATGCTTTTTGCAAGTGATGATTTTGGCTATGACTGGAACAACCCAAAGCCATGCTCACAGTAGGGGACCCAGGAGAGGGAGCAGGGTTCTTTCTGCTCCCTCCCTGTGAGCAACAGACACAAGACAGCAGTGGAGCATCTGCTTCTTCCCTCTTCCCCCGCCCCGCTGAGACTGCCACTAGCTGCCTATCCCAAGGTAACTGAGGGCTCTCCGTGGACCCAGTACATTGCTAAAAGAGGGTAGGAAGTAGTTCAGGGACAGCCGATTGCAGTTTGACTGTGCTAGGGCCTGAGTCCCGGTCAATGCGTTACAGATGGATTCCCTGCTGACCCAGTGACAGAGCACTCCCCAGTGTTAAGACCCTGGGCTGAGATGTGCTGGAATTGGTTGGGCCCACGTCTCCCTGCCACCCCATTCCTGGGATAGCAGCACCCCACTACAGGCCAAGAGAGCTGTATTTGCCTGTCATTTACGTGAGCCAAAACACTGGGCTACAGCGTGGACACTTGTCCTAAACTGCCTTGAGGGCTGGAGCTCCCCTAAGGATCTACTGACGAACTCACCCCTTGTCAAGGGATGGTGAGAGTGGAGCAATGTGGTCTCCCTTGGAGCCAGGGGAAGGGATGGCTGACACTCACCTACAGGGATAAAAGCCATGTGGGGCGTACGAGGCAAAGATGACACACTATTGTCTAAACAGAGAAGTCAGACACAGGCAGGGGAAAGGGTGCGATAAGGTAAATAGAGAAGAGGGTGAGGGGGACAGGTCAGGGAAGGAGTGGGTAAGAGGGGGCGGGTATAGGGTTAAAGCTGTGGTGAAAATCCTATGGAGGGAGAGGGTGGGAATAAACAGCTATCCGGCGAAGGGCACAGAAAGTGAGGGAATGATCTCATTTTGACTGGAATGTCCAAAGGACCTAGAGTGGCCAGATAGTAAGTGTGAAAAATCTGGACTGGGGTAATCATAGAATCATAGAATAATAGGGTTGGAAGGGACCTCACGAGGTCATCTAGTCCAACCCCCTGCTAAAAAGCAGGACCACTCCCCCTAAATTATCCCAGCCAGGGTTTTGTCTAACCGAGCCTTAAAAATCTCCAAAGATGAAGATTCTACCACCTCCCTAGATAGCCCATTCCAATGCTTCACCACCCTCCTAGTGAGAAAGTTTTTCCTAATATCCAACCTTGACCTCCCCAGCTGTAATTTGAAACCATTGCTCCTTGTTCTGTCCTCTGTTACCCTTGAGAACAGCCTAGCTCCCTCCTCTTTGGAGCAACCCTTCAAGTACTTGAAGGTTGCTATCAAATCTCCCCTCAGTCTTCTCTTCTGTAGACTAAATAAGCCTAGTTCCTTCAGTCTCTCCTCATAAGTCATGTGCCCCAGCCCCCTAATCATTTTTGTTGCCCTCCGCTGGACTCTTTCTAATTTGTCCACATCCTTTCTGTAGTGGGGAGCCCAAAACTGGACACACTACTCCAGATGCGGCCTGACCAGTGTCGAATAGAGGGGAATTATCACATCCCTCGATCTGCTGGCAATACTCCTACTGATGCAGCCTAATATGCCATTCGCCTTTTTGGCAACAAGGGCACACTGTTGACTCAAATTCATCTTCCCGTCCACCATAACTCCCAGGTCCTTTTCTACAGCGCTGCTACTTAGCTGATTGGTCCCCAGCCTGTAGCAGTGCATGGGATTTTTCCGTCCTAAGTGCAGGACTTTGCACTTGTCTTTGTTGAACCTCACGAGGTTTCTTTCGGCCCAGTGTTCCAATTTGTCCAAGTCTCTCTGGATCCTGTCCCTGCCCTCCAGAGTATCTACCATTCCCCCCAACTTGGTGTCATCCGCAAACTTACGAAGCACGCAGTCTATTCCATCATCAAGATCATTAATGAAGATGTTGAATAGAACCGGCCCCAGGACCGACCCCTGGGGCACTCCACTCATTACCGGTTGCCAACCAGACATCGAGCCATTGATTCCTACCCGCTGAGCCCGTTGATCTAACCAGTTTTCGATCCACCTTACGGTCCACTTGTCCAACCCATACTTCCTTAACTTGCCAACGAGAATGCTGTGGGAAACCGTATCAAAAGCCTTGCTAAAGTCAAGGTATATCACGTCAACGGCTCTTCCCGCATCCACAAATCTAGTCATCTCATCATAGAAGGAAATCAGGTTGGTCAGGCACGATTTGCCCTTGGTGAATCCATGTTGACTGTTCCTGATCACTCTATTTTCCTCCAAGTGTTTCAGGATGGATTCCTTGAGGACCTGCTCCATGATTTTCCCAGGGATTGAGGTGAGGCTGACCGGTCTGTAGTTCCCCGGATCCTCCTTTTTCCCTTTCTTAAAGATAGGTACTATATTTGCCTTTTTCCAATCCTCCGGGACCACCCCTGTTCGCCACGAGTTCTCAAAGATAATGGCCAGCGGCTCTGCAATCACTTCCCCCAACTCCCTCAGCACCCTTGGATGCAGTTCATCCAGCCCCATGGACTTGTGCACATACAATTTCATTAAGTGTTCCCTAACCTGACTTTCCATCACCGAGGGCCACTCTTCTCTCCAGTCCGCGTTACCCAGTGTAGTAGCCTGGGAGCTGGCCCGCCCTGTGAAGACTGAAGTAAAAAAAGCATTGAGTACTTCAGCCTTTTCCGCATCATCCTCCACGAGGATGCCTGCCTCATTCAGTAAGGGACCTACACCACCTCTGATCCTTTTCTTGTTGCTGATATACTTATAGAACCCCTTTCTGTTATCCTTCACATCTCTTGCTAGCTGCAACTCCAATTGTCCTTTGGCCTTTCTGATTTGATCCCTGCAGTCCCGAGCAATATCTTTATACGCCTCCCTTGTCATCTGTCCAAGCTTCCACTTCTTGTAAGCTTCCCTTTTATGTTTCAGCTCCCCGCAGAGTTCCCTGCTAAGCCACGCTGGTCGCCGTCCACATTTGCTGTTCTTTCTGCACATCGGAATGTTATCTTCCTGTGTCTTTAACAGGGTTTCTTTAAAATACAGCCAGCTGTTTTGGACACCTTTCCCCTTTAGATCAGCCTCCCATGGGACCCTGCCCATCAGCTCCCTAAGGGATCCAAAATCTGCTTTTCTGAAGTCCAGGGTGTGTGTTCTGCTTCTTTCCTTCCTTCCATTGATCAGGATCCTGAACTCTACCATCTCATGGTCGCTGCTGCCCAGGTTGCCATTTACTTCTACTTCCCCGATCAATTCTTCTCTGTTTGTGAGCAATAGGTCTAGAGGTGCAAGGCCCCTAGTTGGTGCCATTATAAGATAATGCCTCGAATACCGGGATTGTCCTTATAAAATTGGGACACCTGATCATCCTAAGGACCCTAGGTGGCTATTTCTGGTACTACCAGACTCTCTCACTTGAATCTCTGCTGTTCTCCCCCAAGGCCACTGGATAAGTGGGGAAGGGAGGCCCACCATCTGGATTTTAGAGCCTCCAGGGTGTGGCAGGTCAAATCGAGAGGCTAGGGGCCAGGGGAACAGGAACAACAGTTTGTAAGTACCAGGGGCATCGCTGGCGTTGGACACACGGGGCACAGGCCCTGCATGTGCCAACCAGTGCCTCGAGCCGCAAGCCCCAGCACGCACAGCCACACATGCCCAGCTTACCCTGAGCTTGGCTTGGGAGCAGTGGGAGGAGCTGCTGGCCCCTCCTGCCCTGCGGGAGAAGAGGGAAATTTAAATCCCTCCTGCGGCCCAGGCAGTGTGATCCACAGCAGTGGCTCTGTGAAGTAATTACTAGTGAGGCTGAGCTCCACTGGCCAAGGGGGAGGGAAAGGGGAGCTGGGCATGGCAGCAGGTGAGCAGTGCCCTGGCCAGCAGTGGGTGAGCGGGCACTGGGCCCAGTGGCTTTTGGGGCCAGATGGTGGCCCTGGGTCTGAGTGAGAGGGGTGATGCCGGGGGAAGAAGGAAGTCTGGAGCTCGGGGCTGGACTGCGGGGCCCCTTGGGGAGGGAAGTCACAGGAGGGTGGGGCAGGCATGGGGCCTGTGCCCTAAATCTTTTTTTTTTTTATGGAGCACGCTCCTGGTAAGTACATACAAATTATGTTCAAGATACCTTGATTCACTATACGCAGGCATGGCAGAATGAGTTGAGATACTTAAATGTGGACAGGGGCCTTGCAGGTGAGCTCAGGGTTGCTGTTCAGTGCATAAGGGATCATGTGGAAGAAGACAGAAGTAAGTGTAAGAAGCTGACAGATGGCCAGGGATTGCAGTATTGGCAGAGTGGTCTGTGGAGAAGGGGCACAAAGCTTGGCAAAGGAGCATAAATAGGATGGGGCAGAGTTATGTAGCGTCTTGAAGCTGCTCATAATGTAAGCAATATGACAAAAGACAATATGTTGAGAAAAACAAAGAGGGTAGCAAGGACATGGGAAAAGTCAAATGAATTATCACATTGGCTCCAGTAAGCAGCAGTTGCTCAATGCAATGGCTTTTCTCCCTCAGAACAGGGGTTGGGATTTTCTGTCTCCCTTTAGTCAGTTTGTCATTACCTTCATGCTTCTTTATGTATAGCAGTTTTTTTCCTATGAATCAAGCTATAATCTTAATACAGCAGGCAGAATATGTGAAGCTGTGCAATCCTGTCAAAGTTACACAGGGCTATTACTTTGAGTGTTCCTTTTTGAAAGACTGTTATAATTGTATTTGTGTAATGCTTAGAAAGTTCTATTTTTCAGCATGCTTGTCATCTCAGCTATATTATAATCTGCCAACAAACTCTGATATACACCATCACCACCATGGATGCAACATTACGCTAGTCTTCTCTACAAAGGCGATTATCACTGTGAATTCAGAGAAGTAATGTACATGAAGACATCATCACCATTAAAATCAGCTCCAGGTCCTCACATAGAATAGAAGAGAATGTTGATATTTCTCTCTAAGGATAGACAAAGATCTTTCTCAGCTTCTGTTTGACATCTGGTATAAACATTGAGTTAGTGTAATGGTAAGTGGTGTGCAATGGGCACCATCTCTTCCTTCAGCTGCCCTCCTCACAAGGCACTTACTTTCAATGGCATTTGCAAGGTTTCAGTTTAACTGACCTTCATACTCAATTTATTTTTGTATCCTGGGTATTTTTAAGATGAGTCCATGGGAACTCCCAAATACTTCACTGTTACAACTGCAAGAAATATTTGAGAGAGTGCTGAAATGACTGTTGGCTACCAATAGCTTGAGGATTTTGGAAAGTCTCTGAGCAACATTTTCCACTTCATAGTATTTTCTAAATGTAGAAAGACTGACCCCATATGTTAGGTTTGTTTGCTAAATGGCTGAGGATGAGGGAAAGATGGCCATTCCAGGTTCTGTAGAATCCCCCACTTTCTCTTGAGAAAGCCATGTGTAAGTTGATACATGATTGCACAGACAGTGGTTGATACCCATGCTTATGAGGTGATTATTCTAAACATTACAGATTCATCATGAGCTGTATAATGCACCTGTCTACAGGAAAAAACAACGAGAGTCCTGTGGCACCTTATAGACTAACAAATTTTCTTTGGCATAAGTTTTTGTGGGCTATAACCCCTCTGGAAATGTCTACAGGAGTTAAGGGACATAAGGCACCTTCTTATTCCGCCATGTGGATACTCACAATAGCAGTCCTTATGTGCATAGGTGGAAGCAGATTGGGAACAGCCTTGACTCCTCAACTCAAATGCATTAGTATATGCAGCTGAGCAAGTATGGAAGAAGAAGTATACTGAGCTAGCAAAAAAGACAGGTTCAGTTCTCTTGCTCCTTGGAACAACAGGGGAAGATGAGACTGAATTTGATCTCTGATCTCTGGGTCCTGAGGAAAAAAACTTTGAAAACCACTGCTCTAGTGGAGTGCAGTGCCCTTTACTTGGGTAAGCTCAGAGGATCTAAATGCAGCTCACAAAAAGGTGGTGGTGAAATGGCCAGAATGCAAGATGAGTGAATACCCTGTTCATGGAGGCGCTGGCTACTCGTGTGTGTGTGTGTGTGTGTGTGTGTGTGTGTGTGTGTGTGTGTGTGTGCGCGTGCGTGCGTGCGCGCATACATACAATAAATACAAATATAAACAGACTGTGCATTTAATTGATTTTTTTTCTTTTGTGAACTGTTTTTAGATTAATTGATGCTAAATCGTGCAGTGTAAAGTGATTTGTTTAAATATAAAGTGTGAACTCCTATGTCACTGTATGTATCATGATTCAAGGCCTTTTATACCTTATATGCAGTTGGAAGGAAGTAGTCAGCTTGGCATAAACAGACCCAAGCCAGACGCAGAGTGTTCAAATTAAGACTTGGGTTTTTTTCCTGGTGTCTATCTAAATACTCAATGTCAAGGTGTCAGGAAAGTCTGAATGTAGAATATTAAATACCCACCTAAGAAAGTTAATTTTTTCCCCCTTAATCCCTGTTTCCCAGAATGCTTGGACATGTGACTACACATAATTCAACTTCCAGTCACATCCCTTATTTGTGATGTCTTTAAATAGGTACCAGAAACAATTTTCTTTATTTTATAAAATAATATAATATTGATTTGGGGAAATACAAACTAATCTTGGAGTGGAGCGATAATAAATGGATATTTAATGGCTGGGATCCACTGGAAAGTAGAAATGGCACAAAATTACCCGTAAGTGATTGGATCTGAGTTTACAATATGATTTGGCAGGCAAAAAGGCCAATTTACCTTTCAGTGTAGAAAGAGGTTATTATTTATTCTTTATATCATCCTGCAATGAGATGATTCCTATGTCTGGTGCAGTCGTAACTGAAATATTGCATTTGTTGCTGAGTACCTCACTAATAGGAAGATCTCATCTATTTAGATATTTTATAGTGAGAAGACATCTTTGTCCCTGTGCATCTACTGGTAGATACAGACTAAAGAGAAGACATGCAAAGAAAAGCAACAAAAATTATTGAAGTGTTGCTGTGACAGCTATAACAAATTTCCCAAACACCCTAATTATTTAAGTATGATCTTTTCCAGAACATGTAGGTACTAGGCTATTTAAACACTTTCTAAATTAACTTTCACTTTTCTTGGCCCTCCTCTCATCCTCAGAGAGGACAGATTTTGCCTGGGCACCTGTTGATGAAGCCTGAGCAAGAGAGCACCAGTTGCTGAAAGGCTACAACAACAAAAAATAGAACTCTTAATGCACAACCATGCAAGGACTGGTGAGACATGATCTCATTGCCTCCTAATCTCTGATATCATGGCCTACTGACATTTCAATGAGGAAATGAACAGTGCCTTGGAGCCCAGGATTAGAACTGTCTAGAGGACAATTTCAGTTCATGTAAGCTTTGAAATTTGGTTTTGTTGTGTGTTGGAAGGAGAATAAGTCTTTTTGAACTTTTTCACAGAATCAGAATTGTTGAAATATAATATCCATTTTCAGACTGAAACCTGAATTTCAATTTGGGGAGCGGATATGGATGTGGCCTGGTGTTAACGGGAATGGTCTAGGATATGGGACATCCAACTTCTGGTCCCTGTGCCTGATTGAGAGTAGAGTTCTTTATTCCAGATCATACTAAATCCTAGCCCATGATCTAGGATGAAAAATTCTGCTCTCAATGGCTGCTCAATGGCTTGCTTAAGTCGACTTAAGGAAAATAAAGTCGACTTAATGAAAATTAAGTCGACTTTATTAAACCACCTTTCTACTCAACCTAAGGCTTAATTTGACTTTTTAAAGCCAGTGTAGCCCTGGGGTAGACCTAAGTCAACTTAGGGTTACCCCAGGACTACACCAATGCCCTCCCTGCTGGGTGGGGCACAGAGGGAGCCTGGCATGCCCCCCAAAGGGCAGGGCATGTGGGCAGGGTGTGATGCTGTCTGGATTTAGGGAAGCATTTATATTATTTTCAATGGATATCTCATAAATGCTCTATAATCCATAGGAATGGGATCCATAGGAATGGTTGTATTCCTTATGTCTTTAATGGCTCATCAGGTAACTCCCTGGGACCATTGTCCTGGCACATTCCTAAACATTAAGGACACAATGGTTTTAACATAAGAGTATGGATATAACATCAAATTTTAACTTCTAATCGCAATAGAATTCCTAGATATAAACTATATAATCATTCCCAGCAAATTACTACCTTTCTATTGATACCAAACATGACATAGTTCCTATGGATTATAGAGCATTTATGAGATAGCCATTGAAAATAATATCATAAATGCTTCCTAAATCCAGACAGTGTCACACCCTGCCCACATGCCCGGCCAGGGTCCCTGTCCCCCTTTGCCCCATTGCACACAAGGGGTGCCTCCCCTGCCACCGTGGACCTACCCAAGGTCTCCCTAGCCCCACATAGTCGACCTAGAGCATCCAGTGTGGACGCTCTAGGTCGACTTTGTAAGTTTCCCTTTAAGTCAACTTTAATTTTAAGTGTAGACACACTAAGGCCTTGTATACACGATCACTGTATTGCGCAGGAAAAATCATTACTGCGCGATATCAAGCACGGTGTACATACGTGCAATGGTTATGTTGCGCGTCAAGCGCCTTGTTGTAGCGCAATCCAACAACCACTTCGACGAGAGTGGTAACAGCTGTTGCGGATCATCTGTTGCGCGTTTGCGCTCGTGTGTACGCTTACCGCGCAATGATTGGCCTCCGGAAGTGTCCCATCATTCCCAAGTCGTCCTTTCTGGACTTCCCCTCACCCGCTCTTTGGCAGTGACGAAACTGTCCCCGCCCAGATTTGATTACCGGGATTTTCAAATATTTCGTCAGTTTCGTTTACTGGTCTCTTCCTCGTGGAGTGCAGCAGCGTTCCCAGTAGCAATGGCGGCCCGTCGCGGAAGACGCGCACCCCTTTGATCCACGGCAGAGGTGCTTGACCTGATCAGCATCTGGGGAGAATCCGCTGTGCAGGCGCAGCTTCGCGGCAGCAGGCGAAATTATGATACATTTGGAATGATTTCTCGGGCAATGACGGAGAAAGGTTATGATAGAGACACATTGCAATGTAGATCAAAGGTGAAGGAGCTAAGAATCAGCTATCAGAGAGTGAAGGAGGCAAACCGGTGATCGGGATCAGCGCCTGCTACATGCAGGTACTATCAGGAGATCGGAGCCATCCTCAGTGGTGACCCCACAACAACTCCAAACAGCACAGTGGACACATCTCTAACCACACATGCAGTCAATGCCACAACAGAGCTGGATGAGGACGTTGAGGAGGTGGCCGGGGAGACGGAGGAGGACCCGGGGCAAAGCGCAGCATCGTGTAGCCAGGAGCTGTTCTGCACCCCCGCAGATACGTCCTCTCAAGAAGACATTAATTGCAGCATGTCCTATGAGTTGGCTGAGGAGGGCTCTGGTAAGTTTCTGATTTGTAAAGCTAAAAGTCTGTCTCACGTTAAAATATCATTGTGCGTTGCAGGGGTGCTTGCTGTCTCTCCCAGCTGTGCACGCTCCTTACTCCCCATCCATGAGAAGGGCATCAACACAAGCACTGATTGTGAAGTAATCATCTGCATTTAGGTCAGTAAATGATTCCTCCATGTACCTCCAGAGCCTAGTACTCTGGTTGGATGGGATGGTGTTTGTGCCAATGCTCCCAAAGACGGACACTTTGCCCCGCCAGCTGCAAAGCACAGCCCCGGGAACCATGGCAGCAAACAGTGCTGCAGCATACGGTCCCGGCTGGCTGCCAGCGGCATGTAGGAGATGTATTCTAGCAGGCAGGGGCACTCTGAAGAGAGCGATATCGGGTTCCATCTCTGTGCCCAACGCTGATTATTAGCCCCCAGTAAAGCTGTCTACTAGGACGTACCTTTTCTGCTTTAGCAAGGCATAGGATGTTGACCGCCCTGCACCTTCCAAAGTAATGTGCTACTGGAAGGTTAATTTTCTTATCCTGGCTATGTGTAAACAGCAGCTTTACAATTATTTCTTTCTTTAGACCAGACCTTGAGAAGGCCGTTGTCTACCCCTGCTGCCTGAATGAGAAACATTCGGCAGCGTGCACGAAGGAACAGGGAGGGTATGTTTCAGGACGTGTTGAAAGCTACACAGGAGTCCTTGAAAGCTGTACAGGATTCCTCCACTGAGACTAGAGCATTCAGAGCTGAGTACCAGCAGATGTGGAAAACACACACCGAGGAACTGATAAGCGTCATGAAGGAGCAAACAGAACTGTTCAAGAGCATGATCGCTTTGCAGACCCAGGCGATTGATGTTAGGGCTCCCCTACAGACACTTCAGCCGTGTCTGCCTCCCACCCCCCGTAGTCCCTATAAGAATTTCTTTGAAGTGCACCCATCCCACCATAGCATTCCAACAACTAGCTCTCCACCCCCGTACTTTCTAGAGCCCCGCAGCTACACACACCTGTAACCCCAACCTTCAAAATCTGAATAAAAACAGAATAAAATCATTTCATTAAGGCTTTATTTTTACACATGGCTACTTTCACAAGGTGCAGCAGATGCGTCCTAAAAGAAAACTAGGGGAGGGCGTAATTGAAATGCTCCCTGAGTGCCTCCCTTATGCGAGAAGCTTCCCCTTTAGCCAGCCTAATACTCCTAGTGGCTGGCTGTTCGTATGCCTCCTCGAGGCGCTGTGCCTCCGTAGCCCACACTGGGCAAAACTTTTCTCCCCGACTTTCACAAATATTATGGAGGACACAACAAGACGCAATCACAGCAGGGATGTTGTCCTCCGACAAGTGCAGCCGCCCATACAAACAGCGCCAGCGGCCTTTTAAACGGCCAAAGGCACACTCCACAGTCATTCTGCAGCGGCTCAATCTGTAATTGAACCGCTCCTTGCTTTGATCTAGGTTACCGGTGTACGGTTTCATGAGCCATGGCATCAGTGGTTAGGCTGGGTCTCTGAGGATAACTGTGGGCATCTCCGCATCCCCCACTGTAATATTTTTATCAGGGAAAAAGGTACCCCCTTGCAGCTTCTGGTACAGACCGGAGTTCCTGAAAATGCGGGCATCATGCACTTTTCCCGACCACCCAGCATTGATGTCAGTGAAACGCCCCTTGTGATCCACGAGTGCTTGCAGCACCATGGAGAAGTAGCCCTTCCTGTTGATGTACTCGGTAGCGAGATGATCCGGTGCCAAAATAGGGATGTGTGTGCCGTCTATGGCTCCACCGCAGTTCGGGAATCCCATGGCAGCAAAGCCGTCCACAATCTCACTGACATTCCCCAACGTCACCGTCCTCCGTAGCAGAACGTGATTGATGGCTGTGCAAACTTGTGACAGGGCTAATCCGACGGTGGACCTCCCGACTCCAAACTGCTTTGCAACGGACCGGTAGCAGTCAGGAGTTGCCATCTTCCAAACAGCGATCGCTACATGCTTCTCCACAGTGAGGGCTGATCTCATGTTGGTGTCTTTACGTTGCAGGGCAGGGGCCAACTCTGAACACAGATCCAGAAATGTTGCTTTCCGCATTCGAAAGTTCTGTACCCACTGCTCGTCATCCCACAGCTGCATAACAATGCGATCCCACCACTCGGTGCTCGTCTCTCGCGACCTGAAACAGCGTTGGACTGTGTGCAGATGGTCGGTGAAGGTGCTGAGCAACGCGGTGCTGTTGCTCTGCATGGCATCGATCAGCCGCTGCTCCTCTGTGTCATCCTCTGGCTGGGAGCTCATAACGTAATGAGCAACCAGCCGAGATGTGTTCAGCATGTGGAGGGTGAGAGTGGAGACCAGAGCAGGATCCATGCTGACGCTGATTTTGTTGCTTTCCAATGGTGCGCTCCATGCAAACATTGAAAATAGGCATGAGTTGCTATTGGCAACGCGGAAGATGCTAGGGAAACGCAGTGCACCACGGGAAACATCGTTTACCCATGGTGCTTTGTGCTCCTTTCCTTCATCCTGTGATTCCAAGCGCGGACTCAGGGAAAATGGAACGCTGGGATACGTGCCCAGAATTCAGTGCGCTAATGCGCATTACAGCAAGGAATTCTGTGACGGAACAAGGAGCGACGTGTGTACGCACTACACCATGATAAACATCACGTGCTTCTTATAGCGCAGTTCAGAAGTTGCGCTATAATCTGATTGTGTAGACAAGGCTTAAGTCGACTTAGTTAAAGTCGACTTAAAAGTGCAAGTGTAGACATAGCCAATCAGGCACAATAGGGACTTGAGCCTGGCAATAGACTCCAGAGATGAGGGCAAAGGTAGAGAGGGAAAGTTATTTCTTTCACCAAAGAATCTTTCACCAATTTCTTCTCTCCTCTCAGAAAATATAAGTAATATGTGCTTCTGTTATCTCCAAGCAACATCATGCCATATCCTTCCTTATCACTTCTTCACATACTGCCATGTCTCATCAGTCATGTGACAAAGTGACGGATAGGTAAAAATAGGACAAATGATGGTAAAACATTAAGGTATCATGTAACATGGTATGGCTTGAAAAACAAAAATACATTAAGTGGAAAAAAATGTGTTATGATTCCAATATTATGGAAAGAGTTGCTGGATAGTGGTCAGATGGGAAAAGTTTAAGGAAAGCATCTACTGGAGAAGAGAAAAGGAAGGAAGGAAGGAATAGTCTTACTGAAGAGGGGGGAAAGGAGATTAAAGGGTTAAGGTAAAAGGAGTTAAAGAAATAGCTATTTTAAACATATTTTAATTCATAGAAATGCCCCATCACTAGCCCAGTAATCAACAAACACATTGACAAGGAGTTGAAACAAATAATTTGATTTAGTATATATTTTATTTATGATTTAGTACATATTTTAAATGTTTTCTTGACAGAAAAGAGAAACTTAAAATGTGGGGTGGGACTGGGCAGAGTCCCAACAGTTATGAGAGAGAGGAAAAGAATCCTTCAATCACCTGCTTTCCTGGGCAGAGTGTGAATGTCAAACTCACTAGTATTATTCCCACCAGAGCACTCTTATCCCTGTCCTCACTATTTGCTGGGCTTCTGAAGATTTTAACCAGAGGCCCATGAAGCTTGTGGCTGTTGATCCCCTGATCTGAGAGAACAAGAAATGTGAAAGTGACTAGGGAAGTGTTAAAAATTTTAGCCCTTTGTCCTAGGAAGCTAAATTTAAAAAAATAAGACAATAAACAGATCAGCAGGGAGGACAGGAATAAGCAGCTGTACTCCATTTCCGCAGCACAAAGGTAAAAGGGAACCAAAAGATGTCTTGCCCTCTTCCTCCACCACACAAAAGCCTTTTATGTAAAGCGAGTTGGTTCAGTTTGGGATATTCCATTTCACCAGAACACTGCTATTTTCTCCTCTTCCCCATGTCTATCACCACCTATCCTGCAACTGGTGCTCCTTAATAGACAGACTATCCCAGTTTGAAGTTAGTATTTAGTTAGTATTGAAGTTGGAAGCAAATGTTGTACACAATATAGACGTTTTTGTGTATGACTCCTGGGGGGGAGGAATGAATGGGATAAATAAATTAACTGAAAATGTGAAGAAAAAAAAAAAAAAATCCCAAAACACAGGGGTGTATTTTCAACAGTGATTTGAGGTACCTTGATTCTGGGGCCTCCAGCTTTGAGACACCTGAAATGCATCTGATTTTTAAAGGAGTACTGAGACTCTGCCATCTGCAAAACAGGCTTATTTCCCATATTTTGGCATCTAAAATCACTGGTTACTTTTGAAAATTTAAGCCACATTGTTAGAAAACAATTCCAAACAGTATAATCCTTTGGCTGAGGTTTTTTTTACAACTTCTGCTAAAGATTTACTTGTTAAATTCAGACTCAAACCTGGCTTATACCTAAAATTTAGATTGACCTTGCTCAAGGTTGTGAAAAATTTCATGCCCTGAGAATTGTATTTAGTTTAACTTAACCCCTGGTTTATCTACAGGCAGGGTGAAGGAAGGATTCTTCTTGTCTACGCTTATCTACGCTTACAGTGCTGAAGCACTTAGTGAAGACACTATCTATGGGACACTCAAGTCCCATGAGTCCAAGTCAATTAATCTGGGTTCTGAGATTTGGTATCACAGATTTTTCTCTGCAGTGTAGACATACCCATTTTCGATGGGCAGTTTTCTGTTGTTTACTCTTCATCTCTCTAGGAAGACTTCTGTTTAATGACAGCTTTGTTTCTTGGTGAGTTAGATACATGCTTTATAAGTAATTGAAGAGAGACACCTTAATGACAAAACTGGAAATGCTAGCTCAGACTTGGTTATGGCCTACAGTACAGTGAACCTTCTCCAGCAGGACTAGAGGAGCAATTCTGGGCACAGAAATGCAATGGAATTTTGCTCTTATTATAATATTATTTATTATGCTTACATCTTGTGAAAATATAACAATAATATATATTATTGGCCAGTCTACACAAGATGATAATCTGCTACTGCTGCCAGCTAGTAGATTTACTCCATTATATCAGGTAGCACAGATCTGTTCTTTGGTGCAGAAGATCCTGTATTCAGCCCTGCTATAAAAACCTGCAGTGTGGCTTATCAAATGTTCATAGCTGACATGTACAATTTCCATAATTGTGCACACATTCATAATTATGAATCTAAATGCCCAATAAATGCAAAATATACATGCATAATACACTAACAATTACATCAAAGGTTTAACATGTGTTTGGATGGTAAAAGCAGATATAAAGAGCCAGGGGACAGGGAATTCCTATATTAATCTCAGTGAAGTAAAACTTTACTGTGGGTGCTTTTGATGTCGTCTCCTAAGCACCAAAAGAAAATTCACATTTTAATGGTGCTTTTACAGTACCTGAGTTTTTGGCTGTGTTGAAATGCACTTTTTTATTTTCTAGCTTTAATGTACTGGGGTCATGTTGTGAATACACTATAATAGTGGTTCCCAATCTTTTTGGCTTGAGAGGCAAAAATATACTTTTTAAAACCTCAGCCACCAGTCTCCACCAGCAGTCTCCCTTCACTGAAGCCGGAGGGCAGTGCAGCGAGAAAGATCTCCCATCCACCTGGCTGCATCAGAGAAACCACCACCTTCTCATTGCTCCCCTCCCTCTGGCTTCAGCCAGGACCCAGTGCGTAGGGGACCAAGGAAAGTACTTTGCTGTCTGCTGGAGCACTGATCTCCCATCTAGCTGGATGCAGCATGTAAGTTGTACTCCACCTGGGTCCCTAGGCAGAAACTCCCTTTTGCAGCCAGTGGGATGGGAGATCAATGCTCCCCTCCCTCTGGCTCCAGCAGGGGCTTAGCACATAGGAACCCAGATGGAGCACTTTGCCATGCTCCCTGCTACAGCAAGGGGGTGGGGGGCACTGATCTCCCATTCCCTGAGTTGCACCAAGGAGCCTGCACCAGCAATGTCTGCTGCCTGGACACGTAGGCCATGGCACCCTTTTGCAGCCACAGGGAGGGGAGCCACAGGCCACTCTGCAAGACCCTGCAGGCCATGGGTTGGGAACCACTGCACTATAACAATGTTTTTCATAATGTGTGCCATTGAAGCGTCTCTCTAATTTTTCTTTTGCTTGTTCAGTGATTGTTAGTAACTCTCCCATCCCTGAAAGGTTTGGGTGCTGGCTAAGGTTTCTTTCTTTCCGCACAAATTAGTCACAATAGTTAAGGTCAAATGCAGTGCTTGAGCTAAATAGCCTTCTTTAATTATCTGGGAACTTGAGTTTCTCAGTGGAAAGCCTTCAGTCTGGGAACTCCCTTCCTTCCTTAGAGGAGGGGCCCTGTCCCAGGGTGTGTAAGAGGCTGAAAGTTTCCATGTTTGTCTGCTAGATAGTTGGACTTTTTGCCTAGGCAGGGGGACCTGTGGCCATTTTAAGATGTAGTTCATAAACATCCAAGGGTATAAACTAATACCAATAATGCCTACAATTTTCTGTCATTAAATCTCAAAGTGCTTTGCAAAGGAGGTTAGTATCACTATTACTGGTTTATTTATAGATGGAGAAAATGAGCCATGGAGAGGCTGAGACTTTTCCAAAATCACTCAGAAAGCCAGTGACAAAGTTGGAAATAAACCCAGGTCCCCTGAGTCCCAGATGAGTGTTTTATCTATTAGGTAGCACAGTCTCTCAGTATTATGCATTAGAAATCTGGGACATCTGGCATTCCAACAGTAAATAGTAGTATATTCTTGCCTACAGAAATAGAAATTATTTATTCTATGTGATTCAAAAACCATACTTTAAAATGGGCAGACTTTAAAATCATGTCACTTTGACTGTCCTCTTACCCAATGGTCCCCAATCTTTTTGAGTGAGTGCCCCCCTCCCCAGGTAACAGAAGGTAAAATACGCATATCCCTCCCCACCCTATCCGCTCACTGGCCATAAACACACATAATGATAATAACAACATTAAATTACATAATAAATTGGTCTTACCTGAGTAAGAAGTTAAACTTTCCCTGGTGCAGCCAGAAGAACAGTCATCAGCGCACGCCCCTGGTGACCCTACTTCTTTCCATCCCTCACGGACTGAGGCTAATAGAGGCAGCTCTGGTGGAATGGCTGGAGCTGCTGCAGGCTCCCACTGGCACAGCGCTGCTCCTCTGCAGCAGGGTGCCTGGACAGTGCGGCACTCGGGGGGAGGGTGCTCTGACTATAGTGGAGCTCCAGGTTGCTGCTCCCTTGGGTGGGCTTCTCCACACCAGCTGGTGCAGAGCTCGAGGCTGCTGTGCCCAGTGTGACACTTAGGATCTAAATGACCTCACCGTTACTGAAGTCTCATAGACCCCCCCTGGAATTGTTGGCACCCCCAAGGGGGTCCCACCTCCCAGGTTGAGAACTGCTGCTCTTATCTGCATTTTCCCCACGCAGCCCTTGTGAAAGTATTACCTTCTAAATACAAGCTGTAATTATAGTAATGGGAATAAAGCAAGACACTTCAAGAGGAAATCTTTTCTGACTTGAAGAACACTTTAGGAAACAAACTTTCTAGGCAATTATCTTGGATGAATGGTCAGAAATATTCACTCCTTTTTCTAAATTCCCAGCAACACCCAACTGTGCTTGCCAGCCACAAAAGCAACCAGAACCACTAATACCCAAAAGTGGCCAACAGTCAGGAAGTCTGCTTGCACTGGTGGGCTGCAGAGGAGAAGGATTGCATGCCTGTCTCGATTGGAGAAGAGAGAGGATGTCTCCTGTTTGTAGCATCCTGTTCTGCGGTGCAGCCAGTCCACACAGTTCCCTCTCTGGTCTAATTTTTAGGGCACAGACCTACCCCTTTTCTTACGCATTTCCCTTGGATCGGTGGGAGAGCTTGAGGTATTTTAGGAATTGCCTTCCTTGCCTGCCTTCCATTCTTTGCAAATAGCTTGTTTTATTAAATACCATATGTGCCTTACAAACAAGGAGTTCTGTGGCACTTTTAAAGACTAACACATTTATTTATCGCATGAGCTTTCATGGGAAAAAAATCCTACTTCGTCAGGCGCTTGAAGTTGCGACGTGGGATTTTCTCTCACGAAAGCTCATGCAATATATAAATGTGTTAGTCTTTAAAAGTGCCGCAGGACTCCTTGTTTGTTTTGCTGACCTAGACAAACACGACGACCCCTTTGGAAATCGTCTATGTGTGCTTTGTGGTGCAAAGCTACACATATTTTCAAAACAAAAAACTAAATAAAATATAATTTCATCTATGCTTGGCTGTAGTCTGAATCTGGGTAGGACACTCCCTAGTGTTTGAACCTTTGTCCTTGGTTACTCTGTAAGCCAAAGAACAGTAGTTGGAAATGGAAAATTATTTTGCTGCAATTTTTACATCTGGCCACTATAGGTTGCTGCTTCTACTGCTGCTGAGCAGACAGAGGGTTCAGCTTCTGGTTTGCCTTCATTGCTCCCTCTACTGGCTTGCACAGGCAGGAAGGCAGTAGCTGTATCAGCTCTCAGGAGGAGAAGGAGGGGGATACACCATAAGAACTCTACCATGGGAAAAGGATGTTTATTTGTATGTTACCATCCACCCTATGCACAGGTGCTTTCTAAGATTCGTGGTATCTGGCAGCCACTACCAATACAAAGTGCCACCGTTTGGCCTTTCTACCGCACCATGTGTTCTTTCCAAAGACCTTGCAGTTGTCACCACTCACCTAAGTACACAAGATATTACACTCTTTCCATATCTAGATGACTGTTTAATAAGCGCAACAAATGAAGCTATAGTGAGACTCGCCAATGAACAAAGCATTACATGTTTCCAACAATTGGGGGTCAAGATAAATACTGAGAAGTCAATCTTGAACCCAACACAGGAACTGGAGTTTATTGCAGCACAACTCAATTCGATAAGAGCCAGAGCTTCACTGCTAAGGCCCAGGTTTCAAACAATCATAGACCTTCTATCACAAGGGAGAATCACCGCAAGAATAACATCACACATTGCTCTACAGCTTTTGGGACACATGGCTGCAACAACATTTGTGGTCCAGCATGCCAGACTACCATAGGACTGCCTTCTAGGTGTGACTAGCCAACGGTCTACGGCTCAAATAGACACAGCCTCAACAAACAGCTAACAGTGCCAAAGAACATCAGACTCCCTATTGTGGGAAACACATGAGAACAACATGTTGTCTGGAATTCAATTTGCTCAGCTTCAACCAACACTTATGATCATGATAGATGCCTCCCTTGTGGCTTGGGGAGCGCGTTTACACTAATGCATGGTACAAGGCAAATGGTCAAAATCAGAGACCACTCTTCACATAAATGTGTTATAGCTGAAGGCAGTACACAATACTTGCCAACATTTTCTACCCTTCATAAGAAACAAATCAGTGAAAGTAATGACGGACAATATAGCACGTATGTTTTAGATCAACTGCCAGAGAGAAATAAGATCATGTTCCCTATGTACTGAATGGATAAGGCTATGGAACTGGTGCATGTGACACAATGTCCAAATATCTGTGGCATACCTGCCAGAAATGCAAAACATTACGGTAGAAAGCCTAAGCAGATACTTCCCACAGAATTACAAATCACAAATGAACAATGAAATCTTATGCAGCATTTTTCGACAGTGGTTATGGTCTCTCCATAATCTCCCTGTTTGCTACACCACAGAATCAAAAATGTCACTGATTCCATTCCAGAGCAGGCATAGGTGAGGGTTCAATGGGTGATGCGTTCTTGATCAACTGAAGAAATGGCCCATTCTATGCCTTCCCACCCATTTCAACGATAACCAAGACTATCTGCAAAATCAGAGCCAATGGTGAGTAACCATTCCATTGCTGTACTGGGATGGCAGTAGTCTGAAGCTACATAAACAGACTTCAAACACAGTAAGGGATTTAAGCACATCTCCTGGGAATTGTAGAACACCCTTAACTACGGCTGAGGTCAATCAGCACTAAAAGTACTGAGCATATAACACCTAATAGAATAAGAGCCGGGTAGCAGGGTGCACAGCTAGGGTGAGCTAGCCCCTGCTCCAGAGCCCTAATTAAGGGTGAAGTGAAGCCAGATGGGGGAGCTGGCTGGCCGGCCAAGGAGCTGATGGGGAGCAGTTGGAGGGTTTAGTTACTACCAGGCTCCATAAAAGCTCTCAGGGAGGAAACGGGGGGGCCTAGGAGGAACAGCCAGCTGAGGGTAAGCTGCAGACAACTGGGGCTGGGCTGAGCTGAGCTGGTGGAGCTTCCGGGGCTGAGTGGCCTGTGAAAACTGTATATAGTTGGTGGTGGGTTGTGCACCACCATAAAAGGAGCACTAGTGGCACTAAAGCTGGAAGTCTGTGTGTGCCTGGTGCGGGATAAGGAACGGTGAAACAGGGAAGACCGTCTGAGTCAGTTACAAGCCAACTGAAGGTTATAAATGAATGTCCAGTTGGACTGCTTCTATTAAAAATGACATGGCTGTAGGAAATGACCTAGAAAGCAGAAGAAAACTAACTTTCTAACAAATCATCTCAAGAAGTGGGAGGAATTTTGATATGCTTTTCTAAAATAAGAAAGCCTTCTGAGTATGTTCAGAGAGAATTTTTCCCATTACTAGTTTATTATCCAATTTTTTCAAACTGTGTCATGCTTGTATTGAAGAATGAGCACAGTTTATATGCCAAATTTTAAAGCTCAGACATTTTTTGCTTGTGTGGGGGAAAATGTGGCAATTCTTTTACAGTAAGAAAAATATTTTTCCAGGCTCCCATAATTCAAGAAACAGCTATATATATTCTAAAAATTTATCTTTCTTGTGAGAAAGCACATGAAAAATGTAAATCAAAAGGAAGAAAGTTTTAAGTTGGGGTGGGGGAGAATGGGGAGGTTTACAGCCAAAATTAATTTGCAACCTTAACTCTAACATGCATAATGTGAACAGTGCCTTTTGGGTAGTAGATAAATATTCAACAGAGCATATGATAGTCATTATTCATAGTTTGTACTACTGTCGCACCCAGAGGCTCCTGTCAGGATTGTGCACCTTGTGCACAGTATGAACAGGGTAAAAGATGGCCTCTTTCCTGAAGGGCAAACAGTTAAAGACAGCACAGAACAGTTTAGCATCCTGTTTGAACCAGAGCTGTGCAGAGAAACTGACTGTGTGAGCACCTTAAATGATACATCAGGTCCCAGTTCTGTGCCCATTGTAGTCAATAGCAAAACTCCAAAAATGGCAATTTGACTTTGGTACAGGACCAGGCTCTCCCTGATCTATATACAATAGTTGTTTTAAAAGCCAAATTATTGCACATTTATTTACTACAGAAGACTGTTTTTTAAGTAGTGCAGCAATAAGCCACAGTACTACTAAGAACTGCAGAAACTGTGGCTTGGCTGAAGCTTCTGTTTAATAATGCCAGTGATAGCCACACCCATGAGTTCTTAGTTAATTAAAAACATAGGGTAAGAAATTAAATTGGTGATTTTACAGAGCTGCTGATTTCGCCACATTGCAGATGTTATCACATATTTTAATTCCTTAGTGATTAATAGTGGACACATGCCATAATTTACTCCTTTAGCAAGGCTGCCTAATTTCAGGTACCATATGCTAATCTAAGAGTCCATGCAAAGCAACTTTTGTAGCTGCTCTTGGTTTTAATGAAAACCAGAATTATTTCAGGAACTGAACAATAAAAGTGTTGGGAGTTTGTTTTTCTAGCTGAACTTCCAATGACAAAATATTTAAGGCATACAGTTAAGTTGGCTTTCACTAGTGCGCCTTATTCCTGAAATAAGATACATGATGCAAGAAAGTACATTGCTTACATTAGTGTTTATAAACATAAATTATATTATGTAAGATGAGTTGTGTATGTCTGTGAATATATATATTGGGAGATATTTCAGTCAAAACAAATATTTTGTCCTATATTTTAGTGTGTCTGAGAATCTGATCTTCCTGCTCATGTTTTAAATCTCTGTGGCTTGAACCTGATTTTCCAAGTTTCCATAGAACTGTCCAAATTGGTTAGCTACACAGTCATATTTTCAAATTTATTTCCAATCTCTCTTGCAGTCTATCTAGTTTAGTATGAGTTCCAGGAAAAATCTTGACTTGTAGTTGGGTCATTTTGTTTTCAATTTAATATTTTTGTTGTGGTTTTTTTTCATAGATTCCAAGACCAGAAGGGACCATTTTGATAATCTAATATGACCTTCTGTTTAGGACAGGCCATAAAACTTCCCCAAAATTATTCCTAGAGCAGATCTTTGAGAAAAAGTCCCATCTTGATTTTAAAATGGTTAGTGATGGAGAATTAACCACAGTCTTAGGTAAATTGTTTCAATGGCAAATTACTCTCTCAATTAAAATTTTTGTGTCTTATTTCCAGTCCAATTTGTCTAACTTCAATATGCAGCCCCTGGATTGTGATATACCTTTCTATAACAGACTGAAGATTAAATATTTTCCCTCTCATGTAGATACTTATAGACTGTAATCAAAACTCTCTTTAACCTTCTTTTTGTTAAGATAAATAGAGGCAGATCCTTGCGTAAGGTATGTTTACATAGAATCATAGTAGAATAAGGATCTAAGGGATCATCTAATCCAACCCCTTGCTTAAAGCAAAGCCAACCCTAACTAAATCATCCCAGCCATGATGATCCGAGCCCATCAAGCTGGACCTTAAAAACCTCTAAGGATGGAGATTCCACCACCACCCTACATGACCCATTCCAGTGCTTCACCGTATTCCTAGTGAAAAACGTTTTTCCTAATATCCAATCTAGAGCTCCCTCACTGCAACTTGAGACCATTGCTCCTTGTTCAGTCACTTCCACCACTGAGAACAGCCTCGCTCCATCCTCCCCGGAACCCCTCCTTTCAGGTGTGTCACGGGATGCACTTCCATGCACACCTAGGGTATAATCTGTGTAACTTTTCTGTTCAGTTTTACAATGTAATTGTGTGATTTGATGCCAAATACGCTATGCCAGGTTCCTTTGTGGATGCTCATAACATATTCTACGTAATTGGTGTGATGCCATGTTTCCTACAGCAACATGTGTGTACAGATTTGAAGCATGTTACAGGTTCAGACTCTCAGGACCATCTCTAGCAGAGAAGTTGGAGCATTACATGTCAAAGGCTATGTCTACACTGGCAATTTAAGTCGACTTAAGGGTGGTTAGGTCGACTTAACAAAATGGACTGTGTCAATTTAAAGTTAAGTCAACTTAGTCCACTCTGTTAGGTCGACTTTAAGTCGACTTAAAGTCGACCTTATTAAGTTAATTTAACAAAGTCGACCTAATTTTTTCTAGACATAGCCAAAGAGAATTCTAATGCCCTCCTTGGCTCAGGTAGAAGGGAGAAAGACTGTCAGGAGTTTGGAAAAACAAAGACACAGACAGTTTGAGAGGGGGAGGAGCTTCAGGCTTTCACCTAGAAGACTCCATCTTGCAACCAACTTTAGCAAGATCTAGACCCTTACTAGCTGTAATAGGTAGAAAATGGCTGTGAAACATCCAACTGCCAAACACCTTATGCATAATCTTGGGCTATGTCTACTCATGGCCAAATATTTGTTAAGTCGACTTAGCATGTCCACACTATAAAATTAGGTTGACTTAAAGTAGACCTTGCCAAATCAATTTAGAGCGTCCACACTGGATGCCTAAGTTGACTTCTGGGGGCTAGGTGGACCTGGGAGTGGTCCATGGTGGGAGGGGGGCACCCCTTTCAAAGTGCCAGGGGGCTCAGCATTTGCCCCATTGTACCAGGGTACAATGGGGGCTGAGCAGGACAGGGACAGGGGCAAGGTATAGGAGTGGGGTGGGCAGGGCTGTGTCCTGCCCTGTGGGTGGGCATGCCAGGCTCTGGCTGTGCCAGCCACCCTGGCAGGGAGGTCAGTGTGGGAGCCCTAGGTGCCCTTTAAGTTGATTTAAAGTCGACTTAGGGCTAATCTGCGTCTACACTGGCTAAGTCGACTTTAAACTAGGTTTTATAAAGTCAACTTTAAATTTCCTTAAGTTGACTTAAGCAGCAGTTTAAGTCGACTTAAGGAAATTGTAGTGTAGATGCAGAGTAAATTAAGTTGACTTAAGCATGCTTAAAACGACTTAATTTACAAGTGTAGACGCACCTGTAACCCATATGCCTGAAAAGGCTATCTCTTGAGAGACCTGCTGAGGGTGGGTTACTGTTGTTGGGCAGATTAGTGACCCACGACTGGAAACTTCCAGAGGCAGGGTGTGGTAGCAATTTGAGCATGCTCCACAGTGTACCCTGCTGGTGTGATGGGATGTTGTCAGTCAGATGACTGGAGAGCAGCAGCCTGAGCAGACAGCAGGCAGGAGCTGCCTTGAAAGGAGACCATGTGCTCAGTGTTCTGGAGAGGAGCTGAGCCAGGAGTGAACAAGATGTTTTCTCCATGTAAAGGAGTTATTTGCACCAGACCTTGCAGACATGCATATGGGACTGAGGGCTGGTTGCAGAGGAGAAGAGAAAGCCTGCATGTAATGCTACAGAGGATCCCAGCAAAGGAAGAAGAGGACAGCGATTTATTGCCATGCAAGCTTCCACACTGGAACAGAGACTGTAGCTGAGAGTTGGGTGAACTCCACACAGACTTTGGGACTCTTGGGTATCTTTCATGCAAGGGATTGTTCTTGGTTAATTGTAGTTTGTTTTCTTAGGATAAGGTTCATTTAGTTAGTAGTTAATAAAGTTCATTGTTATGTTTATTGTAGTAGTATTTTAATGTGTGAGTGTAGCTCTGAGCAAGCTTCGCTGTAAGTCCTGTACAGACTGGATCCTGGGTCTCCAGCTGCTTTTCTCCACAAGGGTTGGGGTGTATTTCTGTGGGGCACTGGAGAAGGGCAATTAAATGAATTTAGCCCACCCGAAGGTTACACACCCTTGGACTATGAAGTCTGTTTAAGTAGAGATGTTAGACCTGTATGTGATTTATACCTTTTATTTGATAGTGGTCACTCCTGACTCATTTATAGCATGATTCTGCCTTGATTGGCCATGTTCTCACTTGAAATTGTACTTTGATCAATAAACTAGCATTTGTTTTATCTAAAGCTGTGTGGTCTTTAGAGGGTCTAGATGTGAAAGACCAGGTACAATTCACTTCTTTGTTAAGTGGACAGATTTGAGACTATGATGATTGGGGGTGGGTCCCAATCCCTGTAAAACAGTGTCTCCCAGTGCTTGCTTGGAGACCGATGCCTGTGTGGCTAGTGGATTTACACCCACTTCCTGGGACCAATTACACGCTGGTGGCTGGTGTGGACTAACTCAGGAGTGAGTGGTCACCTAGTGGAGAGGGGTGAATTAGGGTTCAGGAGTGGGGTTTGAGGGGTCATAGAGGCACTCCTATCAGTTAGCCAGTTTTTATTCATTTAATGTGTTTCATGTTAATTTTATATCATTCTAGTTTTTTAATCAAAATATCATGCGGTACCTAGTCGAATGCTTTCCAGAAGTTTTATTATATTATATCAACACTATTATTTTTATCAGTCAATCTTGTAATCTCATGAAACAGGAAAAAAGGGACGGGTAGTTTGACAAAATCTGTTTACCATAAATCCTTGTTTTTGACATTAATTATATTACCTTCCTTTAATTTTGTACTGATCACTTCCCATATCAGCCACTACATTATTTTGCCCTGGATTGATGTTGGACTGACAGGCCTGTAATTACCCAGGTAAGCACAAATACCTTTTAAAATTGTTGGTGCAACATTAGCTGTTTTTCAGTTTTCTGGAACTTCCAGTGTTCCAAGACTTATTGAAAAGCTAACATTAATGGTTCGGTGATTTCCTCAGCTAGATCTTTTAAAACCCTTTGATCTAATTTGTCTTGATCTGCTGATTTAAAAATGCCTATCTTTTAGTAGCTGCTGTTTAACATCTTCCTGAGATCCTAGTGGAATGGGAAAAGTGTAGTCCTCATCATGGTTATCTGATATAATGACATCATTTATATTTTTCCTAAATATAGAGCAGAAACATTTATTCAACTTTTTCTGCATTATTAATTCTACCATTTCCACCTATTAATGGATCAACATCATTGTAAAGATTCTTTTTATTATTAATATACTTTTAAAAACTCCATCTTATTATCCTTAGTTCTGCTGGCCATACATTTCTGCTTCCATTATCAATTTTCTACAAATCCTAGCTTGTGATTTATATTAATTACTAATTCCCTTCCTTCTATTTGTGTTATATAATATAGTTGCCCTCATTTGCTCTCTTAATCAGATTATATTTTAAACCAATATGGTGTTCTTCCTTCCTTGTGGCTTTTGGGGCTTCTAGTAAAGTGTTATTAAACAATTTCCATTATCATTTAAATTTGTCTGATTAAATACTTCCGCCCAGCTGATCTGGCTCATTACACTTTTTGGCTTGGGAAACTGGCCCTTTTAAAGTATCAAGCATGCATATTACTGGTTTGGGCTTTGTTCTTTTTGCCCATTATAAATGTGATCAAATCAAGCTCATTTGTACCTAAGCAACCATTAATGTTTAGTTCTGTGATAGTTCCTCATATTTGTCAAGACAAGGTGTAATGAAGAATTCTCCTGTGTTGGTTACAATACTTTTTGAGTTAGGAAATTGTCATCGATAATATTTAGAGATTCCATGGACATTTTAGTTGTGGCATCATGAGACCTCCAGCACATGTCATTCAAATTGAAGGCCCCTAGAATTTCACAGTTTTTTTTTTCATACTCATTGTAGATAGGTGCGTAAGGAGCTGATCTTCAAATTCCCTAGTGTGAGTTGTGAGTCTGTAGCAGACATCAAGTAACACCACATCTTGTGCTTTATCTGTTAGGACATTTATCTATAAGCATTCCAGATCACTTCCTTTCAACTTGTCAGAACAAACAAGGAATCTGGTGGCACTTTTAATGACTAACAAATTTATTTATCGCATGAGCTTTCGTGGGAGAAAATCCCACTTTGTTAGACGCTTGAAGATGGGCAACTTACAGAATGGGAGCAAAATAAATGTAGGGGAATGTAAGTCATAGGATCTCCACTACATTTATTTACACTCCCCTACATTTATTTTGCTCCCATTCTGTAAATTTCCCATCTTCTAGCATCTGAGGAAGTGGGATTTTCTCCGATGGAAGCTCATGCGATGAATACATTTCTTTGTCTTTAAAATTGCCACCAGCCTCATTGTTTTTGCTGAACTAGACTAACACGGCTATCCCTTTGGAACTATCAAACTTGTCAGTTACTCAGAAACAGATAATGACATTTTCTACATAGAATGCCACTCCTCCTCTCCTATTGCCCACTTCATCCCTCCTTAAATAGTTTATAACCTGATTTTTAACTTTCCAATCTTGCAAACCATCCTACCAGATTTCAGCAATATAACTAGACCCAATTTATGCTCATAAATGAGTAATTCAGATTCCTCACTTGTTATCCAGGCTCCAGCACTGGGGGCATCGCTGCCCAAAAAAAGATTCAGGGGCCCAATCTGGGGCCTGATCCATCTGGGGGCCCTGATCTGTCCCCTGGGTCCCCGGCTGGGGCTGGATCAGGCTCCTGCCACCGCCGGCCTACAGCCCAGCCCAGGCCCCAGCGGCGGCTGGGCCCTGAAGCGCCGGCCCTGGCAGGGGCCACACCAAGCCAGTGGCGCCCAGCCCCAGTGGGGGCTGCATTGGGTTGGTGGGCCCCAGACCCCAGTGGGGGCCACACCGGGCTGGTGGTGCCTGGGCCCGAAGTTCCAGCCCTGGCGGGAGCTGTTCCCAAAGCTTCGGCCCTGGCAGAGACCGCACCGGGCCGGTGGAAGCTGGGCCCTGATGGCCCCGATCCTGGCCGGGGCCACATTAGGCCGGCAGCGGCTGGGCCCCGGATCCCTGCCAGACGTGGGGCACTGGTGCTGGGACCTGGGGCACATGCCCCGTGTGTCCAGCGCCAGGAACGCTGCTGCCTAGCACTAATGTACAGGCAATTAAAGAATTTCTTCTCTTTATGGTTTACTGATTTTGTTCTCAGCATCTCAATTTTTGTGGTGATTGCTCTGATCGTCCCTCTTTTTACCCTCCCCATTTGTTATCAGCTTAATACCCTCCTGACTACTCTTGCCAGCTTGATTGGTTCCCTTTCTATGGAGGTATAGGCCATCCAACCTATGCTACCTCTTCCCCCCATAGAAAGTAGATCAGTGTTTAATAAAACCAAAACCCTACACAATATATCTAACCAGTGGCTCACCTCCAGAATCTTCTGCATTCTATCTTCTTTCATTCGTGGAACAAGAAAGATCTCAGAGAAGATTTCTTGGACATTGTTCTTCTTCATCATGCTTCTGAGGTCCCTGAAGTCGTCCATTATCTGTGAACTATACTGTGATGCAGTGTAATTAGTGCTGATATATATAATCAGTAGTGGATACTTGCTCAACGATTTCGGATGCCTATCCAGTCTGAGTGGTATCATGGCTCCAGGAAGACAGCACACTGTCCTGTTGTCTGTCTCTCTCTTGCAGAATGTCCTTTAGAGTCTTCCGAATATTGAATCCTCATAGGGATTCCCTTACACATATCATCTAGTTAACGTTTTCTCATTTACTAATGAGAACTTTAAATTATAGAAAATGTTGAACATCTATCCCAACAGAATAGATGCTGAAACCACAACAACCAAATAAAACAAAGCATATGAAGAAATCCCTGATGAGGATAAAACTCGATAAAACTTATTGGATAAAATGCTATGAACAGGCCAGATAATCATAATAGTCCTTTCTGCCTTTATGATCTTATAAACCATTGCAAACAAAATAAATCATGATTAAATTAAACAAAATGACATCTGGGATGTTTTTGCACATCTGAGGTCCTGTTGAACCTGGAGGGTTTATTTGCACCTCTAATTTTGGAATGCTGATTACCGGTATTCAGTATAAGGTATTTCAAGTGTACTCTGGTACCACAGCGATGGACACTTTATAAATGTGCAATGCTCATTATTATTAAAAGTACATGACCAATAAAAATACACTTAATTGACTTCTGTTTCTTAACATCCAGTAATGTTTAGAGGTTGGCAGGTCTTTAATCAGTGTTTAACATAAGTTTTTGCTCTGCATTTGCCATGACAACTGAAATCAAGAAACCAGTAACTTAGCCAATAATAGCATAGAACTTCTTTTCCTAATCTCTGCCTCTGAAGTTCCATCATTTCATACATAAGAGCTCTGACTGATGTTACACTCTGTCAAATATTGAATATTGGGGTGGGATGAGGCCTCTTTGTTTTGCTGTTGAGCAAAGTGGTCTTTCTAGCTGCCTGAAAGAAAGAGTTGTACAGCATGAAATTGTTTTTCATTCTCATCTGGCCCTTGTAGCACCCCGACTTTCTTTTGCCATCAGTTTTTTATACTGTTTAATTTATCAAAATAACATTACACTGAAATAGCCAAATTTAGATGGCCAGATTGCATCAGGGATCTGTCCTCTCCTTCAAGCATTAAGCTCCTCCCTCAGTTAATTTATAGTACCCAAATTTGATTTAGCTACTTGTTTCCAATACCAGGACAAAACTATTGACTGGGTTTGCAAGTAATGATAATATAGTACAGTTTGGATCTTACACTCTGATTAAAAAAGATTTTCTGTGTCCGTAAATGTCACTGACATTACTGCTTTTTCTTTCTTTCTTTCTTTCTTTCTTTCTTTCTTTCTTTCTTTCTTTCTTCAGGAGGGGCAGGTAATGCCTCATTGGACTGAAGTTCCAAAATGCTTTTCTCTGTACTGGAGTAACAGGGAGTCATGCCTATGAATCACAAAAGAGTTGGTACAAAAGAGACAACAGGAGAATTAGACAGTTCTTTAAAAGCTGTTCACAACACAAGCCTTCCAACACCAACTCTTTTGTTCATCCTCTCTCATGTTTCAAGAATAAAGGAGTATTGAACGAACTTGAAAAGCAGCATTTTTCCAATGGATACAAGATAAATAATTCTAATAAAAATAAAAGGTACAACTTAACTGGTGGAATTTATTGCCACACGATATCACTGAAGCCAAGAGCTTAGCAGTTAAAAAAAATTATATGAATAATAGGAACCTTCAAAGTTACTTAAATAAAAATTCATAATATGAGCAATAAAAGTTTTTAAGGGATGTAAACCCTTCCTGGTTAAAGCCATTTGCCAAATTCTGGCTGAGTAAGTTAGGAAAAAGCTTTCGCTATGAGACAGTTAGTCCCCAGTTGCCCACTCCTGTGTTTTATGCAGCAAATAATTATCATTGGCCCTCCCCTTTAAATTTAGTATGTTTTGAATGTAGAATTATTAAATAATATTCCTGGAAGGCAGATCTCTCTCTCTCACACACACACACGAGAGAGAGAGAACAGAACAAAGAAAAGGGGGGATTGTGGGGATGGGGGGTAACTGGCCTCAGAAGGCATTTTATGCCTCTGGTTAGCAAGGTAAAGAAGACTGTGTGTAACATGCACACTCACGTAACATCAGGTCAGAGATGGGAGATAGTTCATTTGCTTTTAGGGCACAATTGCTGGGCTCTTACTTGTGGGCTCAAGTGTATGTTCCTAAACAAAATAGAAAATTCTTCCTTAAACTATTTTGTTTTTAAATTTTGAAACACTTTGTGGAATGGGCAATTATACTTGAGAGGGGCCTTCTACTGTATACCAATTCCTTGATAGGATGGTGCAAATAGAAAAGATAGGCAAGAAAACAGGTGTTGCTCAGTCTTTCAAACTGAAGGAGAGACTTGCACTCAGGGGAATTAGTTTAGATATTTTATTTATATCCTCAACATTTAAACACTAGAATAGATTTAATATTAATTGCTGAGGCCACTGAGGTCAGTAGGAGCTGTTTTAGGTATTCAGCACTCATGAAATTAAGGCGGGTGCCTAAAAATGGATTTTGGAGACTAATTTTAGACTCTACATTTTAAAATCTTGGCCTAAATCCTTACTAAACAAGCAACATCTGCAGAAATGTTCAGAACATGCTCCACTGCAGGGCCCTTTTCAGGGGTGCCCTGAGAAATTTTCCCATGGTATGCACCATCAATCCTCATGGACCCCTCCCCTGAAGCTGCTGGCATGCCTGCTGAGTTCACCCTAAGCTTCTCCTGCATGGTCCAGCCTTGCCTGCCATGGTGCAGTATCACTCCCCATCCCTGAGAGGGGACCAAGGCTGCTGGTAATGGAATGAGGAGGATGGAGGTCAAATCTTCTATCATGATGCAGGGGCCACAAGGTGAAACCTGACTAGACACATTAGGCAGAGGGTTGCCTCTTAACTGTTGCCAGAACCTGACTCCTGCATGATGTTAGTGGGCAGTGGAACAACCGGTGCTGGCATATGGCTGTGCATACGATTATACTGCTGGATAGCTGGGATGGGGCCAAACAATCGTCTTTGTGAAAAATGGATTGTTTGCTTCTCCAGTGCAAAGACCAGGTTCCAGCAGTTAAATATGACACCGTTCAACATGGCCAGATAAATAATAAAAGACAATATAAACAGGACTTGCTTTGGAAACAGGTCAAAGTATTTAGGCATGTGATAAGGAAAGCCTCACTTTTAAAATTAAAGGAAGAGCTAGAAAAAAATTACAGAGGTTAGTGAGGCTGCAACAGGTTCATAAAACAAGAGGCTAAAAATATCTTTCAACAAAAAGGTGTTGTTTAGTGATATGGCTTCTCAGGAACACTCAGTTGCTGTTCAGGTTTGGAGAGAGATCTGCGAATTCGTAGATTTTTAAGGACAGAAAGGACCACTTTAATCATTTGGTCTGACCTCCTGCTTAGCACAGGCCAAAGAATTTCATCCTGAAAGTCCTGTACTGAGCCCTATAAATGTTGATTGAAGTAGACCATATTTTTTAGAAAGACATCCAGTCTTGACTGAAATATTTCAAGTCATGGAGATTTGACCACATCCCCTACGTAAACTTGTTTCAGTGTTTAATTACCCTCACAGCAAAAATGTCACATCTTAATTCCTGTTTGAAGTTAATGTAACTTCATCTTCCAGCCACTGGATCTTGTCATGCCTTAGTCTATTAGATTGAAGTGCCCTTTAGTTTTTTTAAATTTATGTAGTGATGTCAATGATAAACCAGGTGTGGCTACTCATTAAAATACAGTTTTTGAAAGCCAGTCCAGGATAACATTGAATTGTGCATTATGTGTCTGTTTTTGTGAAGACTTTTCTCTTCCCAAACTTAGAGTAGTCTGCGAAATGCTAAAAAGACAAATCTGGGTTACAAGCAGTTGAGGTCAGATGCTTTTAGTATCAATTCTGAATTTCCTTTGAGACACGTGCCACTCCTTAAGGGATTCTCCAATGGGAGGCTCTGATTAAACATATCCGGAATAGCCAAGAGTGGTATGTAAGGTGATATTACTGCATCTCAGGAAGATAACACACACTGTGGTTCAATTGTTTGTCACTTAGACATACTAGAATGGAGCCCCTGTTGTCTGCCACATATGAGCTAAGTATTGGTCTACTCGCTTCTGACATCCAAAAATGGCAAGTAGCCTTTTTTCTTGTGGCCATGAAGACAGCTAACTTGATCCTGGCCTTTCAATGTCTTGAAATATATTTTGGAAACATATTCAATATCTGTTTGCCACATTATTGGAATAGTACACAGAATCAGATGGCATAAATAAAAGGGTTTAGGGAATGCTCTTTTGATGGAGATTATCTGTTTGGAGAGATGGCAGGAAATTTCCTTTTAAATCCTCTTTTATGGCAGTATTCATAGAGATTTAACATACCTAGATCAGATGGATCAAATGAATAATATCCAAGTGCTACATTTAAAGTTGTTTGGCAGGTAGTTAGACCACTCATTAATTTATAGATGTTGTTTATAGAGGATGAAACCCAGGCATGTCTTTTTACACCATTTTATTTTATTAATTATACAGCATTACAGGAAAGCATAGCACTTACAGATTAATAAAATGACAAATCCTGCTTCCAAAGTCTTGATAATTTCCATCATATTCCCTCAGAAGAGTTGGTAATTCTCTCTCAACTGAAAATAGTTTTATATCAAGTAATCATTGTAGCATTTGTTGAACATTAATACTCTTGTTTTCAGGAGTCTAGTTAACAACATGAACTTCAAATTATACTAAGCACTGCATGAATATGTATTTTCAAAACACAAAACATTAATTCTGAATGCTGCTGTACACATCCTTTAATTGTATGTTTCAACCCGTTTTCCACCTTCCAAGAAGTGCAGGCGATCCTGTCTCTTTCTTTGATCTAGACTAGACCTTTTCATAAAACCTGATTAGTCTTTATAATATGACTACTGCCCTTTGTTCTGCCTTTTATATAGATAGAAAGAAATATATATAGGCATTATTTAGGGATAAATTAATACAATCCTATCTATGCATTTTTGAAGAAGTGTTAAACAAATTGGAGGTAATGTTCCTTAAAATTCTGCTTTCATGTCCCTTTTTCTTTGTTTGTGGCCAAATTCCATTTTTGTATCAGAGATCTATAGTTTCCTTGAAGTGTAATATAACTGGAGTACTGAAATGTTCTAAAAGCATTTTGACAGAGAATTTCTGATTAAATTAACGCACAAAAAGTATGTTTATATTACTGAATTAAACTGTGCAACCTTCATTCCCAAAACTTTGTGTTTAGGCTTAATGATACAGGACCTGAATTTCAGACTAGTTTGAATTAGTGCAGCTCTACTGAACTTCATTTACATCAAATGAAAACATTTACATCAGATGATCCTTAGCTTTTAATCATGTCATCACATTTTTCTCAAATAGTGCAATATTATCCTGCACCATTTTTCTACAATCTTCACTACATGTGCGTAGCACTTCATATTATGTACTACCCTGTGTATGCCAGGCAGTCCATGGCAGTCATGCGGGGAGTGGGAGGGAGTACAAATTTCTAACATAATGTAGGTAAGAACAAGTATAACCAGGAGAAACAGTGGGGTAGAGGTGGATGGTGTAAAATCATTATATGGTAGCACATGCAAGGATTTACAATTAATTTGCAATTTAGTCCAATTAGCATTGTAGTTCCTAACATTAACAAACAGTACAAAGAATATTAAAAAAGAGCTTTCAAAGAATAATCAAAGAGCTAGATTCCGTGTATACTCATGGTACTTTATGCCTCTGATGATGCAAAGCAACCATAAATCTGATCCTCTATCATAAATCAGATGGAAAGATGAATTTTAATTGTGGGCATGGGGTCAAAAATTGAAAGTAATGGTTTGTCCTATAGGATGTGATATCATTTTCATAATGATCAAACTGGGTTTGTTCCCAACTTTTATAGACTTTTACCCTTTTGCTATTGTTCAGTTGTAACATGGAAAAGCCGTTTGTGGTTTGACAAGCAAAATATTGTTTTTACGCACTAGACATTTAAAAATGTTCATAAATTACTATTATCTGTTAGTGTTTGCCCTGAGCATTAAGAATGTAATTTAAATAGTGTACTGGCATTTCTCTTTGATCGTTACAGATCTGCCAGATGAAACATTATTTGGTAGCACCCATGTAGAATAAAAGATCTGCTTTTAGAATGGTGTAGTGGGAGTCAGATACAAATGCTTTACAATAGGACACATTCTCAGGAACTGATTTAGTATCCGGGCTGGGATTCAACTCTCAAGGAGAATTCCAGATTCGTCACTTAGACCAGTTTATTTTCAGTGAAGGGAATGCTGACTTCTTAGAAAAGGAGGAGGAGAGAAGAGAAGAGTCTCATTTACTTTATCCCTGTGTTGGTGGGTCACAGTTAAGTTATTTGGGGGCAATTTGATTGCATTCCTTGTCAGACATACATGCCATGACTGCCAAGCAGGGATCTTTCTTGCTTTTGCTTGGGGTACTCAAAAATATACATTGTATTTGTGACTAGATGATGCATTTCATGTGAATCTTATAAACTTTGCCATACAAGATCTTCATCCCCTGTAAAACTGTACTAGTGATGTTTGTCTTGGGCACATCTGGGAGGCAACAGATGGGAGTAATTTTCAGTTTTTTAAGAAAATCTTGTGTGGAAAAAGGAGCATAAGTTTTAGTCATACACTGCCTTTTTGTAAATGGATGATACTCCAAAGAGAAATTGTGATTAGTTGTTTTTCTATTTTGTGCAGGTCTAAGCTGGTCAGATATTTCCTTGGCAGCAAGACACATGTTTTCCAGTAACTGATTGTTATAATAAAACATCCCGGATTACCTTGTTAGCACTTTTGAGTCAGTTCACTGTTGTGCTTTTGGAAACTTACTCCTTAAGCTTGACAAAATACAGTAAATGGAGTAATGTGTGACAGATCTACTGTACACTGTACCTGTATACACCAGCAGGGGGATATTTGGAAATGAAACAGAATGACTTATGTTATTTTAACTGGCAAGCAGTATTAGTTAGATTTAGGTGAGCAAATCTGAGGGTAACCAGCAGAAATCAAATATGAGCATGGGTAAAGGTAATATGTTCATAATTTGAAATCATGTAAATTCTAATGAGTGAAAATGGGAAAAGCCATTTTCAGCAGCATTCCTATAATAGGAATTTAAAACATGTTAAAAAGAACTGTGTGTGTGTGTGTGTGTGTGTGTGTGTGTGTGTGTGTGTGTGTGTGTGTGTGAGAGAGAGAGAGAGAGAGAGAGAGAGAGAGAGAGAATAGTGTGTGTGTGAGAATACTATGGGTAGTGCATTACATATATATGGGACAGAAAATATGTCTCCTTTCTCTGATTTGAAGCTCATATAAAGCCTGAGGAAATGCCAAATTCTAATTTAAATATACCTATAAAAATTAAGTTGTTTCAGTCTGTTAGAAACGGCTGAGATTATTTTATTTCTTGATTGGCAATCCAACTATGGTGCAACATATTTTGAAATATCTCTGTATTTGCAACATTTTCTGAGCACATGACAGAGACCATCTCTCAGAAAATGTTGCAAATATAGAGAAATGCTGCAGAGATTATTTTTGTTCACCTTCTCACCCCACTGAAACCATTTTTCAGCTAGAACAAATGTGAGCCGCTTCAGTTCATTTCCTGTCATGGCCAATGAGGAGAGCCAATACCTGTTTTATTGACTTACTTAAGTATTACTGAAACCCACAATCATCCACTCCCATCTTTTTAATGGGAATAATTAAGCACGCGCATAAGTGTTTGCAGGACTGGGGCTTAGACCATACACCTTTCTCAATGGTGTGCGTGTATGGACATGTACATAGGGCCCAACATAATGGAACGCTCATTCAAACCATGGCCTTTGAATTCAGCTGCAATACAATTCAATAGTGACACTTCAGCAATGTTATGCAGAAACTAGCTCAAGAAAATTTCTAGGGATATGTCTACACTGACAAAGTTAAGTTGACTTTGTTAAATCAACTTACCAAGGTCGACTTTAAGTCGACTTGAAGTCCACCTTGTTAAGTCAACTTAACAAATTTGGCTACACTTAAATTGACTTAACAAAGTTGACTTAAAACAGCAGAGATAGCTGTTATATTGGCTTTATTAAGCTGATTTAGCATTAATCCCCATCTACACCAGCCTTAAGTCAACTTAGAGCTTAAGTTGCCCTAAAAGGAGGTGTTAAGTCGACTTAAGCTTTCCTTAAGTCATCTTAAGGAAATGCTTAAGCCTCCTTAAGTCGACCTAACTTGCCAGCATAGGCATACTCTATGTACTGGGACAATTTCTGGTTATGTTATTTTCATTTGAAAGAAGTCACTAACAAAATGAAGCTTGACTAATGGGACTTTGCATACTGTATATTGCAAAAAGCAATGGGTCAGATGTATGGAGAGGTGCTATGCAAGAAAAGGGCTTTGATGCCTCCATGCTTTGATCCATCCCTACTCCCTGGATCCTGTGGAAGGCTCTGTGTGGCTGGGGTCAGCATGAAGAAAAAGAGTGGTGTCAGGACAATCTAGGAGGAGGAAGTACAGGCCAGAAGGAAACTGTGCAATTCCTATTCCAGCTCTATGAAATTTACCTGCAAAAGGTAATGTACCACAAGTCATATTAACTTTTCCATGGATTCCCTCAAGGGAGATGTCCAGGTTTTGCTTTGGTGCCACAAAGCATACCCTCCACCTCTCAATGGTGTGCTCTGGGAAAAATCATCCAAAGGGAATCTCCATAAAAATATCTTCTTAAAAAATTCCCTCCCAAAACTTTTCATGTGGAAGGGTATGCTCTTACCTTGTGTTAAGGCAACATTAAGCCTGCACAGTTAAAATGCCAGAAAGCAAGGAAATGCAAAAGTTAAGGTTCCTACAGCAATATTAACTTATTCATGTTGCAATTAGAATATTGGCGTGGGGAAGGGAGTGGGAGAGGTTTATTAAATATGCAGGTCAATACCTTTGTTTGTGGTGTTAAAAGCATACCATGAAACAAAGAGGGTATGCAATGCCATATAGCAAAGGTAAAGTTATTGTGAGAGCCTTAATTTTTGCAGTTCCTCACTTTTTGTAATTTTAACTGTACAGACATAAAAGAACACCAATAGAGAATGCCCGTGATTGAATCTAAAAAGAATTGATTTCTGATGCTTAGCCTTGTTAGCATTTAAGACTCCAGTTAAACAAAGACTTTAGGAACATGAGTTATCCCAACCCTTTTCAGAAAAGCACTTAATGTGTGTCATTGACTTCAGTGAGATTTAAGGGCATAGCATAGGTCAATGTTTTGCTGAATTAAGACTAATAGATTAAAAAGCCAGAAGGGACCACTAGAATCGTCTAGTTTGACCTCCTGCATAATGCAGTCTGTAGAACTTCTCTGAATGAATTCCTGTTTGAACTAGAGCAGATCTTTTGGGAAAACATCCAGTGTTTATTTAATAATTGCCAGTAATGGGAAAATCCACCACAACCCTAGATAAAATGTTCAGCTATTTGATTACCCTCATTGTTCAAAAAATTGCATCTTATTTCCAGTAAGAATTTGTTTAGCTTCAACGTCTAGCCATTGGATCTTGTTATATCTTTGTCTTCTAGAAAGAAAAGGCCATTATCAATTTTTGGTTCCTCATATAATTTTGTTCCTCATATAATTACTTACAGATGGTGATCAAGTCACTCTTTAACCTGATCTTTTTGAAGATCAAGAGATGGAGTTTGTCTGTTACTCTGTTATGTTTTCCAATAGTTTAATGAGTCTTGTAGCTCTTCTCTAATCCTCTCCAATGTATCAACACCCCTCCTGACATACGAACTCCAGAACTGGATACAATATTCCAGTAGTGCTCAGACCAGTGCCAAATGCAGAGATAATACAATCTCTCTTCTCCTACTGCAGATTCCTGCTTATACATCTAAGGATCCCATGAGCCCTTGTTTTGGCCAAAGTGTCTACTGTGAGCTCATGTTCAGCTGATTACGTACCATGATGCCCAAGTTCTTTTCAGGGTTGGTGTGTCCCAAGATAGAGCTTCTCATTCTATAATATGGGATCAATCACATCCTTAAAGTTAAACATGTGCTTATATACTTTGTTGAGTCAGAAGCTAAGTAATCACACAGTTAGACGTGGATGCTCTTTTTTCACTGAGGTCAATGAGATGGGGCAGGAGTGGTTTCACATATTTTCTGCTGCTTTTTTTAGCCTGCAAAACACAAGAGAGGGTTAGCAGCAGACTGAATTATATTGTGATTCCATTATTCTGATAAATGAAAAAGACAAACATTTTTTAAAGGGAAAGTTTAAAATTTGTCCTGTATAAAATGCAGCAAAAATTGAGATCTGCATTTTAACATGTATAAATTTCTCCTTTCTGATGCTTTTTTAAAAGCAAGGTTCTGCTGTGGCTATCTCTGTGAGATTGCAATCTCCTTCATGACAATTGTTTCTGCAGAATCACTCATGCTTCAGATCAGACAAGAAAATATGCATTAAGTCACCAAAGGAGTGGAATTCATTGGGATCTGCTGAAAACCTTAGCAGATGTCAAGTAAGCATACTCAGAATTGCTTATATCTTTATTTTTATCCCACCTATTCTGTCTTCAAGCTTGGACATGTGCATACTCCAGAATTAGTACTATTTACATGCCATATTTCAAAGTTCAGTTATTTTTGTATTATCTGTGCTTAAAAAAAAGAAGTATGGCTGGGTTTGTTTTCTTGGTTGGTTGGTTGCTTGGTTTGTTTTGGTTTTTTCTTCATTTCTTGGCTTGATTTGTTTCTTTTTTGTTTGCTTTTCACAATGGAATAAGAGATGCCAATATTCCTTAAAAAAGAATCTATGTATAACAAATTATATTTGTGCTTTGAGATCAAACCTGGAAAAATTTGAGCCACAAAACACAGATTCCCCCCCCCCCCTCCAAAGTTAGGATTAGGTGAAACTAGTTTATAAATGAAATAGCCTAATTATAGAATTTCCAAACTAAGCATATTCTGTGTGATCACTTTATTAATACTGCTATTTATTTATTTATTTATTTATTCTTTGGTTGTCACACTTATGGAATTCTGTTGGTAAATTAGGACTTCACTGTAACATATACAAAAAAGAGAGTTTCTGCTCTAGAGAATTTACAATCTGAGACCCTGATCTGATTTGCATGTCTACAGCCTGGTAGACTTCAATATGTCTGCAAGTGAGGGCATCTAGTTGTAGGATTGGGGTGCAGGTGACAGACAGAATGCAACAGGTGAATGAGATGAAATGAGATGAATAGGCAGGGAGGAAGAAAAGAGTAATGGTAGAACAGAAATTATCATAAAAGCAGCAGACCTGGCTCACCACTTACCTACCCAGTGTTAGAAGGGAATGATTTATAGGTATTGTATCAGAAAGTGACTTTAAGGAGGACGTGTTACAAAATTTGATAGGGATTTTTACCAACAGACAAACAGATAAAAGGTCTTGCAGGAAAAGCAGGCTGTCAAAGCAGGCATCTCTGGAGTGATGTTGAGGCTGATGGCTTGGAAAGCTAATCTTCAGGTTTTTACATTTTTTGTTTCTTTCAAATGAGGGTGTGCGCCAAATAAAAAATAAAACTCCTTAAACTGTTTCAGTGAGAAATAACCTGCCTGCTTATGAACAGGAACCTTAAACTTGGAAAGGGCTCACCCCTGTTTGAAGGAATCTGCCAAAATTTGGTCATACGAGCCTCTGAAAAAATGCCAGCTTACACATGCTAGATAGAGACTCATTAGAGTTTGGCACCTAAATTCTCTGAAGAGTAACCTGAACTGAGTATGATGCAACCCTTCACAGTTCCTAAACTGTGACCAGTGTGTGCAACCAGCATCCTCATAGAGCAACTGAGTGTGATTCAGCCAAGGGTTGCTGGGGCTGAGCAGGACATTTCTTGTCAGCTAGAGCGCCATTATGTTACTGGGCATGGGGGCTGGAGACATAGACTCTATCTCTTATATTCTCAAAGGTCTCCCTGCTGGTGCCCAGGTAGTGAGGAGCAGAAGGAGGAAGCAGTGTGACTGGAATGCATTGGGAAGAGGAGCAGAAGCAGGAACTCAGGGAGGGAAGATGGTTAGGAATAGGAGCTGGAAGTGGGGAACACAGAGGCAAGACCAAGAGAGGCTGGAGGCCAGGATGGGTGAGCATAGGAGCAAGGGAAGGAGGACAGAGGATGGAGAGAAAAGGGAACTGGCAAAAGTCGAGGGGATGTTAAGAAATGGGGTGGGAGATGAGCTGGGGCCAGAGCTGGTGGGAAATAACAGAAGAGGAAACAAAGTCAGGAGCAGAGGAAGAGGAATAAGAGCTAGAAGGGCAGAAAAAGGCTGAGGGGAGCAAGGCAAAAGGGTCTGTAACCACTTGAGAATACTCTTCTATGGAGTCTGAAACAACAAGGATTTCTGAATCTCAGTATTTCTTTGCTAGGAACAACTGGGAAACCCACTGGCAAAATGTCTCCATCTCTTTCTAGTGACAGGTCCACATGGAAGATAACAGTATTGTACTGCTAACAGTTTCTCATTCAGCTAAAGCAGTCAGAGATTATGCTCAGGACCTAAAGATTTCAACCTTATTAATGGCCTATATGGCAAGGAAATGGGGGCCAGACATCATTGGGGAATCAGTATCAGTTGGGTTCTGCATGCAGGGGACACGGTTTTTCAATTTGGTTTTTAAAAAAAACCAAACAAACAAACCCCAAACCATAGGCCATTACATTAAAACTTATATCAAAGGAATATTACATGTGCAGAGTCAAGCGCTCAGTTAATAAATGCCAGTTCTCTTGTGCATATATCGTATGATACCGGCTTTAGTTACATGATTGTCATCACCCTCTAGCCACAACAACAAATGATTGTCTCCTATATGTCTATTACCTACTAAATAACAAGAAATACAGAGAATCACATTTGACATGGTTATGACTAAGAAAAGCAGAATTAGAACCTGGCTAACTGACAGAATTACTTCAAAGAGTAATTTTCTTGAAACTTGAGATGACATGTTCCATTTGGAGTGGGGGTTGGGGAACCCCTCTTATTCACAGGCTGATTGAAAAGGGAATTTCTATTCATTCAGCATGGCAGCCTTAGAGAGACAACTTGAAGCCTGTAGCTACCACTTTTAATTTCTAGAACTGTGATCACAGTGTGTATGGACCAATTAACTAGAGAATTACAATCCTGGGCATTAAATCCTGGCGAAGGCTGGTATTTAAAGATGATGATGGTCTGTTTCTATTTAACTGTTCTAGTTTTTCTTGTTTCTTTGTGAAGTTGTTTAATAAAATGTAAGTTTGATTATGATCCAATTTATAAAAAAGAGATAAATGCATCATGAATACAAGAACATAGTTCTTGGAATAAATTTATTGATTTCATTTGATTGTTACAAAAAGTTATAATGTGCACAGAATGGCATAAAAACCATTCCTAGTGTTTTTGCCACTTCTGTTCTGATCACCATGGATTCAAATCCTGAATAAAAACAACACTGTGCTAGCCATGTTTAAGCAGAACTCCCTATTGAAACCAATGAAGACTACTGTCTAAAAATAAATGGCTTGATCTGTTCATGAGACCTTTCTTAGAAGGACACAGTCAGTACACAGATTTGTTTGACTCAGAGGTCTCCACTGAAATCTGTGGTTTGCAATCATATTTTCCTACATAATTCTTTTTCTTGCCTTTTTTGCAATGCTAAAAGTCCACCATAACAACAAGGGAAACTAAATAACTGACTCCAGAAGGGAAACAATGAAACAAAGTGTATAGTCAAATGCATTCAGAAACTGGAAAAAAATAGAAACATTATTTTCTCTAATCTCTTTCAACTATAGTAACATTTCATATTACATGTAACCATGTATTGTTTTAAAAAATCAGACCGAAGTGTGATTTTGGGGCTTGCTGGGATCCCTTTAAATGTGTTTTAAATTTGTTTTGCACTTGGAAATAGGTCGAAAAGATGTACTTAAAAATCTGTAATTCATTTCCCCAGGATTCAGCTGAATGTGTGACATTGAGTTTAACTCTTTTTATTAATCAGTCTTGTAGCCATCTAAGATCTTGATTTGGTAACAAATCTAATCCAGTTCGTACAAGCTGTCTTTACTGTTGGCAGGTGTTTTAGAAAATAGCACTAAAACACCCCCTTCACCCAGCCTCCAAAACAGACACAAAACCCACCAACCCAACCTCTGTCTTACCGTAAACACTAGTGAGAGAAACTAAATGTAGGGGTTGATTGCATGGACAGTTAGAGTGCTGCAAGGCACAGTGAGAATCTATAAGGCACTGATCTGAGACACAATAACTGGCATTGTGGACAATTTGACCTGCTGCTCTTTCAAATGGGGGAATGTCCAAGTGGTCTATGGAACTCTGTGTCTGGTTGCAGGGTCCACATCACCAGTTAGCGTGCAGCAGTCTAGTGGACTGTACATGTGTAACTTGGTTTGCTGTGCTCTCATTCTACACGTAAACATGCTCTTAGGGGTTTAGTCCTGCATCTGGATTGGCGAATATGGATCCTTGCACCCATGCAGAGACTGACTGATTTAAGCATTATGTAACCCTCACATGTGAGTAATTTCACTCATGTCAGCATCTTCTTGGGTTTTAGCACCACCTAAAAGGGGAGAAGTTTCTAGTTGGATCTCACTTTAAAATATTCCCACATCATCTTATTGTGCAGCAAGGTCTGACTCCCTGAGGAAAAAGGCCTGACATCTGCTCCCAACAGGGCTGGATTAAGACTCCTGGGAGCCCATGGCTGCCCACTCTTGTGGGCCACCCCCCCATGGTGGCACCTGGCCTGGGAGCAGGGTAGTGCTTGGCACTGAGGGTCCCCACCACAAAACACTTGGGGGAGGGGTAGCCGATGCTGGGGGAGCCAGGCCCCTGGGGCCAGAGGCTTCAGTCTATGACACTCCCACTCTGCCCCCAGGCTGCCTGGTTTGGCCCAGCAGGTCTGGGGCATTTCAGGGTCAGGGCTGGCTGGTGCAGGGTTTGGCCTCCAGTGGTGGGGACACTGGTGCAGCAATCCGATAGCACTCCTGTACCTGGAGAGCTGCCTCTGGAGGCCGCAACATGCACCAACCAGCCATGCCCCTGGAGGACAGCTGCCATGCACTGGCCCACCCCACCTCCAGGGCAGACCAGCCAGCCCTGGGAAGGGTGGAAGCGCTGCGAACTGCAGCCTCTGGCCCCAGCCCACTCTCCCCACACAGTGCTCCCAAGGTCCCTCCCAGTCCCTTCCAGGCCCAGTTGGCACTGTGTCAGCTGAGTAGGGCTGGATTTTCATGAGGCAGTGGGGGCCCAGGGCTGCAGCCCCTAAAGCCTCTCTCTTGATCCAGCCCTGGACCCCAAACCTGGTGGATCCGTACAAATCTGCAGAAATTAAAGGGAATCTGGCATGAAGGTCCTGTGTCTTTGTACCAACTCTAATATTGTATTCAACATGATTTATTATATATTTAAGTTTTCAAAATCCTGTGTAGACCATTCAGATAAATTACTCTCTGTATTGGTATCTCTTACAACTCTTGGCTTAAATGTACAATAATTATTTAGGACCAGATTCTACAACCCTTATGTTCAGTAACATTTACTCACCTGGGTACTTCTGTTGATATCGATGAGATTATTCACATGAGTAAATGCTATTTAACAGGAGTAAGGCCTTATCTGCACTGCCATGATAGTTGAGATGAGATATATAGCATGGTGTCTTCACAACACTATGTTGATGGGAGAGCATCCCCTGTTGATGTTATCTCCCGCCTTTTGGGGTGATGGACTAATTCAGTCAATTGGAGAGAGTTCTCCCATCAGTTGAACGGATTTGCACAGACCTACTTAATTGATGCCACTGCACTGATGCCTGCTGCCACAGCTGTGTAGACATGCCTGAAGAGTTGCATAAACTGCATTTTTAACATTTCAAGTCCTTTTGCTCTCTCTCCTTTACCAATCTTGGGTACATGGCATTGGCCTGGGTTGGTTGAGGGTGAATGAAAGATTAAACCTTGTGCAGCCTAGGTCAAGGAGTATTAGTCAACTCATGCTATGGATGCTACTGCATTGCCTGCCAGAGTCTCTGAGCCTCTCTATTACAGGAGTAAGGATGGTACTGTTTGAACCCAGCTAGTCAAAGACATACTGATGCCAATCCCTGACCTTAGCCTCGCCTCTGAAGCTGCATTGCATGTTTGAGGTTGCATGCACACTTCCTATATGACTTCTCAAAATCTTGCCCTTTCTCACTGTGGAACTGCACCAAGGAGAGGAAACAGGATTTGCCCCTTTCTGAATGTCTGGGGATTTTTTTTTATTTTTTCATTCATTTTGTTTGGCTGGAGATGAAACTGTTCGCTGAATAGTGAATTCAGGAAAGTGACATCATTATAATCCTTTATAGCTTATGAGCTTTGAAAAAGATTCTGAGTGGCACAGAGCAATTAGGATGCCTTTTTTATAGTTCTTTCACGTGCAATCAAGTGAGTAATTGAATAAAACTGAATGAAGGCAACAGCAGGCCACCCACATATACATTGGATTTCATAGCAGTTACAAATAAATGAATAACTCAGGGTGTGGGAGAACTCTGTGTGGCTAAGTGGTCCTATTTATGTACTATTCAATGAACTCTAGACATCAAGCTTTCTGTTTGAAGATTTGTTTTTTGGGTATTTCTACACAAAAACGTTCAATAGCTTATTGGTGTTTTAGAGTATGTTGTGGTGTTTGTTTATTTTTGTCAGTATATACAGTGGACCTTTTACAACACTCTTCATGCACAAATGATCAACGATATGTTTTGCCTGATTCTCTGCTCCCTTGTAACTTGTATGGTCATGTGTGAACTTCTGTGCAAAGATGATGTAAGAAACGACATAGATCACAACAGCACAGTATTCTACATACTTTGCTCTCATTTTCCACAGATGTAAATTACGTGAGGTACATCAGTAGAACAAAAGCAGGTCCATAATATTTGAGCATTTGCAGAAAAATAATTGAATTTGAAGCAGTGAAAGATGGTAGTCTTAGGAATAATAATTGTTTCCTGTTTCTAATGCATTTTCTTGTTCAGCGTTGGAAGAAAGAAACGTGTTTTGTGATTCTTTACCATTGTCACATGACAGATGGAATACTGATAATTAGAAATAATCTATATGTCTATGTATTTCAGAATGACGGTGTTTGAGAAACATTCTGCTTCAAATAAAGAAGCATGGAATTATATTTGGAGAAAATTCTGTAAACCAGATTTTGCATACGTTGCATTGGAATTTGATATGAAAATGGGAATAGGCCCTAGTTGAACAAAATAGTCTGATGATATTCCTTATTGAAATCCATACAACTACTCACTGTCTTCTCTTCCTCCAAATCCTTCTGTAAGATTTTTCTTTGCTATGATGTCTTCAGGGTACTATTAGCTGATAATGGCTATATAATGGTCAGCTGAGATTACTACCTATTATGCACAATGTGCTCATTTTACAGTTATCTGTTGGCTTCTCTATCTCATTTACCCAGTTCAGTTTCCTTTCGCAGCTTGTCTTAAACCTGGTCAGTGAAAAAGAGTCTTCTCAGTATTTGTTTATACAGTGTTATCCCTGCCTAGAACAAGGCTCAGCTCATTGTTTGGGGCCCAATGTTGGTAGATGTTACTGTAGTACAAATATATTTTTTTCCTAAGATGTTGTTCTCTATTTCTGTTGTATTCACAAAACAATAGAGGCTACCTCTGGGGGGCCAAAATAACACCTGTAAATTCCCAGTGGTTTTCACTCAGATCTGCTTGGCTGAGGGACTAAAATATCTGCTTGACATGTGACTTCACTAAGTTGAATTTTGCTGGAAAATGTGTAGAAGGAGCCAAAATCTGTGAAAAAGAATGCAGAAAAGAGGTGATCCAATGTGTGTCAGATCATAGGAATGCAACTGGTGACAGTCAGATCCACACTTGGTGTTGCTGCAAAATTCATTTCCGGATATTTAGTCCCCAGATATCATGTTGGAGTAGGCACAGAGCACTGAATGTCAATGAGCCAAGTACTGGAGGCGGGGTTAGCAGCCTGCAGAGCATTCAGTAGGAGATCTCAAACAAACTTTAGTCATTCAGAGAACAAAACTTCCCGGACACACCCAAACTGGACCTATCTATAGTTGGATAAAGAAGATTCCCGATTCTCCATTGACAAACACAGCCCTCGCTTTTCTCATTGGAAGACCTCAAGATACTGGACTTTAAAAGTGTGGCATTTTTAATGTATAGAAAAAAATCGGACTGTAGATCATTTAAAAAGTTTCTACAGCTCCCTCTCAGTCTGGGATAGTTGGGATCATGGGAGTAAGGCATGTGGATGTACACATTTTTTTAATCCTTGTTAAGTCCTACATTTTTAAAAAAATTGCTTCAGAGCATTTTTCCTCTTACAACTGTGGCATGCACAGAATACTTGGCAGCGTGTGATTGTCATTTGTGAGTGTAGTAGGGGCTTCCCACTCTGGGAATTAGTTTGAAACCTTAACCCTTGGTTTGGGTGAAGATTCCTCCTACAGCCTGTGAGAAGGCAGGAATTGACCCAGAAATCACTTCAGCACCTCTCAGCCCTGGTCTATACCTCAGGGTGATTTTGGTGGCAATCAAAAAGAGATACACAAAGTACTTAAAATACCTTCCGTATCTCCCTCCAACTGCTTGCCATGTACTTACTGCAAGGTCCTCAGCACTGATTCAATGGGAAACGCCTTCCCGTCAAATCAACGCTATGTTTCTTGCTGGGTGGGTCTTAGCCAATTGACCTCTGGCTAATTCTGAAGTTGACTGTGTTTTTATGGATGCTCAATCAAACTTGCATAATCAATGCTATGCTGTTGGTGCACCAACCGTGTAGCCTTACCCTCATCAGTAACAAACATTTATCAGCAGCCAAACAGTCCAAGTGCCCTCCAAGATCAGTCCCTCTGTCATCGTTCAGTGTGTTTTCTTCCCTTTGGGCTCTGGCTGATTCTCATGCAATGAAACCAGGCTGTTTCTGGGGCCTTTCCCCCAGCCTCTAGCTTGGACTTTTGGACTGCTCTGGCCCTGTAATACAAGCAGCACACACCCTGTCCAACTGCCCATGCAGTCCCTACTCAAAAAGCATCCCTCTCTACCAACTGAAGGAAAATAGGCAGCAAAAGCTAAGGCTGGGATTTTCTGCCAGCTTTATGGCCAGCCAGGGCTCTGTGGGTGGAAGGCTGTGTTTCTGTCACACTGTTGATATGTGGTGACTCCACAGAGAGAAAAACAAACATCCCAAATGCATGCCAAAAATTTGCAACATTTTTATAATATCTAGTGTATAAGTAAATACAATAGTACAGTGTGAGGGCATAGCTAGAGACAGAGAGCTAGTAGACCAAGGAATAGTATCCCAAGGGAAGTCTCATTACTTGAACATTTTAAAACTGAATGAGACAAAATACTACAAAATGTGCTCTAGAGAGCAATCCTGGAGGGAAATGGTCAGAATGACTTCAATTTCTATGATTTTCTCTCTCTCACCCACCCACCCCAATTTGTTTCTCCATAGCAATTGTTCAACTTCTTGAAGTATTTCCCCATCCTGCTCTTTATCAATAGTTATTTTTACAGGACTTTCTTTTTCGTGTAACTTATTTTCTTTACCGTTCTTATGAAAGACAACACCAAAAAAGGAGTTTAATTTCTAAGCCACTTTTGAGCCACCATTAATTTTATTCACCTCTTCATTTATCAATAAGTATGTATTCTCTCCAGTATTACTTTTCCACCGATATACTTTAAAGGCCTGTTTTATTCTCTCTAGCTAGCATTAGCTCATCCTGCTTTTTTTCTTCCTATCATTACTTTTTCTTGCAAGCTTTAAACTGACTTCAATTATTTTTGTCTGATGGTCTTCCCCTCTCCCATCCCCACCCATATCCTTTTCCATTTCCAGTTAATTCAGTACATTTAGAATCCCAGTAGTGAACTCAGAACTCTTGAAACTCAATAACCAGAAGAGTCAGTAAAAGTTTAGAGCAAATTGCATATTTTTTAAGCAAGACATTTTCAAAGCAGAAATTTGTGTTTGTAGAATCAATCATTTAACCTATGTTCTTCTTTCCATATGATTGAAATATGAGTATTTCAGGGTGAGATTTCTGTATCCTATACAGATAAAACAATAGGGCCCATGAGAATTAACACTCTGAGAGGGGTTCTGCCTCAGGGACAGAGTTAGGGATGGCTCCTCCAAAATACCAGATCTTGTATAAAAATTTTCAAAAATGCATAAGTGACCTAGAAGCATAAATCACATTTTCAGAAGTGACTTAGGCCTAGTCTACACTAGTGGCACTTTTCAGTGGCAGTTAAAGGGAGATACGCAAAGTACATAAAATACCTTGTATATCTCCCTTTGACTTAGTAACTCCCACTTACCTCCCTGTCCACACTGCGCCAAGTCGAATGGAAATGCCGTCTGTTCGACTTAGCGTTACTCTTCTTATGGGGCTGGAGTTACAGCATCAAACTCCAGATGGATTGATCGTGTCTTGACTGACTGCTCAATTGAACCCGGAAGAGCAAACTGACATTGGTGAATTTGCCACCATCAGTGTAGACAAGGCCTTAGAAGCCAAAGTCATTGGGAGTTAGGCTTCTAAGGCCCTGATGTTTAAAGCTAGTTAGGCATTGCTGTGTTTAGCCTACAAAACCTAAATGATTCAGGAGCTTAGATCTAATTTCTAAAAGGAATTTAGACATTTAAGAATCTAGATCTCATCAACTGTCAATGGAATTCAGACTTCTATGTGCCTAAATCCCTTTTAGAAATAAGATTTAAGATCCTAAATCAATTAGGCATTGCTGCTTTTAAACAGCTGGGACCAAGTGCCTAAGTCCTATTTAAAAATGGGAGCAAAATTTCCTTTTCTCCTAGCCCCAGGAGACAAAGACCACAAACATCTGAACTATGAAATGACTGAAAATGAAATCCTAAACCACCAGTTCAATCCCTCCTCTCCTCAGGCAATACGAGTACATTGAAACTTACTGTGTGTGCATGTGTGTCCAACTCTGCATGTGAAATGTTTTTACAGAATAACCATGAGCTGGTATTTAGCATTCTTAACTGAAAGATCCCAAAGCCTACAACTACATATTGTATACAAAATAGCTTCATTCACTCATCAGCTATCTCTGGGTTGGATGTTGACAGCACACAGAAATACGATGCAACAGATCAGTAAAAAAAAACAGTGAGAAAAATACTGTATCCATATGAACTGTGGGTAGGTAGAATATAGATGTCAAGTTGCCCTTAAATGCAGCAGATTTAATGTTTTATCTGGAAGACGAAATAATGCCCCAGCTTTCACAGCCCATTGATTCATCAAAGAGCTTCCTACTGAACCACTAAAAACATTTCAAGTTTCTGTAACACCTGGACATTATTTGGAGGTTTCCCATCCAAGAAGTGACTACACATGACCCTGCTTAGCTGGTGAGAAATGATGAGATCAGAACCGCAGTTGGTATGGCTACAAAATGTATAGAGTAACTACCAACATTTGGGATTTTTTTAAAGATAGACGTTAAATATCAGCATCTATTATAAAGGCAATCCATTACTGGGCAAAACTCCTATAGAATTTTAACTCATCAGGAGTTTTGCCTATCTGGAGGCTACACCATTAAGCTCAGTATGTATGACTGTATAGAACTGAATAGTAATCTATAGATAATTATGATTTAATGAATATTTTCTATCATCAAGTGCTAAGCAAAATGTTTGAATATTTGTCCATCCTTAAATTTTACAGTTAAGCTAGTCCTGCACAGTAAGATCCCTCCAGAAGCAACAACAACACAACTCTACTTTCCCTTCACACTTAGAGAATAATTTTCAAACTATTTCATTTAATGAAATGAACTGTTTTTGGTTATTTTTTCAAGCATATTCAACATTGTTCTTTTTGAAAACTTCTAGAGGTCATAGACTTATGAATTTTGTAACAGGAGGAGAAAAATAAAATGCATTTTTACATATGGCATAGTACAATAATGCAGTTTGGAAAACAGAAATGAATTTGCTTCTGTTGAAGGCATAGATACGTTCTTAAGATTCCTATGCATTTGCTGGTTTTCCTCTATAGTTTTTCTTTCCTGTCTAACTTTAGCCTTTTTTATTTTTACATATAAAGACAGACAGACATTTTTTGCCTTCTAATGGAAGGTTACATAGAAATTGTGTTTCATGGTTGTTTGGGATAAAAGACTAGAAATAAAAACACATTGTTCCAAGCATTGTGGACAACTTTTCCAGACAGGGGAAACCAGAAGGTTTTTATGACTTAGGAAAGCAGAATTCCCAGAGGGCTGGTCTGGTTTTCTTCCATTCTTCCCTTTAGGATTTTCTGAAAACATTTCACTTACTTTTGACTATGCAATACATTTATAGCCTTTTATTTTTAGGGTTTTGTCTGTGCGTCCTCTGTTCCTTTTCCACCCCTCCTCCCCATCTGCAGCTTTCCCATGTTGTCAGAGGTACATTTCAATGTGGGCTCTTGTTTACATGCAGTACTCCCACTGTGCCATGACTTCAAAGAGGGTTTTTTCTTCTGCTAATAGGGAAAAATGAGCTGACTGCTAGTAATTGGTTAGACCGAGCCCTTAGGTTCAGCCTTATATGAGGGACAAAACATAGCAACCTTAGGAAGGAATTATGTCTCAGGAATTATGCCTCTTATGTTCTCCTTTTGATTTTGGTAGAGGGGAGAACATTGCGACTGTTCTTTTTCAGGGCACAACATAAAGTGTGTTCTGCTGTCCTGTGTGTCCAGGGTGCAGCAGGAGGGAGAGGTGGCTGAGGGGAGGCAGGAATCTTCCCACCACATGGCCACTTGCTTCTAGATAGTGGCATCTAGCAGACAGCTCAGAGGGTGCGTCTACACTTGTAAATTAAGTCGACTTAATTTACTCTGCATCTACACTACACTTCCCTTAAGTCGACTTAAGCAAAAATTAAATCGATTTTGTTAAACCTACTTTTAAGTTGACTTTCTGCTTAAGTCGACTTTCTAAAGTCGACTTAAGCCAGTGTAGATGTGGAGTAGCCCTAAATCGACTCTAAGTCGACTTAGGGCTCTCCAGGACTTCCCCACTGCCCTCCCTGCCAGAGTGGCTGGCACAGGGAGAGCCTGGCATGCCCCCCCACAGGGCAGGGCAGAGCTCTGCCCACTGTGCCCCTATGCCCTGCCAGGGTCCCTGTCTCCCTTTTCCACATTGTACCCAGGTACAATGGGGCAAAGGCTGAGCCCCCTGGCACTTGGCAAGGGGTGCCCCCCTGCCACCATGGACCAGTCCCAGGTCCACCTAGCCCCTACAAGTTAACCTAGGCGTCCAGTGTGGACGCTCTAGGTTGACTTTGTAGGGTCCCCTGAAAGTCGACTTAAAATTTAAGGGTGGACATGCTAAGTCAATTTAACAAAGTCGACTTAAAGTCAACTTTAAGTCGACTTAGCTAAGTCGACTTAAATGAACAAGTGTAGACATAGCCAGAGTTACAGTCATAAGTAAGTGAGAGAACATATGCCTCTTGATTCCCCTGCACAGCTGTTAGACCTGGCCACAAACTATCCAAATAAATATTATCTTTAAAAAAATATCCTATATTTGATTAACTATGTCAGCTACTTGGTAGTGTGGCTTTTTTACAAATCAGAATCTCTTTGACAATAGGAAAATCCACAGAATCAAAAACATAGATCAAGACAGCATCAATGTTAGGATTTTAAAACGTGCATGACTAAACTCAGGCCCCAGAGTCCTTATTTAGGCACCAAATAAGTAGCCAAATTTTCAAAAGTGCTCACCAACCGCAGCTGCTGGTGCCAATCGTCCAATTGTTTTTAGTAAGATTCCAAGATTTTGAGTATTTGGAGGTACTCTCTGTAAAATATCGATAAAATGTTTCTTAGAAAATATTTGTTCTCTGTTGACTTTTAAAATATCAGTATATTTCTAAATGGAAGGTAAAAATACACTAACAACTGAGTTTTTTTCTGTTCACTGACATAAAAATATATCTTGTGTTTGAATTAGGAAAAGTACTGGTCTCTTGCACCTTTCCTGTTTAACACATCAGCCATGATAGTTATTTGGCATTAATTTCATGCTTCCTACTTTCCAATATCTGGATTTTTTTTTTTTTAAAGATAAGCTTTATTTTTGAAATACCAACCTTCTAATATTTATACTTTTTAAGAAAACGACACCCCTTTGTAAAGTGTGTTTTCCTTGAAAAAATAGATTTAAATCTTAATTCCATATAGTTTTCCCCCTGGAATTAAAGTTTAGTTATTTTCCTGATTAAAACCTGTTAGTCTGTTTAAAATAATTCTTTAATCTTTTAACATTAGACTGCTGTTGGTCATATAAAATTAGAAAATTGTGTCCCCATGTGGAAAAGAAATTAAGCTATATTGGGTTATAAAGAAAAGGATTAAGTAGTATGCTTGACATGTAATCACCCTCTCATATCCAGGACTGTTGTCTTCTAAATCGTAAATAGAGACTTCAGTATTCACACAGCCATCGTTATTTTTCAGTAGGCCATATGCCAAAAGATCTGCTGTTAATTTGATATGCTTGCTATCCATTCAGGAGTGGCCCAGAATCTAGCTAAAATGGAAAGAAAATTCTTGCTCCAAGAACATATTGTTCCTTGAATTTACAACAAGAGGTTGTTCTTGTGTAATTACAGGCTTCTAGTTCTAGCAGGTCTTCCCCCCCCCCTCACCCCCCCCTTTGGAGGGGTTATGCAGGGTAAGAATACAAATGCAGTATAAAAAACACAAATATTTCCAGGCCAGTGCAGGAAAGAGGAATACCTCTGCTAACAGAACATTAGTAAGATTTCGAAGTCAAGTATTAGGTTAGGAAATTCCAGAAGTAAGATGGCACTGAAATATTAATTCAGTCCTCTTATGCATGTGACAGTCTTTAAATATATAATCACTTACTATACAAGACTCAGGCCTCATTCAACTCCTAATTCAACAAAGTACTTATGCACATCTTTAATGTCTCATTGAAGTCAATGACATATAACCACATGCTTAAAGTTATGCATATTTTTCAATGCTTTGCTGCATCAGGGCCTTAGCAGACAAGATGGTGTTCTTCACCTTTCTCCTTCATCTCTGCTACCACTCATTCCTGTTCAGTGTGATCTATACTGCATGCTTATGCTTATGCTTGCACTTGCTCCTCTGTATGCTCTGTCTGGAGCCACTTGTCTCCTTGATCTTTGCTAATTCTGCAGTATGGTTAAGTAGTGTTTGTAATCAGGTGTAATGGAATCTGCAGATGTGCTGCACTGCCTTGGGCCCATGAGTGTGTCCATTAATGAGCATATTAATGGCACCTGCTGAAATTGTTGTGCCTGTGGGCAGAGCACCTGCAACTATTTGAGGATGTGGGGGTCCGGCATATAAATTGGCATGCCTTTCTTTTGTCAGGCACTTGAAGCCCTTTGTGCCCAATTAAACCATTTTTAAAAAATGCTAAGAGTTCATAGAGGAAAAAATCCCCATCTCTAATTCAGTCATGCAGCTGTTTGAAATTCTGATGTTTAACTTCCCTTTCCTTCAGGTTCCCCGTGTGAAATGTATCCTATCTCCTTCCCACTCTCCTCTACTACTGCCCCTCCTTTCTTAGAGGACAGGTCTTTGCCTCTACCACCCACTATTACTTTTCCACCCATTCCATATGGCCCCTTTCAATCTTTCTGTAGAGCATGTCAGATGCAAGGCCCTAATAATATCAAGAAAACTGGACCAATTTTTCCTAAAGGATTTGGAAATGAAATACTGCAGCTAGTTTTGCAGACATAAGAGCAATTATATATGAGTGCTAACCTAAGCTTTCACTGCAGACAATACTGTCAACTGTGAACTTGTAAATACAACACTGTGCACATGCACGTTTAAACAAGTGGTTTCCTATCTTTTGGTTTAAATTGAGTCATTTATATATAATTGTTCGTGGGTTCAGAAGAGCCAGATACTCCAAAATGATAAAAAGGAACTTAAAACATGCACTCATTTCTCTGATCACAGTGTCTTCTGGAAAATAAAATAAAAAAATGAACCTGTAATACAATTTGGAATCTTTTTCAGGATTTATAATTTAATCCTTCTGTAAGTATGATATTTGTTATAAAATAATAACTTATCTCTCATATTAAAAAAACACACAACTTGAAAAAAGAGAGCTAATAGAATAAATGCAGGTAGAATAAGACAATTAAATGTTCATAAATGAAACCATTTTGTATCATAAATTGTGCCTCTCTGGCATGAGCACACAGGTCTGTGATCTGAAACATCTTAAAATGATGGGTTCAGGCAGCTCACATTTGGAAATGTAACTTCTTTTGGATCTTGCAAGCTAGCTTCTTTCTTATTCCTCTACTGAAGATCAGAAGAGTATTATTACACTCTCACGGGTAGCTAGATTGCACCGTTCAAAGGCGTGGAAATATCCTGGAAAATGAAACTATGAAAACATTCTGAGAGCTTCAACAGGTTTATAGTCTGTTGAAAGACCATCTTGGACTCAGCCTTGAGCTTAACATATGTATCATCATAGGATCCCATAAAAATCAAAACTCTACCTTGGGACTACTCTGCTCGGTCTACAGTAATTCAAATAGAGTCTCTTTTATACAGCCTCTAATACCATATATACAAACTGTTCAGACACTCACAGTTTCCCATCCTAAGGTTATAGATACTATGGGAATAAACATATATTCAGGGGCTGACATACTTTTTCAGATCAGGTTCTTCAGTCAGTACCAGCAGAAATTGTTTGGTATTCAGCTATCAGACATCACATTTGTGCCCCCTCATACCACCCCCCGGAGGGGCAGGAGGGGTTCTGGCCCTTGCCCCCCACCTGCCCTGGGGAGGGGGATCTGTACCTGCAGGGGGGGATGGGAGACTGGGGAGATGCAAATCCCCCCTGTACATCCCCTCCCCTGCAGTTACCCAGTGTACAGCAGCTGTTGCTCCTCTGCAGCCCAGCTCCAGCTGGTACAGGGCAGCCTCATCACCACCACCCCCAGCCTGGGCGTCACTCAGTGTCTCTCTTACAGCGGCTCTGGGTTGGGTATTAAACACCTTCCTCTGCGTCAAACACGGACAAGCCTCAGAGTTTACTCCAGGGGCATTGCTGGCACTGAGCACAGGGGGCACTAAGCCAGTGTCCTGAGTCAGCAACGCAAGCGCAAAGAGGAGTGCCGGCTCTTTTAAGTCTCCTGCTCTGCAGCATGTAGTTGAGGCAAGTGGTGCAGAGGAGGGAAAGTTAAATCTCTCCTCTCAGGTAGGTGGCGGGGAGCACCGGCTGCCCCGGGTCAGGGCCTGTAGTGGCTGGCCCCAACCAGGGTGGGTGGGGAGGAAGAGGAGGCTGATCACAGCATCTGGCCCTGGCCAGGGTGGGTGGGGCCAAAGGCAGGAGCCAGCTTGGGGCTGCCAGGTGGCAGCAGCAGAGGTTAGGGTCCAGATCCAGCCTGGGGGGGGCCCCGCTGGGGGGCCCGGGGTTTGGCCCGGGGGTGGAGGGGTGAGCCTGGGGTTGTGCAGGGTATGCTGGTATGTACGTGAGCCTTTGGGGGAAGTTTTCAGTACACTTTTTGAAAGGTTAGGTGCTCATGAATACCTGAGTACCACTTATGTTAATCCCTACATATATTCTGAATTTAGGTCCGTGTTGTCCTTCAGATGTGTCAATTTTAAACACATGAAAGAGGTGCTCACAACCCAGTGTAGCGTATACATTACAATACTGTAGATTTATGGGTATATATGAACTACTATAAAAAACCTGTAGTTAGCCTGTGCCAGCTGCCTCAGGCTTACAGGACTCAGGCTAAGAAACTATTTAATTGTGGTGTAGACATTCAAGCTCTGGAATCCTTCCACCTTGCAGGGTCCTTGAGCTCACTCTCTTACGCCAAACCCTGTGAGCCCGAGTCAGCTGGACAGGCAGCTGCAGGTTTTTAACTGCAGTGTAGATGTATTCTATGTCTGTACGAATCCAATGCTTTTTTTTTTAAACACTATTTTTGCTTTTTGAAGGTGAAAAATCTATTACTTTTTATTTGGAAAAAAAAAAAGTGTGTGTCCCAGATGGAATTGCACTGTGGAAACAATGGTTGCACCAAACTTAATACATTGTACAATGTTACTTTTTTTACAAGAAAAACCATTAGACTTGCTGCATATTAGCTCTTTCAAGATAAGAATTGTATGGTAAATTAGAAGTAGGTTGTAATAGTCAGTTCTGGCACTTTAATATAGGCTTTATGTCCAGCTCTCCTTTGCTCCTGTTTTCAGTACAAACAAGAGGCATTTTGGGAGCTGATGTTCTCTGTGTGCATGGGAGTGGTAGACCTTGGAGCAAACAATGCTGGGAACGAAGGCTGTATAATATATGAACAACTCCCTCTCCTCAATGCACGAGAGATCGGATACCCTAAGAAAGGGATAGGAAGAGGCTATCTCCAATCAAAGGGCCTGGAGAAGAGTGTGATGCAGCATTGGAAGTAGCCTAATAAAGAGATTGGCAGATGACTTTGTAAAGTACTTCAAGGAGTGGGCATCATTTTAACTAGAGAGTCAGACTTAGGGAATTGGCAAGAGGGAAGTGAAGAAACGTAGCAGAGTAAATAAAATTGTATGGAGACAGAGGCAGGATAGAATTTGGGACTGGGATTGATGTATTCTTGTTGGTTAGGACAAAAATGTGGAGCTCCTATCAATTCTGAAGGAAAACCAGGCTGTTATACTAGAAAGGGAAAAACATTTGAGATTTCATTCAGACTCTGAAGAGGAACAGCCTGTGACCCATGGAGACAAACTGGATGAAGAATTTCCTTGACCTGTGACTATTGTTTGTATGGCTTTTCCTTATCCCAAAAGAGGTGGGTTTTTTTTAGCCTGTCGTGATAACTAAACCAATTTACCAGTGAAGGAAAATGTCCACATTCTCAAAGTGAGCAGGTAATGTTCCAGGACATTGGATGAAGTTAAATCCAAAGTATGCTAAATGCCCCCACTTACCTAGTCAGTGACAGAGAATTTTACAAAAAGGAAAAAGAAAAGACCCCTTAAAATATATATCTGTGCTGAATGACCCTATAGTTTGGATAATAGAGCATTCAGTATTTTGTGTTTAACTTGGTTGTTATATTAACAATTTTTAAGTCTGTAAAATGTCTCATGATTTTTTTAAGTTAGCGCTGGCTAGGTGCTTTCCAAACAGCTAAGAAGGCTGGCCCTTGCTCTGAGGAGCTTGTGATTCCCATCATCCCACTATTCCCATCAACCCCATATTCACAAAGAGCCATCCATTAGAGAGTCTGGTTTAAAATCCTTATTTATTTTCTTCTTGATAATTTCAATAATGAGAGACCGCTGGATGGTGAATAAATTATGGGGACCGCTAACACTTTTGTTACAAACATTTAGATAGAACTGCACCAGAAAATTGTTTGCCAAAGTATTTTAGTTTATATGCAAACTCAAGCTCAAGTAGTCTGTATTAATATATTTTCAGTGAAGGGGATAAAACCTGCTTCGCTATTCTGCTGATCAGAAAAAATATGCATAAATAAAGAGATCCTCAGTTTTATGTGGATAGGGCAGAATTAAGTCCTGCGACTTTGCCCACTAGAACAGTTGAAGATTTGAGGCGGACAGATGAGATTCTGATGCAAAATTCAAATGGCACTGAAGAAAATAGTTCAATAAGTGAATTATGGATATGGACCTTCATTTCGTTATACAACATATATATTTATAGATCAAAGTCTGGGAAAATATATTTAAGATGTCTTTTTTGTGCCACTTTTAGGGAGAATGAGTTATGTATACTTAACTGTTTTTATAGATTTTGTGTTAATTAATAGAGCTGTCAAGATGCCTAGATTATTCTTGTATGTAAACACATCCATCAGAACAAAATTTCTATTTCCAAATATATATATGGATACATAGTAACATGCAGCAGGATTTACAGGGCCATTTATTCATCTCAATTTATGCATAGAGCTAAACTACTCAGCAGGGTTATCCGGAAATTCAGAATTCCTAAATGCCTATCTATTTCACTTGGAAGAAGGGACTTTAACCCTCTAGTAAAGATGACCAGAGAAAACAGATTGAAAACAAATTGTACAAATGGTGGGCCTTAAAACCTTATCAGGAATCTTAGATAACGAAATATTGCAGTTGGATAATCTCAGTGATTTAAGTATTTAAGGTGCATCCTATGGCACAGAGAATTACAACAATGCTGAGAACATTATGTAATTTTTCTTAAGTAAAACTGGGAAGGTTTTAAAGACCATCATTGTCTTGTCAAACTATTTTAAGGGATTAAGGAGAAGAAGTGCTTTGTTCAGGTCCTCTGTATTAGAGCAAGTTCACCCAAATGAAATAGTTGTCTGATATAATGGCTTTCATAGATATTTTTCCAAAGAAACAACAGATGTCATCTTTGGGACAACCAATTCTCTTGCCAGGTAATCTTGATGGGAGTCTTCAAACTCGATAATCTCAATAGTTAGTTGACAATGATAGCTGTACAGCCACACACAGAAAGTGAAAGATAATATAATGCAGCCCAAAATGAACAGAGAAAAGACTTGATTTTAGATCAATGACAGTCATAGCTATATCAGTGTCCTGTGAACTGGAGTAGCCCAAAAGTTCAATATAGAACTTCAGAATCTCTCTGTCTAAAGTTCTCTTCAAGTAGGAGTTGATTGTATTTCCTGTGATAGCCCTTTTAAATTGCTTGCTTGTTTCTCTCTTTTATCCACATTTGCAAAGGAAGGAATAGAGTTGTTGTTGTTGGTGGTTTGTATGTTAATTATTAAAGATTGTAATCTGTAGAAAATGCCAAAAGACATAAATCTGAATAATCTGAATAAATCCAAAACCAGATTCTGATTCCATGAAATTTCTGGTCCTCCTGTTAGTGGTGCAAACAGAGATTCAATACAAACATAACTGGAAATAGGGTATATAGCAACTTACCCTGATACTGTTTGCTATGAAAAGTAGAAACTGTTACTCTGACCTGAGTGAATAAGGGTTCAGCTCTTTATTTCCCATGCATCATGTGACTCAAGGAAAAGTTTATTCACAGATAGACTGTTCAGAGTAGAGCTACCTACTCTTGTAACATCATGCCAATGGATGAGTGTTCCAATAGTGCTGACCTGAATTCTGGATTAATTTCTTTTAATAGTTTTTCACATGGGAAGTGAGTCCAGTCCTGGATTTGCAAATACAGTTGCATGTCTTGCAAGTGTAGCTTTTGCTGGAGGCAAGGCGTGAGGCATTAACTTTATGACATGCTCTTGTCTCCTGCAAAGCCTTAGATGCCACTCCTCAAAAATGGGCAAAGCCTCATGGCTCAGACTTCTCTATCTGGGTCTGTGCAGTGCAACAGGTTTTAAAGTCTATCTTTGAAGATGTCCAAGGTGCCTTCATATAAGGATGGGTCAACTGTTAAGCAGGGGCCCCCATGCTCAGCTGGCTGCAGAGCACTCCTTTCGATACACGGGAAGCCTCTATGTGGACCATGTATCCAACCCAGTGAAGTTGGGTCCTGGCGAACATGTTTGATGTCAGGGATTTGGTACCTCTCAAAGACTTCAGTGTGGAACATCCTCCTGTCCTGCTACTTGATATTGCAGATGGATCTTAGACCCTGAAGGTGGAAGCTCACCAGCTGGTTGATGTGGCATTGTCAGAGTGTCCATATCTTGCAACTATAGAGAAGTGAGGTGACTACAACTGCATGACAGATTTTTATCTTGATTCTGAGGAAGACTTATGCTCCCTCCAGAGTCTGTGGTTGGCCTGCTAAATGCCAGGCTTGGATTTGCCAGGTGCTGACTGATCTCATCATCCAATCTGGTATTTTTGGAAAGTCCACTAACCAAGCAACAGAATTACTTAACTGAGTTGAAAAGTATGCCGTCAGTTGTGGTGATGATGGAATCAAGATAATTGTAATGCTGGTGGTCTGGCACTGGCTGGTACATGACCTCTGTCTTTGTCAGATGGATTGTGAAACTGAAGCATTCTGGGGCATAGGCAAAATGGTCCATGATAAACTGAATGTCCTTGAGCATGTGTGCAATGAAGGCACAGTCATCAATAAGCAGGAGCTCTCTTAATAGCTTGTTTGATTTACCTTGGTACGGGCTCTGAGTTGCTGTAACATGAATAGACCCCCATCCGATCTGAACCAAATGTGTGCGCCTCTGTCAAAGTTCTGGAATGTGAACAAGAGCATCTTGAAAGTACAATGGAAAAGAGGACTGGAGCCATTACACATGCAAATGAGTCAAGATACTCCATCCCCCAGACCACCATGCCATTATGAAATGAGTGTATGACTGCAATTATCTTCTCTGGGCAACCAAGTTTATGAAGGAGTTTCCATAGGTCCTCACAATTCACCATGTTGAAATCCTTGCTCCAGCCAATAAACACCATGTACAGGTCCTTGTTCTGTTCATGAACTGCCTCTTGCATTTGTCAGGCTGCCAAAATCATGTCCCCGGTGCCATGGTGAGTACAAAAGCCATACAGTGACTCTGGGTATACCAAGTCCACTAGGTGAGAAACAAGCCCACTGAGGACAGCTTATGCAAGGATCTTCCCCATTATAGATAGCAGTGAAGTTGTGCGGTGGTTGTCATAGCTAGATATGTTTCCCTTCCTCTTGTATAGATGGACTATGAAAGCAACTTTATGCTCCTGGTGCACAATCCCTGTTTCCATATAGTCTTGGAAAGGCTGAGTTTCCTGACCAGTTGGGCACCTCCCACATTTATACACTTCAGGTGAAATGCCGTTAGAACCTGGAGACATGTCTTGGACAGTTGCTTGATGGCTTTATTAACTTTTTTAAAGAAGGGGCCATGGACAGCTTTGCCAGGCAGTAGGCTATGGGAGTGAGTCAATTGCTTCATTGGACATACTGGATTAACTGTCTAGGGGACAATGAAAGTGATCTGCCCAGCAAGAGAAAATATTGCCTTTGTCTATGAGTAGCCTATTACTATCTTTTATGAGGACAGGAGTTGTACCACTGGAGTCTGGATGACATACACCAGAGACCTTCATAGAAACTTTCATGACATGCTTGTCAGATGCTTCCTGCAGTTCAGCACCCTTTTGCTCTCATCAGTAGTTCTTCATTAACCTTAATTGGGTTTATAGAGTTTGTTTGGCCACATAGTGCTTGACCTTCTTCACTGCTGATTTCTTGTCAAAGATGTAGGACTTGGGTGTGGAGTGCATGGTCTCCAGTAGCTGCTCTATCTCAGGAAGATTCTCATTAAACCAGTCTTGGTGTTTCTGCCTTACAAAGCCAAGAAGTTTGGATGTTATATGCAACAACTCGGAGCTTCTGTCAGGTTCCCTCAGTGTCTGTAGAGTTCCCTGGGGCCTCATGTAATACAGTCTTCAGTGTCTTTCCCCACTTTGCTTGTTTGCTGGGGTCTTTCATGGAGCACGTCTTGTGATGGCATATAGGTGAAACCTGCAGTCATTGGCCAATCATTGCATCCATGGGCAAATGAGGATCTTTAGCTTAGGTCAGTAGCTCATCTAGGAGACAGACAACTCTGAATATAAATCCTGCATTGAAATTAGCTGCCCTGCTTGTGGCATCTATTGCACCAGCATGGCAGCAGTTGCTTGAGTAAGCAAGGCTCTACACAAACCTCTCTCTCTTGAATCCATTCATAGTGCAAGTTGTTCAGCTAATTCTTTCAACTCATTCAATTCATTTAACTCAATCAACTCACTAGAATCCTGCGGTAAAGGGAACAGGCACAGGATACTGTTGGCAGTTCTTAGTCACAACTCTGCGCACAGGAGGCCTTAGTGTGATTGGTCATTCTCCATAGATCAGGGAAGATACGGAGCTTATATCCTCTGGAGGTGACAGAGCAGGCCTTTTAAGGCACAGTGCTGCTGTTCCCAACCTGGAGAAAGAGGGCTGAAAAGAAACCTTAAACACAGCCTACTCTTTCCATATCTGTCACGTTACTGTTCCTGGCTGGTTATTAAATTCATCCATCAAAATAATGCAAAGATTCACAGCCTGACTTTTGGGTCAGGGAATTCATAACTCTTCTTGATAATGACCACAGACTGGAATGAAAAATAGCCTTTTTTTGATAAAACACTGAAGGGATAGAATAAGTGCCCTCAGTGAAATGAGACTTGCTGATGAGTCTCACTGTGAGGTGGTGGGAGGAGGCTACACCAACTATTGACAACTATTGACTTGGCAAGGCCAAACACAAGCAGAGTCCAAGGGAGAGGTGGGTAGGGTTCACCATACAATATGATGCTGCCTACAAGCCCATTCTGGTAATACAGGCACTACCATTTCAGGATAAGGGTGCAGAATTATGAAGCTGAGACCCTTTGTATGTTGGTGGAGCTCCTAGATGGGGTATATGTTCAGAATGCTGCATGTTAGCATAATCAAATACTTTATTTATGTGTCAAAGTTGTGCATGTGTTTGTGAAAGAATTTTCCTGAAATAAAGGCATACTAGGGCTATGCACACACTACAAGAATTTTCGCGCAACAAGCCTGTTGCGCTGTAAATGTTCCGTGATTGTTGTTGCGCAAGATCGCGTACACACTCAGTGTACTCTAGCGGAACAGAGCCCCCCCCTCTTTTCTTAGTCCTCCTGTAAAACAAAGTGAACTGTGGGTACCTATCCCACAGTCCCCCGTATCAGTAACTCGCGCTATGGATACTGGGAAGAAGAAGGCTGGCGCTATGCTTCATGGGATAATTCTAGATTTCCCGTGGTGCATTCTGTTACCGACGCTTCCTAGCAGTTGCCACTAGCAACGAGCGCGAAATTTAAACTGAAACGACCATCTTTACGGAACTTCCCTTTCTGCATCAGCATGGATTCAGCTCTGATCTTGAATGCTGCGTTCAGCATTGTGAACACAGCTCAGCTTCTGATAGAGTACGTGTTCAGTTCTGATTCAGAGCAGGATTCAGATGACTCCAGTACCGAGACTGACAGCCTTGAGAACCAAACAGAAATTCTGATCAGTTTCGCAGACCGGCTGCACAGTGTGAACCGCAGTATCTGGTCACGGGAGACGAGCACAGATTGGTGGGACCGAATCGTTCTGCAGCTGTGGGATGATGAGCAGTGGCTACAGAACTTTCGCATGCGGAAAGCCACATTTATGGAACTGTGTCAGGAGCTAGCCCCAGCCCTGCGGCGCAAGGACACGAGGATGAGAGCGGCCATCTCCGTGGAGAAGCGTGTGGCTATTGCCCTCTGGAAACTGGCAACTCCGGACTGCTACCGCTCGGTCGCAAACCAGTTTGGGGTCGGACGGTCGACCGTCGGCGTATCACTAACACAAGTATGCAAAGCCATCAACCGAATTTTGCTAAGGAGGACGGTGACCCTGGGGAACGTGAGGGAGATCATCGCTGGATTCCAGGACGTGGGATTCCCGAACTGTGGGGGTGCAATAGATGGCACTCACATCCCTATTCTCGCGCCCAACCATCTCGCCTCTGAATACATAAATCGAAAGGGATACTTTTCAATGGTTCTCCAGGCACTGGTGGACCATCGTGGGCGTTTTACTGACATAAATGCTGGTTGGTCGGGAAAGGTGCATGACGCTCGGATATTCAGAAACTCAGGACTGTTCCGCAGGCTGCAAGCGGGCACCTTTTTTCCCGACGAGAAAATGACAGTGGGGGGTGTCGAGATGCCCATAGTCATCCTGGGGGACCCCGCCTACCCACTGATGCCATGGCTAATGAAGCCTTTTACAGGGAAGTTGGATCCTGCCAAGGAGCGGTTTAATTACAGGTTAAGCAGGTGCTGAATGGTTGTGGAGTGTGCCTTTGGCCGTTTAAAAGTGCGCTGGAGATCGCTGTATGGCCGGCTAGACCTACATGAGAACAACATTCCACTTGTCATTTCCTCGTGTTGTGTCCTTCACAATATTTGCGAAAACCGTGGTGAGAGATTTCTGAACTCCTGGACGGTGGAGGCTGAGCGTCTGGAGTATGCATACCAGCAACCGGACACCAGGGGTATCCGGGGGGCACAGCTTAGAGCCGTGCGCATAAGGGAGGCATTGAAGGAGCATTTCACCAACGGGGACTGATAGGCTGCTTTCTAATGTTTGAAATCACTGTTTTTGTTTTGCATCTTTAACTTAGAAAAATCATTAGATACAGATTGTTTGCTTCTTTCTTTTTTTTTTTTTTAAAACAGACGCCCAGGGCATATTGACAATGCATCACAATAAAGTCGGATTAAATTAACAAATGTCTCAACTTTATTAATGTAACACAAACGAAATGTAAGCTGTAAGGAGAGGGGGCTAGAGGTGGGTGTAGGTGCGGGACTCCACGACATACGTTGGGGGAGGGGTTGAGGTAACGTTATACTAGGGGTGTCCCTGGGGATCAAAATACTGTTTGGGGGGAGAGTGCGACACGGTTGGAGGGAACGGCAGATGTGGCTGGGGGGGGGGGTGAGCCTGGAGCAGACCGACCATGGTCTTCATCAGCTGGGTCTGCTCCTGGAGAATGCCTATTAGGGTGTCCTTCTGCTTCGCCCTCCTCTCGCTGTTCTCTCTCCGTTCCTGCCTGCACTGCCGCCTCCATTGCCTTGTCTCCCTCGCAGATGCCTCGTTGGAATGCATCAGCTCCTGGAAGATATCTTCCTTGCTCCTGCGAGGCCTCCGCCTTATCTGTCTCACACGCTCGACTGTTGCTGACCGCCGCCCAGCGAAGGTCATCTCTGCGGAAAAAATGAAACATTTTGAATGTTGCAATTGTTCTCGCTCCGCTTATGTGCAAGTAAGGATGCTCTCCCTATGCATTCCAAAGTTACACGGGACAAGGAATACCGGGGGCCAGAAACAAGTTTCGCCAAGCGAGGGACGGGTTGCTGAGAGTAGACACATGGGACAGTGGACTGTTGGCATTGCTTGTTCTGAGCCTGTGTCAGAGATGGCTGCAATAGAAGCCGATATCACACTGCTTAGAGTGCCTCTGCAAGCAAGAATGCATCTCCTGCATGTCGCTGAGTTCCAGCCGGGACCTTACGCTGCTGGATTGTGCGCTGCCATGGTTCCCGCATCAGTGCTTGCGAGCTGGAAAGGGCGAGTCTCCCTGAATGGGGGAGGGCAAAAGGTCGCTCTACCATCCACTTTTAAAAGAAGAATTTGGAGATATCTGGAGTACACATTCAGTGACTTGAAAGGGACCGACTACTTGGCAATCAAGGCATGCATTGATGCGCTTTTCATGTAATGCCAGTAAGACACCGCCAAACCATTAACACATAGAAAAGAAGAAACAGAAAAGGAGTACTCAATGCCTTATCTTCATCTACACGCTATGCTGTAGCTGCTAGAATAGAGAGCACTGAAAACGTAACTTACCGGAGCCGTCATCGGTTGCATCAGGGGAAGGCGTGGAAAACGAATCCGCGGAGCTTGTCTCTGGCGGGGTGGTGAATAACTCCTGGCTCCCGATGTCGGTAGCTCTGCTGTCACCGTCCACGTCCTCTTCCTCCTCTGCTTCCTCGTCGACGACTGCATCGTCGCCTTCAGCCACCCTGTCCTTTTCGGATGCTGTCGCCGAAGTGTCCACGGTTGAAATAGGGGTGGTTGTGGGATCGCCGCCCAGGATCTCCTCTAACTCCTTGTAAAAGCGGCATGTTGCCGGCGTGGAGCTGGAGCGCCGGTTTGCCTCTCTGGCTCTGTGGTACGTGATCCGCAGCTCCTTCACTTTTGCTCGGCACTGCAGAGTGTCTCTCTCGTACCCCTTCTCATTCACCGCCTGAGATATTTGTCCAAAAACGTCGAAATTCCTCCGGCTGCCACGTAATTGTGACTGCACGGCGGACTCTCCCCAGATGCTTATCAAATCCATCACCTCAGCTGTTGTCCAGGCTGGAGCTCGTTTGCTGCGCTGCGACGACATTGCAAGCGGGGCACACAGAGGCAGCAGCACTGAACAGCAAGCCAGAAGGGAGAGTGTGGAATTCAAAAATTCGCGGGGCAGAAGGGGAGGTCGGGAAACATGACGTCACAGCGACAGAGTTCAGACGGAAGCGCAGAAGGGACGGGATTGGAATTGTGGGCCATTTCCGGAGGTTTCACATTGCGCGGTAACCGTACACACACGGGCTGTTGCGCAATAGCTATTCCGCGTTAGACGCTACCACGCTCGTTTAGGTGGTTTACATTTTGCGCAACAAGAGGGCTCTTAACGCGCAAAAACTGTAAGTTAAGTGTGTACGCTCGGCTTCTTATCGCGCAATAAAGGGCTTTATCGTGCAATAACTTTGTAGTGTGTACAAGGAGTTAACCAGTTAGTTTCCACTGTGCACTGCCTTATACAGGCATCTACTAGAACTGTCCTAGGAGACTGAGCTTCACTGGAAAAAGCGACTGAATGAATGAATTGTGCATCCTTTTTGCTGGTGAGGATTAACAGTGGGATGAATGACTCATTGGCTGGCTGTCACTGGAATGTCTGAGTGCAGGAAGATGTTAGGGGCATACTCCGGACCACAAACTTGCACACTATCCAGATTTGTTTACTGTGGCTTTAGGTAACCACAGTAAATTATGATGGTGAGCTTTAAAAAAATTGGCAACGAGAAGTATTTATTTTAGTCACAGCTGTTTAGGGCAAGATGCAAAGAACCCTTCTCACTTTCACCATTAAGTACTTGGGGTCAAATTCCTGGTTCCAACAGCAGAGCCTGAGTAAAAAGGCTTTGGCCTGCAGAAACTAAAAAGGGGCTAGGGATGCGACTGAAACGTATGCATGCAGCTGCACAGATACCCTGCACACTATACAAGCCTCAATCCAAAGTCCATTGAAATCAACGGTGAATCCTTCCATTTATTTCACTGGCTGTGACACAAGTCTACCGAAAAGAGTAGTGGATCTAGCTTGCTGTCCCCTCTAATGCATCGGCTGTGAGGGCTGTCATCCAGTGGATGCACTCTCTCATCCCTTTGCACAGGACCAGAGCCATTTGAATGGCTTTTAGACCTCCCTTGGGTGTCCTGGGATTTGGCCCTTTGTTAGGAAAGGAGCATGAGGATCACGTGATGAGGGCAGTACTGGACGCTAGTTTGTCCCCAATCCCCACCCACCTCCCTACTTCTTCTTTTTGGTTTTCTCAGACAGAGTGGTAGTGCAGCTTGGATCCAAGTCATTCAGACTGGCTGGGTTTGTTGCCTGCTTTACATGATCATTCTAGCCCTGCTGCCTGACACCATGCCCATGCAGGCTAGGCCCCTTCCACATGGGACAGATTAAGTCACTCTTCCTAACTTTACTCCCCCAAACTGGTCTAACTGGCTGCCTCCCCTAATCCCCTTATTTAAGACCTGCTTTAACACATCTGGAGACAAGGCCAGGTTCAGGCTGCTCCCAGGGTTGTTTTCCAGTCCTGCGTTCAGGTTTTGTTTGGGCCTGCTCTATCCCTTCAGGCAACAGCACACGGTCCAGTCTGCAGCCCACATGAGGCAGTCTCATCCCAGCACCACCCTGCAGGGCTACTTATTCAAGGGTATCTGAGCCAGCTAATTGGCCAAGACACAGCGTTACTTGTCTGCATCGGGGCTAGGCTCCCTCTGTGGCAGGGGATTCCAATTCTGCAAATGTCCTGAAACCAAAAGCAAATAATTATAGACTTGCAAGTATTTAAACAAATCTGCATAGATTGGTAGAGAGATTCAGGGGTGGGTGGGACGGAGAGTGAGGTAGGAGATGGTGGAAGAAGACCAAGTATTTCATTCTCTTCTCACTTCCTCCAAAAGCATATTTAATTTTTGTTCTCCCACCCGGCTTATTTAGAAGCCTGGAAGGGAACACATGGAGGAACTTCACATATGCGTCCCTCAGCTCCCAGAGCTACAGGGAAGCCATGTTGGGAACTTCTTCAATCCCTGCATTACTAGTGGGAATCTGTTGCCCTGGGAAGAGCTGGGCTCTGCTGCCTCACATGTCTAGCTTCCCTTTAAGCAGCTGTTTATGCTACTGGAGAAGATAAAAGTGAGAATGCTAACTTTGGGGGGAGGGAGGAAGGGGAGAGAGAGTGTGTGTGCGTGTGTGTGTTTTCAAAAAGAGTGCAACGTGTGCCACAAAGACCAAAATCCTCTGCTCAGCACATAGCCCAAGTAGATCAGCTAATGAAGCTGTCACAGAATTAGTGCATTGGTTGCCTTTTAGATGGAGGTGCTGCTCTTTCATGTTCCCATACACATTTCCATGTACTTTTACATCCCTCCACCTGTGTGGATGGGGAAGAGCACTGGGCCCTGCCTGCCTGGATTTCTATACAGCCGTTAGGGCTCTCTGCAGTGTGGATTAAAGTCAATGGGGTGCCCTATGATGATGTTTTTATTTCGCACACATAACATTCCCCTTTAACTTGAATCTGTTTGTAACGCGGTGTGCTTCTCAGTACAAATCAGGATCAAATGCTGAAGTTTATTTTTGTAAAGGTTAGTATTCCTGGCATATGACACACTCATGCTGCTAGAGTTTTCAAATATTAGTTATAATATTTACTTTGCTTTTATGAAGAATGTGGTAGTTTAAACATGTCTATGCCTAAGGTAAAGTGCAGTCATTAAATTTATTTTTTTCATTTTTGTGGTTCATTCCACCTAGTTTCTTCTGCAGAATGTTTATTTTTGTGTGTGTATGAGAAACAAGCAATAGTGAGGATAAATAATCTAATTAAAAATTCAATAGCAATTTTAATTGGTTTGTGAAGAAGAAATATTTATCTCTTTGAGGGAAAAATAACAGCAATGGAGAAAGAGAGAGTGTGTGTTAATCCTATATATTTTATATCCATGTCTTTTACATGTCATTACATATCATTTTGTGGATCAGTATACTGTAGAGCTCCTAATTTATTTGTTGGAGATACTTCTGTTAGTTGGGATGGGTTTTGAGAATGCATAAAGTCACAAGACTATTTTCAGTGTGATTCTTATGTCAGCATGTTGAAAGGATGCCAAATTCTATTTCCCTTAAGCAAATAGTTTTGTTGGGTACGGCAGTGGTCAGTAATGATGGACAGAAGCATTAGATTTTGGCCAAGTGGCTGCAACTTTTATTATAACTTAATAGACAAGATTATCCCTAAAGGCAGCCAGTCCTAGTAGCAGTGAAAAGAGGAAGAAAAGAGCTGCCCCAATCTATCACCAGCCTCTCTGCTTTCAGTGTTTAGATCTAGTGCAGCCTAGCTGTCTGTGTTCTAACCAGCTTGCTTAAAACCAAAGCGTTGATGGATCCACTCTATTTGAAGATCTGCATTTACATGCAAGCTATCACACAGCCAAATCCCAACCCTCAGCATGTGAGCATGGGCATCTCTGCAAGTCCAATCAGGGGTCTAATTCCTGCTGCTGGGGTATACCACCAAAGATGCCATTACCCTTAGGCATAGATGGAAGTCATGGAACACCCCTCAACCTTCCAACCAATTCTTTATCTAGGTCCATATTTCCCAATTATAAACATCAGCTGCTAGAGATGAGAAGCCATGTTATCTAGATGGAAGTGCCCAGGGGACTGTTACAGTTTCCCTTGCCAGTCATTCCTTCGCTGATTCATCAGCTCAGGATGTATCAATGCCAGATGAATATTGTCCTGCTTCCAATCTATAGCCACTAATCAAAGCTTATCTGTTTAAACTTGTCACCATAGTGACTTGGATCAAATTGAATTGGCCACTGGGTACAGCTATCCTATTGCCATCCAATTCCACTTCAGTCAGCTGTACATCTCAGTCTTATTGTCTTACAACCAAACTTTTGCCCCTGAGACAGAAGAATGATTAACTTGGGGAAAGGAAAGGAAGTATAGTTGCTAAAGCTCATAAATCAAAGGCAGTGTTGTTGCTGATACAGAACCTCCTTGGGCATTAAACAACCAGAGTAGGCAGGGAGGGCACTGACCAACTGTGCATATGGGAGAGGAGGAATATGCCCTCCTGGATCATACAGTGACTTTGGAGCCTCTCCCTGAAAGATACTCCAGGCCAGCAGTAGGAGTAACTTCTGCTGGGCTGTAGATCATTTCTTCAGCACTGCTCTTCTTACATTTTTCTTCATACAGGAGCGATACCTATATCTAGCCCTACATTCTCGTGTAGCAGAACCATACCTGCTCTACTGTTGAAGGGCCCTCTAGAACTGCTAGCGGATTTGCTTCACAGAGAAAATAGAATTTTGGATCTAAGATCTGCCATGTAGATTTGTGTCAATGTCTCACTCAGTTCCTTGCACTTGCCCTGAGAATTATTCATTTTTTACATTCATATTTCTAAAAACCTTTTCTGAAGGACTTCCGGCTTCTTGGACTTAGCTCCTTTGAGGACATACAAAATAAACTAGTTTCCTGGCCCTTTGCTGCTACAATAGCTACAAATATGCTACATTTGTCCTTTATTTGACATGACTTAAAACCGCTTTTCTTAAAAGCGACTCTGCTTTGGGTTGACACAGTTGTTGCTTTCTGTACAACAAACCCATCCAACACATAGATGTGTTCTCATTCCGAAAAAATTTCTGAATAGCAGCAGTCCTGTGCAGTGCAGCAACCCTGAGCATCCCATCAATTTGCCTCTTTATGCTAATCCCTGCCCAATTTAAAGGTAGTTTTTTTAAAAACTTGCTAAGAATATTGTAAGGCCTTGTACACACTGCAAAGTTATTGCACGATAAAGCCCTTTATCGCGCAATAACAAGCAGAGCGTACACACACAACTTACAGTTTTTCCGCGTTAAGACCCGTCTTGTTGCGCAAAATGTAAACCACCAAAACGAGCGTGGTTGCTGCTAACACGGAACACTATTGCGCGACAGCCCGTGTGTGTACGCTTCTCGCGCAATGGCAAACTTCCGGAAATGGCCCACAATTCCATTCACATCCCTTCTGCACTTCCGTCCGTTCTCTATTGCCGTGACGTCATTTTTCCCGACCTCCCCATCTGTCCCGCGAATTTTTGAATTCCACACTCTCCCTTCTGCCTTGCTGTTCGGTGCTGCTGCCTCTGTGTGCTCCGCTCACAATGTCGTCGCGGCACAGCAAACGAGCTCCAGCCTGGACATCATCAGAGGTGATGGACTTGATAGGCATCTGGGGAGAGTCCGCCGTGCAGTCACAGTTACGTGGCAGCCGGAGGAATTTCGATATTTTCGGAAAAATTTCTCAAGCGATGACTGAAAAGGGCTACGAGAGAGACACTCTGCAATGCCGGGCCAAGGTCAAGGAGCTGCGGATAATGTTTCACAGAGCCAGAGAGGCTAACCGGCGCTCTGGCTCCGCGCCAGCTACGTGCAGGTATTACAAGGAGTTGGAGGCGATTCTGGGCGGCGATCCCACAACCACCCCTATCTGTACCGTGGACACTTTGGCGACAGCATCCCAAAATGTGAATGCAGCGGAAGGCGACGATGCAGTCGTCGATGAGGAAGCAGAGGATGAAGAAGACGAGGATGGTGACATCGGAGCCACCGACCTGGGGACCCAGGAGTTATTCGCCACCCCGCCAGAGACAAGCTCCACGGATTCCTTTTCAACACCTTCCCTGGACTTGGCCGATGGCAGCTCTGGTGAGTAACGTTCGCAGTGCTCTCTATTCTAGCAGCTACAGCTTAGCGTGAACAGGAAAGTTATGCTTTGAGTTCTACTTTTCTGTGTCTTCTTTTCTGTGACTTAATGATGGTTCGTGGTATCACTGGCGTTACATAAAAACCGCATCAATGCATGCCTCGATTGCAAGGTAGTCGTTCCCTGACAAGTCACTGAACGTGTACCCCAAGTAGCTCCAGATTCTTCTCCTGAAATTGGATGGTAGAGCGATCCTTTGCCCTCCCCCATTCAGGGACACTCTCCCTCTCATGCTCGCTAGCACTGCCGCGGGAAGCATTGCAGCGCACAGCCCTGCAGCGTACGGTCCCGGCTGAAAGTCAGCCACATGCAGGAGATGCATTCTCGCTTGCAGAGGCACTCTTAGCAGTGTGATATCTGCTTGTATTGCAGCCATCTATGAGACAGGATCTGAACAAGCTGTGTCAATAGTCAACTGTCCCGTGGTCCAAGTCACAGCAACCGTACCAAGCTTTGGTAAAGTTGTTTAAGCCCCCCAGTATGTCCTCGTTGGAGTTGCCAAGGAATGTGTAGGGAGAACATCCTTATTTTCACCAGAAAGTGGGGAGAACAATACCGGCATTCAAACTGTTTCATATCTGCACAGGAACGACCTTCGAGGGACCGTGTACAGCTGCTGCTGAGTGTCTAAGAAAGATAAGGCGGAGGCCTCGCAGGAGCAAGGAAGATATATTCAAAGACCTCATGCAGTCCCAGGAGGCTTCTGCAATGGAGACAAGGCAATGGAGGAGGCAGTGCAGGCAGGACAAGAGGGAGAGCAGCGCCAGGAGGGTGAAGCAGAAGGATGCCCTAATAGACATTCTTCACGAGCAGACAAACCTCCTGAAGACTATGGTCGGTCTGCTCCAGGCTCGCCCCCCCCCCCCTCAGCATCATCTGCCTTTCCCTCCACCCACACAACATTCCCCCCCCAAGCAGTTTTCAGAACACCATGGACACCCATGGTATAACGTTACCTCAACCCCTCCACCCACATATGTTGTTGAGTCCCGCACCTATACCCACCTTTAGTCCCCCCTCCCCTTACAACCAAGTTTCCATTACTGTTATATTAATAAAGTAGACACAGTTTTCAAAGTTTATGTGACTGTCTTTATTATATTGTATAATAGTCCCCTGACGTTTGGTTTTGCACAAATACAAAAGAGAAAAAATGAATCCACTGATACTCTTACAGTTTCAGTGGTATACTACACATAGCAAAAACTGTTATTAGAAGGTAGCCTTTTACTCTACAATCCCGAAATGGTTCTTTATTGCCTCCCTTATGTGCACAGCCCTTAGCTGCGCCCCCCGGATACCCCTGGTGTCTGGTTGCTGGTAGGTAGATTCCAGACGTTCTGCCTCCATGGTCCACGAGTTATGAAATCTCTCCCCCCTGTTTTCACATAAATTGTGAAGAACACAGCACGCAGAAATGACCATGGGTATGTTGTCCTCATGCAGATCAAGCCTGCCGTACAGCGATCTCCAGCGTGCTTTTAAACGGCCAAAGGCACACTCCACAACCATTCTACACCTGCTTAACCGGTAATTGAACCGCTCCTTGGCAGGATCCAACTTCCCGGTAAAAGGCTTCATAAGCCATGGCATCAGCGGGTAGGCGGGGTCCCCAAGGATAACTATGGGCATCTCAACACCCTCTATTGTCACTTTCTCATCTGGAAAGAAGGTGCCTGCATGTAGCCTTCTGAATAGTCCAGAGTTTCTGAATATGCGGGCATCGTGCACCTTTCCAGACCAACCTGCATTTATGTCCGTAAAGCGACCACGGTGGTCCACCAGTGCCTGAAGAACCATAGAAAAGTACCCCTTCCGATTTATGTACTCAGAGGCGAGATGGTCGGGCGCGAGAATAGGGATGTGAGTCCCATCTATTGCACCCCCACAGTTTGGGAAGCCCAAGTCATTAAATCCATTGATGATCTCCCTCACGTTCCCCAGGGTCACCGTCCTCCTTAGCAGAAGACGGTTGATGGCTCTGCACACTTGTGAAAGTGCAACTCCAACGGTCGAACGTCCGACCCCGAACTGGTTTGCGACCGAGCGGTAGCAGTCCGGAGTTGCCAGTTTCCATATGGCAATAGCCACATGCTTCTCCACGGAGATGGCGGATCTCATCCTCGTGTCCTTGCGCCGCAGGGCAGGGGCAAGCTCCAGGCAAAGTTCCATAAATGTGGCTTTCCGCATTCTAAAGTTCTGTAGCCACTGCTCATCATCCCACTGGTGAAGAACAATTCGGTCCCACCAGTCTGTGCTTGTCTGCCGGGACCAAACACGGCGGTTCAGGCTGTGCAGCCGGTCCGCGAAACTGATCAGAATATCAGTTCTCTTCTCAAGGCTGTCACTATCCGAAATGGAGTCGTCCGAGTCGTGCTCTGAGTCAGAGCCAAAGGCGTACTGCATCAGAATCTGTGCTGTGTTTACAATGCAGAACGCAGTATGCAAGATCACAGCTGAATCCATGTTGATTCTGAAAAGGCAGTTCTGGAAAACGGTTGCTTCAATTTGAAATTCGCGCTCGTTGCTATTGGCAACTGCTGGGTAGCGTCCGTAGCAGAATGCACCATGGGAAATGAAATTGGGGACTGTGGGATAGGTACCCACAGTTCACTTTGTTTTTCTGGAGGACTGCGAAAAGAAGGGGGGGGACTTTGTTCCGTTAGAGCCAGCCAAGTGTGTACGCGATCTCGCGCAACAACAGCAACGGGACATTTAATGCGCTACAGGATTGTTGCGCGATAAAACTGGTAGTGTGTACATGGCCTAACTTTGGAAATGGTATACCACTTTCTGCATTAAATACAGATGGGGAAAAAGGGCTGGTATTACAATTATTTTCTTAGCTATATTAAAAGCAGGAGCTACTACCAGGCTGTATCATTTCTGTTTAGTTTTTTTCTGCACAAAACAGGATTTTAAGGGCTCTTTTGAACATAGCCTTTACCTGCATGTATACCTCTGGTACTGGTAGCATCTTCTCTTCAAAGTATCACTGCTTAGTTCTGGCAGGGAAGGGAGCAGAAGCCTTTGACAATGATGTGGTTCTACTGTGCTGTGAATATTGCAACCCTGAACTCATCTATTTATATTTGAGCAGTTTTAAATAGATGAGATCTGGAGGGGAGGGAGATGTTATGCTGGTTATAATGATTCTTCCACAGAACCGTGTCAATTTAAATGGCTTCTGTTTCATATACAGAGTTGAGTAGCTGCGACAATAGTTTTTAAACCCAAAATCCAGTCAGCTTGGGCCAGACTCAGACTCCTAAAAGTCCTGGAGAGAAGAACCAAAGAAGGGGGACCTGTCTGGTGAGTTATTGTTCCATTTCCCATCCACAAAGGTACATTGCAGATGGCTCTCAAATATTAGTTCCCAAATATTTCAAAGGATAGACTCTTTAGGGTATCATATTAACTTTGACTTTTTATTTGTCTGTGGTACTGAAGAAAAATATTAATAAAACAATGATATAAATATAAACTGAATAAGTGGAACTGAGAAGTTTATCTCTGACATGACTATTGATGTCAGTGGAGCTACAACAGGGAAGAACTTGGGCAATTTGGTTTATATATTATTTTCAAGCTGTGTATTTATTATTTATATAATCCTTTAAGTGTACATGATACTTCATAGTCATAAAAATAGAAAAAAGGCCCTGCTTTGAGGAATTTACAATCTAAGGCCATGATCCTGCAAAGATTAAAAGCATGTGTTTATCTTTATACATGCACGTAATCTCAGTGACTTCAGTGAGCTTGCTTATACGTGTAAAGTTAAGCATGCATCTTCAAAGCATCTGATGAAGTGGGATTTTCTCCCATGAAAGCTCATGCAATAAATATTTTTTTTAGTCTTTAAAAGTGCCACAGGACTCATTTTTTGTTTTGCTGAACTAGACTGACATGGCTATCCCTCTGGCATTTGCAGGATTTGGAGCCTTAGGCCCCAATTCGGGAAATTGATACAAACAGATAGACCCTTTTATCCATATATGGAGCGTAGTTGGTCCCTGTTTAGTCATATTCCCTGATTTAGTATCCCACACTTATGTTCTTTTTTTAAAGATCAATCAAATAATTAAAATTCAAATAAATAATTCTTAGCATTCAAATAATTAGAAGATAGCATTCACTTTATGAAATGGGTACTTAAGTTTTTAAACAAAGTACATCATGACTACATTTTGACCAGTCAATTCTCTTTTGAGATGCGATGGAGGCATTAGGATACACATTGGAGTTGTACATAAATTAATGCATCTGCATCAGGTAATGCCATGTTCAAATGAATCTACAGTTTGTATACACCAATGTTTCACTACCATGTGTGTATATTATAGTTACAGGGGGATTCTCATACTGAAAAACAATCATATTAAAAGAATATCAACACACTTTTAACAAGTAAAAAATGCAAAAAGTAAAAGATCCCCCAAGGACTCTATGAAGTTCTTTGTCCCTTTCTTATAAGAGCCGGGAGGCAAAAAGCCCCTAGCCGTGGTTCTTCAGACCTCTCTACAGTAACTGTATTTAAGTGTATTGTGAGTGAACTCTCAGCCCCATTTTATGGTTTTCCCAATTAGGATTTGCTGCCTGACGTCATGTCTGCCCGAGATTGGCTGTTCAGCTCTGACACCCAAGGCAGCTACATATTCTCCCTCTCCCTCTCTCTCTCTCTCTCTCACACACACACACAAACTTTTTAAAAAGAATTTTTGAGCCTGATCTGGCTTCAAAACTATTTCTTACACACAGAGAGAGACCACTGGCGGCTCCAGCAACCTACACATCTGCTCCTTATTGAGAACCCCGATTGCTGTTGTTCCTCCTCCCCTTTTACTGCTGCTTGGAGCTTCGATCTTGCCCAGAGACCTTCCTCTCCTCTAACAATATTTTCCTGCTCCATGGGACAATTTTGCTGAAATTTCCTAGCTCTTTAGGGCCTGCTGGGGGGGACGGGACTAAGCTATTCTTCCAGCAAAAAGAGAAGGCGCGTGGAAGCAGCAGCTCCCCCGGGGGCGGTGCAGCGCGCAGGCAAAGTGAGCTGCAACACACACACCTACTTTGGAGGAGAGGAAATCCTTGCATCGGGAGCTTTGTGGAGGTGGCTGGCTGCAGTGCAGGGTCTCTTGCAGTGGAAATGGCTTGGATCAGGTGGGGCTTTTTGCTCTGTGCATGTGTATTTTTGTCTGCGGTGCTGGTGGGTGCCTCTGAAAAAGGCAGGCTGAGGAGGAGAATCACATACCTACTGCACCCCAGCCGGACGGGCTCCTCCAGCAGCCGGCGGCGGAGCTCAGCTCCTCTCGGGGGCCAGCAGCAGCCTTTTAACGTGGAGCTGAATGCCCGCTACAGCAGCGGCCCCCTAGAGCGGACTCGCAGGATGAGCAAACCGGGAAGTCCCAGCATGCAGCTCCGCTTGGGCTCCAGCGTGCAGCTCCACCACAAACCCGGTGGCCCCGCAGCAGCCTTCGCCCAACCCACCAGCAGGCTCGTTCAGCGCTCCTCCAGGCAGCACCAGGAGCCCCGCGGCAACAGCAGCTCCCGCCCGCAGCTTCCCCAGAAGCACCCGCTGCAGGGGTAAGGCGAGCTTAGTCCCCCACTCGGCCAGGCAGCCGAGCCTCGAGAGGGTCCGAGAGAGGGCTGCAGCAGAATCGAGGGAGGTCTAGAGCTGCACCGCCCCGCCAGGGCAGGAGAGCGGCGAGCAGCGCCTTTTGCGGTCACCATGCGGGCGGCCTGTGCCCAGATGAATGGGGGAGGGGGCCCTTCAGAAAGAGCCGGGTCCAGAGGTGCGGCGGGACGGGAAGCCTCTCAAGCCACCTTGCCCTGGCCCCGGCGTGTCTGGTTACTAGACAATGGGAAGACACCTGACGTCACTATGCTTTCATTCCAGGAGCCCCCTGCCCCCACTCCAGGCTGGCCGGCTGGACCCCCCGGCCGCAGCAGCTCCTGGGAGCCGTGCCCCGCTCTGCCTCGCAGGGTCCTGCTCGCCCACCAGCGCGCGGGCTGCAGAGGCTGCTGCGGACGGGCTTTCCTTGGCTTTATGATTTTAGCCCCTGGGGGCCGCTCCCCTTCAACCCCGGGGAGCCGGGTGCTGCAGCCTTGGGGGCCAGTCTGTGGGAAATAATCTCTCACGTGCCCCTGGAGCCGGGCGAGGGTGGCACCAGCTGGCTCCTCAGGTCACGCGCAAGGATCCCAGCGATCCGCACAGCCCGTTACCTTTGTGGGGGCAGGGGGAGAGCCCGGCAGAGGAGGGAGAGCAGTGAGCCTCTGTTATGATTTCGAGCTATTGTAGCTTTCCGAGTAAGGTTCCCCCCGCACCCCCATGGGCTTAAACTCCTTTTCCCGCCAACTGCTGAAATACATTACAGGGAGCAGCAGTGGAGCACTTGTCCTGGGGCGCTTTAGTTCTTCACGCCTGTCCCCCCACCTCCCCAGCTTTGAGGTGGGGAACCATATCTGCTGCAGGCAGTTCTGGCCCTGCTGTTGTGAGCACTATTGAATTACAGGCCAGAGCTTTTAGAGCCCTGCATCTTGGCCTTGGGGCAGGGCCAGCCCAGGGGTTTTTGGCACCCTAGGCAAACTATGATTTTGGCACCCCACGTGTTATAAGAGATAAGGTATGTAAACAAATTCTCTTCTGTCTAAATTGGTGCTGCTTTGAAGCCTGGCGCCCTAGGAGATCACCGAGTTCATCTATATGGTTGGACCAGCCCTGCCTTGGGAGCTTGTCAAGGGCTACATTGGATTGTTTCCTTTCTTTGCTGCAGAGTGAATGTCTGTGGAGGCCAGTGCTGTCATGGCTGGAGCAAAGCTCCTGGCTTCCAGAGGTGCACCAAACGTAAGTAGTCAAGTGGTCAGTGGGGATCATGTCTGGGTAGTTGGGAGGGGTGTTGATAGCCCAAGGTGAAACCTCAAGTAGTTAGCCCCAGGCAATCATTAATTACCTGGAAATACCCTGTGCCAAGGTGAGAACCTACAAGTGCAGGGTGGGAGTGAGGGGGGTTTGGGGAAATCCAAGGCCTATGGAGATTTTTATTAGGTGATGAGATATTAACAAGCTCACTGAACTGCTGCTTGTTGTTTAGCTAGTAAATTTGTTTGCTTATCTTTCGGTTGGGTTTTAAATATTTGTGTACTTGTGACAAGGTAGAAATCTTAACATTCAGAATTTGATTCCATTCCCAGCCCTTTCCTGGCCCTCACAATTTTTTTTAAAAGAATAAGCATTTCTCTGGGTGCACATATGAAATTTCTGGGAAAGCTTGGTAAAATGTCACTCAGATGTGTTTGAGTGATCAGTGTGAAAGAATTCCTTGCTGTTCATGTGTTGTGACATTTGTGAATGGAGGGGACTCCGGTCCTGAAGGGGGTGGAGATGTCCGCAGATATACAGAGGCAGGGAATAGTGACTCAGGCCATGTACACACTACAGACTTGTCCCACAATAAAAGTTATTGAGGGACAAGGAAAGCACTATAAATATAGCGCTTTCTCG
>ML685790.1:3174727-3291381 GCA_007922175.1 Pelusios castaneus | reverse complement strand
GGCCGGCGGGTGGGAGACCGGGAGCCTGCCCCGGCCGCGGCCACCCCGCTGCCCCGGTAGATTTGGCAGCGAGCCAGATGCAGCCATCAAAAGAGCCACACCTGGCTCGCGAGCCATAGGTTCCCGACCCCTGCCCCAAATAGTGACTGTCCTGAAAGAAGAATGCACTAATACCTAGAGAACTTGCAAGACATGATATTGACATTGTTGCCCTAAATGTGACTGTTGGCTAGATAAAGATCGATTGAAATTAGATTGAGGTGGCTATACCTTTTTTTTTGGAAAGGAAAGCCATCTGAAGAGATGTGTACTCATGGGATTGGTTTTGCCATCAAGAACAAGATTGCTAGCCAGCTTTTTAGAACTTTCTATGGGTATTAACGAACCCAGACTAGTAAGGGGCTGTGTCACTACCTGCCCTGCCACTCTTGGGTTACAGCCTTGGTGCCAACACTCTGACTTCCTCTGCCCAGTCACTTTTTGCAGAGTGACCTCAACAGTCTCCCAGTCCAGATTTTTTTCCCAAACTGTCTGTCCCATGACAGTCTGCTGGTGTTTCCAGAATTATGTGTTACTGTATTACCCTTCTCAGTCTCAATAAGGGGGAGTTTTTCTACTGGTAAGTTGTATGACAATTCCCCGACACATCAGTTCATCTGCCTTGCCAGCAAACTCTTCAGGACTCTGCCATTTCAAACCTTGTGTTGCAGGTAATGACCAGTGAACCCCAACACTTTATTTCCGCAGGGACATCTTCCTGCAGCATCCAGCCCTCTTCTGAAAGCCCTCACAGAAGTTAATTCTTCCTTTGAAAGAGACAGTAGACTGCAGCTCATTAAATACTTGCTTCAATCACAGCACTGAAAGAGTTTATAGTAAAACAAGTTTATTTAACAAAAGGCTATAAGGATTAAGTGATACCAGATATAAAGAATAAAGATAGAAAGGATTACAAGTAAAAAGTGTAAGTGCATTTCTAAAACTATAACTTAACTTCAGCAAGTTACAATCTTTGCCTAAGCAGGTTTCTCAACTAAATTCAGTTCCCAGATATCACAACCCCTTTGGATGAAAGATCCAACATTCTATGGTTTCAAGAGCTCTGGCTCCTTTACTCCCTTAAGTCATGGTACCAAAAATGGTTTTTGGTTTTGCTTGTATTTCTCAGAGTTCATTGATCCTGTTACAAGAAGCAGAAAAGCTTCCTGCTGTTTTCCCCTTCCTGTTGACCTACCATTCCCAGGCTGATTCTTATGTAAATCACTTGTTTTGATTCCATAATGCTTAATTTAAATTTGAGACAGGCAGATGTCTACCTTCCCTCCTGTCTGGAAGAAAACATTTCTGCCTGTGTCTGGTCACAGATTTTGTAGCACAATAGGAGTAAATATTCATAATTCCTCACAGTGTGCTAATGCTTACACTTGACAATGATATTAATCACCAGTAAACACCAGTGTGTTCCTGCCAGTCATAGCTGAGTCATTACCTACTCCTCTTCTTAGCCTGAGAGCTTTGTTTATCTTTATATGTAAATGTATCTTAATTGTCTCTTTATTACCAGTCTGACATCCACACTGGTTCAATACACATTCCTTTTGTCTAAGACAGACTGTTTATGCACTGCTTGTGAAAGACATTTTAAGAAAAAAATTAGCACATATTTGTAACTGTTTGTAAACACACCTTACATATATCACACAAGAATATTAGTGATCAGTAAGTTTAGTTTTTCTGAGATCATTGCATACCATCTTTTGTGTATCTCTCATAACAATATTAGGTGTAGTATGTTAGGCCTGATGAGTTGCTGACAAGGTAGTGATCAGCAAGAGTCCTCTATGTCGAAATTGCACCTTAAATAACCCACAGCAAGAACATAATTTGGAGGAGGTGCGGGATGCAGAAAGAGTGGCGCAAGTATTTTCTAGCTTAACATGGACTGGTTTCATAGGAAAATCTTCCTGAAGTTTTGCTTGTGTAGATTGATTTATGCCTAGAAACAAGTCCCTTTCTCGTGATAAAATGTTGTGTTTTCATTGATATCATTCCATGCTTCTCAAGATGATAAAATTTCTTCTTTGTTACCAGGCCATGATGCTTATTTAAGTATGATGACAGAAACATTTTTCCATATAAATCTGATAGTAATCCATATATAGATTCAGAAATTTGAGTAGGCACTTCTTGATGAAAATGACATAGATTCCTCCATTCTTTCTAGCAGGGTCTGATACTCATAATCCAGATTGGTTTTCTGTTATCTCTAGGTGATGTTTTAGGTTGCGATCTTCAAAGGACCCTAACAGATAGGTGCCCACATCTTCCCTTTTAAATTCAGTTGTATTTGGGTACCTAACTTCTTTAGGTTCCTTTGAAAATGCTTGAATAGCTTTAATGATGCATTTTATCTAATCAAATTAATGGAAAGTTCTCCAGTGCTAGGTATTTCTTTCAAAGACTGTTTCACCGTTGCGTCTTACATTTTGGTTTAATATGCACTCAGTTAAACTCTGGATTCAAAATTAAATATGCTAGTTACAAGGTTGTCCATGTATGAGTTTTATTTAACTTTACAGTGTTCAATTTATCTATTTCTTCCAAAATACTTTAGTGAGCAAGCACTTTGGTAAGAAGGGCTAAAATAGTTTCTAAGGGTACTTAAGGAAGGTTAAGTCGACCTACAGACTCCTCCATCCACATTGGGCTTTTATTAAGTCAACTTACGCGCTTCCTTAAGTCGACTTAATAACACCACCTCTTAAGGTTGACCTAAGGCTTAATTCGACCTTATTAAGTTGTCTTAAGCCAATATAGACGGGGATAGCCTTTAAGTCGACCTAATTGGCCTCCAGACCCCCTCGTAGAGTTCCTGGCCACTCCTCTGTTGACCTAGCACTTGCCAGTGTGGACGCAGGGCTGTGGACTCTCTTTAGAAAAGAAGCAGATCACACACCCTGGACTTCAGAAAAGCAGATTTTGGCTCCCTCAGGGAACTGATGGGCAGGATCCCTTGGGAGGCTGATCTGAAGGGAAAAGTTGTCCAAGAGAGCTGCTGTATTTTAAAGAAACCCTGCTAAGGGCACAGGAAGATACCATTCCGATGTGTAGAAAGAACAACAAATGTGGAAGGCGCTCAGAGTGTCTTAGCAGAGAATTCTACATTGAGCTGAAACATAAAAGGGAAGCTTACAAGAAGTGGAAGGTTGGACAGATGACTAGGGAGGCATATACATATATTGCTTGGGACTGCAGGGATAAAATCAGAAAGGCCAAAGGGCAATTGGAGTTGCAGCTGGCGAGAGATGTGAAGGATAACAGGAAGGATTTCTACAAGTATGTCAGTAACAAGAAGAGGATCAGGGATGATGTAGGTCCCTTACTGAATGGGGCAGGTATCTTCATGGTGGATGATGCAGAAAAGGCTGAAGTCTTCAATGCTTTTTTTACTTCAGTCTTCACAGGGAAGGTCAGCTCCCAGGCTCCTACACTGTGTATTGCAGAATGGAGAGAAGGAGAGCAGCCCTCAGTGATGGAAGGTCAGGTTAGAGACTACTTAAAGAAGTTGGATGTGCACAAATCTATGGGGCTGGATGAACTGCATCCAAGGATGCTGAGGGAGTTGGCTGATGTGATTGCAGAGCCGCTGGCATTATCTTTGAAAACTCACGGAGAATGGGGGAGGTCCCGGAGGATTGGAAAAAGGCAAATATAGTACCTATCTTCAAGAAGGGGAAAAAGGAGGATCTAGGGAACTACAGACCAGTCAGTGTCACCTCAATCCCTGGAAAAATCATGGCGCAGGTCCTCAAAGAATCCATCCTGAGACACTTGGAGGAAAATAGAGTGATCAGGAACAGTCAGCATGGAGTCACTAAGGGCAAATTGTGCCTGACCAACCTGATTTCCTTTTATGATGAGATGACTGGATTTGTGGAGGAAGGAAGAACCGTCGATGTGATATACCTCGACTTTAGCAAAGCTTTTGATACAGTTTCCCACAGCATTCTCTTCAGCAAGTTAAGGAAGTATGGGTTGGACGAGTGGACCCTAAGGTGGATAGAAAACTGGCTAGATCATTGGGCGCAGCAGGTAGGAATCAATGGCGCGATGTCTAGTTGGCAACCAGTAACGAGTGGAGTGCCCCAGGGGTCGGTTCTGGGGCCAGTTCTGTTTAACATCTTCATTAATGATCTGGATGATAGGATCGATTGCGTGCTTAGTATGTTTGCGGATGACACCAAGCTAGGGGGAATGGTAGACACACTGGAGGGTAGGGACAGGATTCAGGGAGACCTCAACAAATTGGCGCATCGGGCCAAAAGAAATCTCATGAGGTTCAACAAGTGCAAAGTCCTGCACTTAGGACGGAAAAATCCCATGTACTGCTACAGGCTGGGGACCAGTGGGCTAAGTAGCAGCACTGTAGAAAAGGACCTGGGGGTTATGGTGGACAGGAAGATGGATATGAGTCAACAGGGTGCTCTTGTTGCCAAAAAAGCCAATAGCAGATTGGGCTGCATCAGTAGGAGTGTTGCCAGCAGATCGAGGTATGTGATTATTCCCCTCTATTCGGCACTGGTGAGGCCGCATTTGGAATACTGTGTCCAGTTTTGGGCTCCCCACTACAGAAAGGATGTGGACAAGTTAGAAAGAGTCCAGCAGAGGGCAACAAAAATGATTAGGGGGCTGGGGCACATGACGTATGAGGAAAGATTGAAGGAACGAGGCTTATTTAGTCTACAAAGAGAAGACTGAGGGGAGATTTGATAGCAACTTTCAACTACTTTAAGGGATGCTCCAAAGAGGAGGAAGCTAGGCTGTTCTCGATGGTAACAGAGAACAGAACAAGGAGCAATGGTTTCAAGTTGCAGGTGGGGAGGTCGAGGTTGGATATTAGGAAAAACTTTCTCCCGAGGAGGGTGGTGAAGCATTGGAATGGGTTACCTAGGGAGGTGGTGGAATCTCCATCTTTGGAGATATTTAAGGCCTGGTTAGACAATACCCTGGCTGGGATGATTTAGTGGAAATGGTCCTGCTTTTAGCAGGGGGTTGGACTAGGTGACCTCACAAGGTCCCTTCCAACCCTATGATTCTATGACTTTAGGTCGATTTAAAGTCAACCTTGGTTAAGTTGACTTAACAGAGCCTCCAGTGTAGATGTACCCTAAGTGTTTGATCTCTAAAACTCCATCCCATAATCCTTCTGTAGTTATTGGAGTTATTCTGTTTCTCAAATCCCTAGGGTGCTAGAAGCATGCCCAGTGTATTGCCTCCCCAGAGGCAAGCACAGAAGTTGCTTTGGCATCTATCCTTATAGCACTAGCCCTAGTGGGTCCCAATGACCACTCAGACACATGGCTCAGTGAAAGGGTATTTTACTAGGGCTGGCAGGAAAAAAGCAAGTTTGCAAATGCCTCGGGTACAGGGAATTAAAGACTTACAATTTAAAGTGAGCAATTTGTGTCTTTGGGGAGGTCCAGTTGAGTCAAGACCAGGGGATGGCAACCCGAAAGATAAGAAGAGCCACTTTTAAAAATTCCTAAAGTAACCAAGTGTTTTGAGAGCTGCAGTGGGTATAGCCTCCTGGTGATGGGAGCTGGGCCAGGGTGCCTGCTGCAGCCCCCACTCCTCCCCCCCCCCGCCAGGGTCTCCCAGTGGTGGGGGGAGCCTAGAGCCTGGCACAGGCCGCCCACAGGGTCCCCCTGTGGCAGGAGGAGGCATGGAGACCCAGGCCGCAAAGGGGCAATCAAAGAATCTCTTGCAGCTTCTGAGCCACAGGTTGCAGACCCCTGGTCAAGACTCTTCAGGCCTGTTGCTTGGGGTGTCCTTTCCAGTCTAGTCTCTATCCAGGCAAATAGGCACTTGAAGGTTTCCAAGCCAGGTTCAGTTAATGACTCTCAGTGGGATCCCCTTGTATTAGTTCCTTATCCAGATGTTTGTTGCTCCCACATAAGTCCCACACTGATCTGTGATGTCACAGCCTGTTCCACACGGCTTCTCTCGAGCTCCCTACTGCCATGCTGATCGCTCCTTAAGAATCCCAGCCACTTCGTGGTTCAGGAGCTTTTCCCATACCTGGCCAGAGAAAGGGAAGAGGGCTGATGAGAGACATAATCCCTGCTTAGCCAGGAGGAAGAGGATTCACAGTGGGGAGGAGGCTGATGGGAGTTTTAGTCCCATATTTTACAGATCCATCACACTTTGAACTCAAAGGAACATTAATGATAGAGTATTCTGGCTTCATTGGCTTTTCTGTGTATTGAAGACCTGTAAGGATGATGCATAAGGAGAGGACAGTTTTGGATCACTTCATTTGAAACAAAAGAAAGACATACAGCATCTGCAAATGTAATTTAATTTTGCTTGCAGTTTCAAAATCATATTCTTGTATCGTGATGCACTTAAAATGGTTTTCAAATTATGTACTTTATTTTAATAAAATACGCTTTATAAACTATGCCAATTACATTATTAGTCAAGAATTTCAAATATCAGAAATACAATGTGCTTCATGTAACTGGCCTAATGTGTATTTTTGCTAACATGAAATTTTTCAATGCCTTTAGTTGAGTCCACCTTTAATTTCTGATATACGTTGGCAGTTTAAGAATATTCCATAAAGTTGCAAAGAGTAGAATTTTTATGAGAATATGATATTGCTATTATGCTAACCACATGCACTTTTTTTCTTTATTTGGAACAAAAGATTAAGAATTATATAGTGAGGGCATTGTTTTTGTACCATTCCTAGAGGTCATGTTTACACAATCATGGAAGTCAATGTAGGAATGTATTAGATGTTTTGAAATGGACCAGTTAAGAATTCCAACAATGTTGCACACTTTTATTAGACGTGTATTTAGGAAAAGAATTCCCTTTGGCCTCACAGTTATGATAAGAACATGTGCAGAAAGATATAGAATGTCATAATTAGCTCCTCCGCAAAAATTCCAAAGATCATAAGATTTTTCCAAAGAGTATGGCGTTGTTTACTTTGTCTGAATTAAAAAAAGCCATATGAAAAATTATTTATCGAGCTATCAGCAAGATGGCTTTTACATTTTTGTCAACTGAGTTGCAGTAATATAATTCCCATGGATGAAATGATTTTGTAGTCCTTTAGTTATCATGCTTGCAGAAATAAAATAGCTTGTAAAATCCATTCAGACATAATTTTTGAAAATTATTCCTATGAGACATATAATCATATTTTTGTGGAAACAAAACTGAATGACCATTAATTTGTACGTCCAGTGTCTTTGCTTACCTCCTTTGGAATAATATTTTGAGATCTATGAATGAAAAGTACCAGATAAGTGCTTGGTATTGCAGATATGTGTATTTTATGTTTAATGTGTTCACAGTTAATTTGTTAACATTAAAGTCCATCAAAATTTTGATTTCAGTTAAGGCAATTCAATGGGAATGTTGTCTGATTATGAGTGGTAGGATTGGACTGAGAGGTAAGTCTACACAGCAGTTAAACACTGGTGGCTGGCCTGCGTCAGCTGACTCAGGCTCACGGGGTTTGGGTTACTGGGCTGTAAAATTACTGTGTAGATGTTTGGGCTTTGGTTGAAACCTGAGCTCTGGCAGCAAGCAAGACAGGAAGGTCCTAGAGCCCAGGCTCCAGCCTGAGACCAATCATCTACAGAATAATTTTTAGACCCGCAGCCAAACTTCTGCAAGCCAGAGTCACCTGATCTGTGTGCAACTGTGGTGTGGGTCTTTTATTCCAGTGTAGACATACCCCAAGACACATTGACACTTACAAAATTAAAAACATTTATAATTGCACTACCTTTGGCCTACTGTTTCAAAAATGTTGACCACTTTCCCCATTGTAGTTTCATTGGTTAAACTATTTGATGGCCACGTGTTTACTCCAGCATAATACAATTCAGATCTTGCAGTTAACAGACAGCTGTTGGTCTGCTGTCCGAATTCAGCTCCGTTTCAGTGGTGTAAATCCAGAGTGATAGCACTGAATTCGGTTCCGTTACTTGGATGTGCACCATTGTATTGACAGTAACTGAAATAAGTGGTCCTATGAGTTTACACAGCTATCTAGGTTGTTCAAGTAAGCCTAATATTGAATTTCACGTAAGCATTTAATGTCACAGGGTGAAATTTATCACATGCAGATGGCCAGCAAAAGGCCACAGCCTTGACCCATTTAGATCTTCAAATAGGAGTTTTTTGGTGACCCTCTGCACAAGGGTGAATTTCACTCATGAAGAATACTGAAATGTCATTTCAAAACACATAAATATGAGAATTTATTGGACTACATTCAATATTGTATTAATATAAAAATCAGCATCAAAATACAAATCTCAAAGTGACAAAATAAAAAAGGCAGTATTTATCATGCCCTGTTTTACAATGTCCATAAGAGCCTATTCTATTCTATTTTAGCATGAAAAGGAACTTGAAACTACTACTTCTGGAGCAGGTGGTATTGTCAGAACTTGGCTTTTTTTCTTTTCTTGAACTAATCTTGATTCAGACATCTTTTCCAGATCTTACTAAGATAGAATCTGAAACCGTGCCACATTTGTTATTTTAATCTTTCTTCTAGTGACTATATCTTTTACTTACTCTATCGTGTGGATGTGTCTGACAATTTGCTCTATTTTATATGAGAGAACATAGTGAAAAGAGATCAAGGCAGGTATTTTGGAAAGTAATAAAGGATGGGCAATATTTCATTGAGCACATGGAGACTGATGTATAATGTGGCAGTGTGCAATAATAGAGCTATTGGGAAACCAGTGTATTCTTTTTGGATTGTTAGCTGGCTATGTGCTGTTAAGAAGTAAAGTTCAACATGAATTTATCCTTTGAACGAGAAGGAAATATTTAAGGGATGGGCTCACTAGAAATAATATGAAGACTTACAAAATGATAAATTATAGACATTATTATCAATTAATTAAAAATTCAGTAGTGAGACTGAAAAATATGTGAAGCAACCACTCAGTAAATCAGGAAAAACCAATTGCTTGATTGGAGATGAAAGTTTCACTGTAGAGTTCCATTAATTAAAGGCTACACTGAAGAAATAAGGTGGTAAACAAAATGACATTATTCCTGAGGAAGAACTTTACAGTTAAAGTTGAAAATCAAGGGCAAAGATTTTAAGACCCACAATAGAGGTCAGATTCTCAAAAGCATCCAACAGCTCCCATTGAAAAAATTCTGGTCACTTCATTTACATGCCTAAACAGGAGACAATGCCTTTTGAAGATCTTTCCCAAGTGTATAGAGATTTTGGACCAAATTCAGCCCTGTTTAAACAGGCACAAATATATTTTACTTCCGTGGGACTATGTCATCTTACACTAATATTGAATTTGACCCTTTTTGTCTCTTGTATGAAACACTTTCAGGTTGAAATTTGTTTTTTTTCTTATTTCAGAGCATTGCAGAACCGCTGCAGTCTATGTCCAATTTCCCCTTCCTTAGTGGAACCATGCTGTCAGACCTGTAGTTACAAAAATGTCATTTGGTGCTTCTCGGCCAACACCCACTTTGATATTTACAGCCCTATTCCTCCAACACTTTGGCATATGCTTACTTTTGGTACTAGCCACATGTTCGTTGTCTTCAATAGAATTACTTGTGTGCTTATAGTTAATTTTTCCAGGATAGGGCATGGAAGTATAAGGTTTACAGAATTGAGAGTTCTAAAGTCATTTATTATTATTTTAAGTAATGTCTATACTAAGTGAATATAATTTGTGGTATTAAATTAGTAAAGTGATTAATATATTCACTAAAGATTAAAATATATTGAAAGGGCAGTTTAATTCAATTGATTTTATTGGATTTGCATTTCCTGTGGTGGTGTCAGGGGAATATATATAGTTTGTCAAATTGCAAGAAGAGTATTTGATTGATACTGGAAGATTATTTTGTGGTGAAATATTATAGGAGGTTCAAGGCTTTCTTTCAGTTGATATCATATATTGACAGTTGATAAATCTCCTTCCCCATCCTTTAATTTTTAAAACAGTTTAACATTTAGAGCATTATTTACAAGAATGTTTGATTAAAATGTGTGATTAGAGGGAATTTCACATTGTTTTTTCCTCCTTATTTCTTCCATTTGCAGAGGCATGGAGTTGTATTTCATGCTGAGGCTTGGCAGCTTTCTCTTTATTTTGTAATTGAGAACCTTGATCGCTGTGTGGGGTGTGAGATTGAAATTATCAGGTCTGAGTGCTACTGAATCTGATATAGATGGTGTATATGTGTTTCTGTTAACCACCTACTGATGTATATATTGGGCTTGATTCAACACTACATTATATCACTTTTAAACCAGTGAAACTTTATTGATTTCTTTAAACTACTACAGTGACCTCCAAATTCTGGCTTGACCAATTCCTAGTGTAATTTAAAGCAGTCACTTTATTTTACAGTGGCTTCTCACATTCCATAACTCAGAAATAGTTGGAGTATTGGATATTGAGGCCATATGCCTCTTACCCAAACATCCCTCTCTCCCTGTCTTCTGCAAACCCTCATGCCAGGGGGCTGTAAGGATGAGGAGGGCAATATAGAGCCCTTAGACCGTGCCACTCTCAGAACCTTTACACAACAGAATGGAACAGAACAGTTCTTGGCTAGCTTTGGCCTCTTTATTCCTCTAAAGCCTGATTAGGCATGAATCAGGGCTCCACTGTGTGGGGCGCTGTACAAACACGTAAACGATGGTCCCTGTCCAAAGAATTTACAGTCCAAGTCAGTGGTTTTCAAACCACGGGTTGGGACCCAGAATTTGGTCGCAGACACTCAGGTACTGGGTTGCGATGCCCCCTATTGCTACCGCCAAAAGACTGGAATGCATTCCTCAAAAGACGTAATTGTTGGGTTAGGGGCATAAACGACTTTTTTTTCAACTGGGTGGGTCCCAAGAAAAAATGTTTGAAAACCACTGATCTAAGTTTAAGACAAGAGGCAACAGGTGGATACAACAAAGACCCAGGAAACATAAGGTATTTATGAGACAAAACTGTTGAGCATGAAAAGCAGTGGTCATAGAATACCACTTCTTTACTCCCATTTGAGATTTTGCTGGCATTGCAGTTGAGGAGTTTTAAAGAAGATTTGAAGGAGGAAAATGAGGTAACTTCACAGCTGTTACCTTTATCTAGATAAACTTATGTTTGTGAAATTTCTTGGGATACATCTAAAAATATTTTTGCATAGGATTCCCAAGGTTTTTAAAATTTAAATCAGATTTAAAAAATTTAAACTAAATATGTTTATTTTTTTTAAAAACATGAAAATTAATTTTGAAATTGCCAATTTATATAAAGGCCTAAAGTTATTAAAATCTATTTAAATTAAATAGAAAAAGTAATATTAAGCCATACATATTTTCTGCCAACTTTTAAAGAAAGTCACACCACTGAACTGGTAGAAGTCACTGGCTAAGCACCTGGAACCAGAGTTTTTTGAAGGGCTAACCCAGTTTTTGAGAGCAATAATTTCTTCAGCAGGAGCAGACAGAATAATTTCTATATTTCAGTTTATTCTGCTAAAGTACAGTTAAATGACTAGTTCATTCAAAGTTAAAATTGGGTGTTGACACATCTGGAAAGCTTTCTTTCTTTCTTTCTTTCTTTCTTTCTTTCTTTCTTTGAATATAAACTGGATTTTAGAGGATGAGATCTGCTAATTATAAAATTTTGAAGCACATAGTGAACAGAAGCAATCAGTTCTACACTAACTACAGATAATATTTCCTTTGTTTCGTCAATCATTTAGTTTCAAAGAGAAAATGTATTAATTTTTTTCTTATATATTGAGTGCATTTAAGGTAGTTTTATTTAATAAAAAAAATTAAAATGCTATTGTACATTTTAATTGAATTTGAATTTCTACGTGAATAGTGTGTGACAGAAATTGCAAGTAAAAAAATTAATTTGGTAAATAAGAAATGCATCATTCACCATCTTCTAACATAATAAATGTATCCTGTGACTGACTCAGTTGTAGGGTCATCATTTTTCTGATGTCTCAAGAGGCAGTTTTAGTATGCCAGTGCCCATCACCTGTCTGGGACTCTCATTTTAAAGATGGGGATCTGTGGGACAAAGATGTTAAGTAACTCATATTACATATGGCAGAGCAGGGAATTGAACCTGGGTTTCTCATGATCTAGGCCAGTGGCCCCACCACTGGGCCATCCTTTCTCTTGAATAATAAAAGTTTTAAAAAAAAAATCTAAACACACGTTAAGTTAAGCCATACAATTGTTTAATTAAGTATGTATAGCTACAGCGAATCCTCCTGCTTAGCAAAAAGAAGCACTAAATTTAGTGTAAAGACTGTATTTAATTTCTAATAAACATGTTTTAATAGCTTACAAATTTACTTTTGGTAAATAACTAAAACGTAGAAATGCAAAACACAAACTTGTTGATTTAAATCAAGATTTCCTGCTTTCTGATTTTAAATCATAATTCACATCAATGATTTAAATCACTGTTATATAAATTAATCCATTCTGACAGATGGTATTGATCTTTGTAGTTTGCAACTAATTGGACACCCCATTGCAATATATTTCAGAAATATAGCAATAGTGACATTTTTTTCAATTAAAACAACACTCTTATATCATAATAAACAAGGAGTCCTGTGGCACTTTTAAAGATTAACAAATTTATTTATCACATGAGCTTTTGTGGGAGAATTTCATGGTAGAATATCATGCGATAAATAAATTTTAGTCTTTAAAAGTGCCACAGGACTACTTGTTTGTTTTGTTGAAATAAACTAACACAGCTTATATCATAATGTGGACTTCAATGGGAATCACACTCACCCCAAACCTGCAAAACTCTTGTCAGTTGTATTAATGTCAGTTACTGTGCTTACTTATATGGCATTCTTCATCTTTCCAGTAAATTACAAATAAATTTGTTGGCAATCTACTGGGCAAGATTATGCCAGTATCTGATGCAAGACTTATTTCTTTTCACAGTCCCTGTCCCAGTAATGAAACCAGAGGTCGCTTATTACATCATTCCTATCCTGAAGTGTTTGCATCTCGAGTATCCATTGGGTCTTAAATGGGGGCGGGGACAATAGTTTAATCCAGAATTGCTCTTTTCTTATTTTATGTATTGGATATTTAGGTACTATAAACTAGAAATGCATAGATAGATGGAGATTGTTTGTGAAGACTGGACATGTACTTTTTTTGCAACACTGTGCCCACAGGCATTGGAGGGATATTTGGCCCATCAAAGCCAAAAAGGTGCTCACTGCCTAGTTTTGCAGAGGGTGTGCATACTGAGAAGAAAGTCCTGGGGAACTAAAAAAGTAAGTTGGTGGCTACTGGAAAATTAACGTGTTTTGAACCTCCATTGAAAAAAGAAAACAGGATGAAGGGAAGCCATTTTACTTTTTCCTGGGATATCTGAAATGTAATCTGTTTGGTCGAGATTTGAGTGTGTGGTCATATTTGAACCAACAGGTAGAACTTATTTTTATTTTTCCAATTAAACACGTTTAAATAAAACCAAATAACTGAGTGAGCACAAACCGTGTCATCATAACCTTTAGGCTTAGTGAATCCTTTCATAGACTCATAGACTTTAAGGTCAGAAGGGACCAATACGATCATCTAGTCTGACCTCCTGCAAAATGCAGGCCTCAAGACCTCACCCACCCACTCCTGCAATAAACCTCTAACCTAGGACTGAGTTATTTACCTCCTTAAATCATGATTTAAGGACTTAAGATACAGAGAATTCACCAGTAGGTGAACCATGCCCTGTGCTACAGAGGAAGGCGAAAAACCCCCAGAGCCCAGGCCAATCAGCCCTGGGGGAAAATTCCTTCCCGACCCCAAATATGGCGACCTGTTAAACCCTGAGCACGTGGGCAAGTCTCAACAGCCAGTTACCCAAGAAACAATTCTCTGTAATAACTCAGAACCAACCCCATGTACTCTCCCCTCTTAGGCCACTTGTGTATCCACCACACGTAGCCAAATATCAGTCAATTTCCAAAATAGGCTAATCATATTATCCCCTCCATAAATTTATCAAGCGCAGTTTTGAAAGCAGTTACGGTTTTTGCCCCCACAACTCCCCTTGGAAGGCTATTCCAGAACTTTACTCCTCTAATGGTTAGAAACCTGCATCTAATTTCAAGCCTAAATTTCTTGATGGACAGTTTATAACCATTTGTTCTGGTGTCCACATTGGTGCTGTACTCAAATAATTCCTCTCCCTCCCTGATATTAATCCCTCTGATGTATTTATAGAGAGCTATCATATCCCCCCTCAGCCTTCTTTTGGTTAGGCTAAACAAGCCAAGCTTCTTGAGTCTCCACTCATAGGGCTGGTTTTCCACTCCACAGACCATCCTTGTAGCCCTTCTCTGCACCTGTTCCAATTTGAATTCATCCTTTTTAAACATGGGGGACCAGAACTGCACGCAATATTCCAGATGGGGTCTCACCAGTGCCTTGTGCAGCAGCACTAACACCTCCCTGTGTCTACTTGAAATACCTCTCCTGATACATCCTAGAACTGTATTAGCTTTTTTCACGGCCACATCACATTGGCGGCTCATGGTTATCCTGTGATCAACTGGTACTCCCAGATCCTTCTCCTCCTCAGTCCGTTCCAACTGATGCGTCCCCAATTTATAGGAAAAATGCTTGTTGTTTGTCCCTAAATGCATGACCTTGCACTTCCCATTATTAAATTTCATCCTATTCCTGATACTTCAGTTTACAAGGTCATCCAGATCTTTGTGTATGGTATCCCGATCCTTCTCTGTATTGGCAATACCTCCCAACTTGGTGTCATCTGCAAACTTTATGAGCACATTCCCGCTTTTTGTGCCAAGGTCAGTAACAAAAAGGCAATATGTTGGCACAAGCATGTAAATATAAAGAGAAAATTAAAATATCATGTGCTTTACAATGAAACTATTAGCAATAAACTCAGAAAACAGAAACTTACATCAGTTTGGCTTTCAGTGGATACAAAAGGAGCAGAACTTGCAGGCTAATGGAGGCAGGAGAATGCAGCAGGAAAAGCAAAAGAATGTAAAATAAACCAACATCCTTCACTTCAGTTTACCCTGTATTATTCCCTGCACTCTGAGGGTAAAATATACTTCTGGGAAGAGAGGAACAGCACAAAGTCTTTCCACCACTTTTATCTCACTTCAGCCCAAAGGCCTTGGGCTGGGCCTTTATAGAAGAGTGAATTTCACCCTCCAAAAAAAAAAAAAAAATCAGTGTAAAGTTTTATACTTGCAACTTACATTGCCATTATCTGACTAATTTATACCCACACTGCATTATTTATGTCACTCATGGATTTTGCCCTTGTGCCCAATCCTGCTTTTGTTGAAATCAATAAGCAAAACTCCAGTTGACTTCAAGAGGAGCAGGACTGGTCCCTTGGTCTTGCTGTCAGATCTGTAGTTTAATATTCCACATTTTGGAAACTCCACTTTATGGAAAACAGTGGTGTTTAAACACAGCAATAACGGCACATCTAGTCCAAGTTAAATTGTAATTATTAGGTCATGTATTTGTGGCCTGGTGCAGATGCCTGTCTTGGATATTTTTAAAAATAAAAATGTCTTTTTTTTTTTTTTTAAAAACGTAGTTTGTGCTGTCTTACAATTATAGCCCCCCATTTTGTCATCCTGTGATCTGATAGCACTCTGTTATTGAATAACTTCAGTAAAGGGCAGCTGAGAATTGTTTTGAAGATACAATGCAACAGTTTCTCATCTACTGTCACTCGTCACATAAAAAAGTGTTTGACTAAAGTTTCTCCCCATAAAATGTATATTAGACATGCTGCTCCTTGTTTTGTTATAAGATGAGGTGATAGAGTAACTCAGTTTGCTTTCTAATGCTTTTTATGTTTTATATGTAAATCAGAGAAATTCTTTGGATTTGCCCTGCTGCAAAAGAGGTCAGAATCTGGCCAGTATGACTGCAAATAAAAATTCAAAGAATTTCAAAAATTACTTTGTCTACTTGGGTAAAAAGAGTTGAGCTGATTTGAAAACTTAGAGTTCAAGTTCTAGTCTTAGTTATATTGATGTAAATCTAAAGTAACTCTCTTAATGTCAATGGATTTACTCAGGATTTACATTTATGTAGCTGGAGCCGAATTTGGGATGAGGATACTAATTCTTCCAGTATTTTTGGCAAAATTATTTGTCATCTGAATTACCATTTCATTTTATTTTTGAGAGGGATGAGAGATTTGTTTATATTTTCAGATATCCTGGTTAATTGTTTTGTTACATAGGCGGTCTTCTTTTTGTGGCTGTCTTTTGTGTGTTTTTAAATTTGTTAAAGAGGTTAGAGGTTAGGGTAGGTGATTTTAATAAATATATTTTAGGTGTGAATAGCACACGTTTTCAGGGTTCATAAAATGTGACTGTTTTTTTTAAATCCCTCACTTCTACCCGGAATGGATGATATCTGTCTGTTTCCGTGTCTGCATAACCTAGATGCTATGCAGGGATTACAGAAAAATGGTATAATCTCTTCAGAGGGGCAGCTGTTCTCTGTCTTTCTTTTGAATTAGCCACTGAGTTTCTATCTACCAACAGGTGTATCTGATAATGCTGTAGCTATGAAGCAGTAACATTACAGTATGAGTTTTCCTGTTCCACCTGCATTATCTGGTGATTTCTGTTTGCAACTCTTTGACCCCTTATGTCATGATTTGACGAAGTGAGATTGTCCAGATTGAAAGAGAAACAAAGCAGTATGAAGGAATTTGGCAGTTCCTTCATTGAGTTGTATATTTTTAAACAATGTAAAGTGCAGTGCAAGTAATTGCCCCTCTAATTTGCTGCGCTAATGTGACACTTATGCATTAGTGTCTATTTAATATCCTATGCTGTGTGGCGTGTAAAGTCAGTGGTGAGGAAGCCGTTTTTATATTGCATCAAACAGAATTCCAGCTTTCTTCTGAAAGTGATAAGCCACATTCTTTGCTTCCTTCCAGCCACAGGCAGTCATGTACACAGGAGTCAATTTATCCAGCAATAATAACGCACTTAAAATGTAAGTGGAATCATCTCTTAAATTGTGATAAACCGTTTCACTGGTGAGACTGGTAGATTTTTATTTCTTCCTAGCAATGCTGACGTAAAGGATTTTAGATGGAAGTGGAAGAAGATTTGTGTATTGGAGTGGTCCAATTTGGTCATTAGTTGTACGGTTAACTACTTTGCCATTAAACCTCCACTTTGAAGAATATTGTGGCATGCTTAGGAAGTTAGATCTTCTGGATTTCTCTTTGAGATGTAGGTACAAAGTTCTATTCAGAGAAGGGCATAAAAAGGACTTAGGAAAGACAAGTATTCTGTTTCTTTTTTTTTTCAGGATTCCATAATTAGGATGAGATTTTTTTTCAGAAGCGCCAAATGATTTGTGTTCCTAAATCCCTCTTGTGCTTTTGACAATATCCCCTTTAACAAATAATACTGGATTAGAATTAGGAAACTCGAAAGAGTACATAAATTGTGTATGCAGGCCTTTTTCTTTTATCCTCATCTTCCCCACATTCTCATACATCATGATGCTTGGGGCAGCTGTCTTAGCCCATTCAATGCACTCTTTCAGCTTTTTCATTAGTCATTGTGATCCTCTTCCCTTTTAGCCTATGACACTTTTTCTTTCAGCTTCACTTCTCAAGTCCTGTTGAAGCTCTATTGGACATGATGCTATTAAGGATTTTAGACTCCTTTTTACAAATATGTATTATTTTAATTTGGATTGTATAATTATCGCTTCTGCACTATCCTCACTAGCTGATTGTGCTGTTGTTGCAATCGTTTTAAATCATTTTGGGCAAATTAATAATAAAACCTGAGTTCACAGGCAAAATGCAACTAAACTATTTAGGCAAGATGATTTATTTTTATATTATGAAATATATTTGTTACTGTAAATTCTTATACTATGTTTCTGTGCGAAGGAAAAGATCTCTCCTAAATCAATCAAAATATAAACAAACAAATGCCTATTTTTTATAAGAGATTATCATTTTGTTCTGTGTTTATATAGTGCTTAGCACAGTGTGTCCTGGTCCATGACTGGGTTTCCTGTGCACTATGGTAATACAAATAATAATGAATAGCATAATGTTTTAATGTTACATTACAGGGTTGGCCAAACTTACTGACCCTCTGAGCCACATTCAACAAACCGCAGAGTTGCAAGAGCTGGAGTGTGCCTGCCAGGCCTTGAGGCTCAGCCCTGCAGCAGGGTGGTGGTGCTCAGGTCTTCTGCCCGGTGGGGCACATCTGCTGGGGCTTGAGAAGCCCTAAATCCCTCCACCCCCTTGAAGGGCTGAAGACCCAAACCTCAGCAAGAGAGCCCTATGGTTCCCCTCCCCTCTGGGCAGAAGCCTTGTTTAGCTCCACCACAGAGAGAAGCCCTGAGCTTTCCAGCCCAGTCTGGTAGGTGGAGAATGGGTAGGTGGTGGGAGGGGACCCATACTTTAACGGTAAAAGAGCTGCCCCCCCCACATACCCTCTTCCAAGAACACCTTTGTTAAAGAACACAACAATCTGGAAAACACAAGCTGAGGTTAAATAAAAATTCTGATAACGACTTAACACCCGGTTCATGCACACACACACCATGAATTGAAAAATTCTCAGTGACCTGCCCCTCATACAACCTTAATTCCACACCACATTTGTTTTTCATATTTTAGGGACCAATCCAGCTTTCATACAGGCTCCAAATAGGCTTAAATGGTTATTGGACCCAGGGGCCTTGCATATCTTTGAACATTATACATTTGGATATTTGAATATACTTGTGTATTTATTATTTGTTCTGTGGCATCAGATTTGATGGTTTGTTATGACCTAAACTAGAGTTTTAATATAGTCGACATAATGTTATGATCTAGTATAAGAGTAATGTTTAGTCTACACTTAGAGGATAATATTGTTACTAATGATATTAGGAGTATATAGAATTATTGTGCACAATAAAAAAAGATTGTACTTTGATTGCAGTTACATACTACTATAATGGGGACTGTAAGAAATTTTCTTTAGATAGATATTTGAATTATATTAAGGTTGCTTTGCGAAGTGTAGTGCAATAAATTTTAATTCAAATTTAATTCTTTTCAGAAGGAGTTGATGAAGCTCATTGAAATGAGGGGTAGGCTATAATATGATCATATGGGTTTTATCATAGCTACAAACAGGACAATTCTTTCTTGGCTGAATAGCTTGCAACACTGATTGGGAAAACAGGAACACTATCGTTGGGTGCAGCACAATAGTTCAAGGTAGAAATTATATGTTAGAAAGAGGGGGGAAAAGTACATGTTAGGAGATCAGAGGAAAGCTGGAACTGACTAAAAATAACCAGTATTGCAGGGAAAGCAACAGCTTTCAAATTTTTCAAATAAAATATCACTTATAACACTTCAAAAAAGAAATCTGTTAGCCAGTTGATGTTCATTGGTAAAATGGGATTGAAATATTCTGGTTTTACTAGGCTAATAAAAGAGATTACCCTCACAGACCATTAGATTTGTCTGTTGCGACCCTCCCAGAGCTGGAGATGTATTACAGGAAGTGTAATGAAAATTATGCCTCTAAAGTGCTCCTTCTAATGCATTAATCATGTTTTTTCTCATGGAAATTAATTATTATGGTTAGGCAGGTGTTAGGCTGATGCTGGCTTTGAAAAGCTGTCTGGCATTGCTAACTAATATAACTAGACATACTGAAAGACATTGAAAAAAGAAGAAAAAATGCAGAGATTATGGTTCACATTATTTGTCTGAAATTTGAAGACAATGTGATTGTTAAAACAACAATTGCTTTTTAGTTTAGATAGAAATTGCTCCATCAACTTTATGACACATGGCATGAATCTTATTTCAAAAGGGGAAAAAAGCTGTTTTCTATTTTAGAGGAGACTGTTTTGTTTAAAAAGAAAACCAATTTGACAAGCTACACAAAACTATGTCCATTACCAAAAATCAGGGGAAGTTTCTACTTGCTAATGGTTCAGCACCCACAGCAAGGAAAAACTCAGTGATCTCACATGATAGGTAGGGTAATATAATATTACTGTACATGTTGTTGCTTAATCTCATTGATTTACAATTCTTGTACTGATATTTATTATTACTGCTACTACATGAATAGAAAGCTTTTTTCTTTTAAGGCCAAATTCTGGGCTTATGCAATGGGTCTGTAAGTCGTGCAGTATATTCTTACTGCCACGTGTATTGCCTTCCTTCACCAGGCTGATTGATCAGGAAGGTGGTTGAACTGATGTATAAAAGCATGCAGTTACGGATAGAAGGGAGTGGACGGCTGGACACCAGCTTTGTTTTTGGAGGTTGAAATTGAGCAGCAGTCACCTCTCATAGAGTTTGTACACCCCAAGATTTGCAGGTACTTGAGAGCCTACTGTGGATATCGAATGCTTGGGGCCAGGATTTGCAGGATTTTGTTACTTATTTTCCAAGATGAGATAGCTCTATGCAGTTAAAATTTTAGAGAAACAATATGGTCTAGGAGATTGAGCATGAAGATGAGACCTTGGAATCCCTGAGTTATAATCTTGACAGATCTAAATGTGGAGACCCTCCTTTGATAATGCTAAGAGACTGGGTTTTGGAGACTGATGTTCTCTGTCATCTAGTTCTTTCTCAGGTGCCCCAGTAACTTGTGCCATGTTTGTTCAGTGGGATATGACAGTACTTTGCTCTGATGAAGCTTTTTCTGCAATCTGACATATGATTTGAACGCTATTAAGGATTAATTATTGCTAATTAATTATTGGGGGTGTTGCTAGCTAGTGCTAGGAACAGTTTTATGAATGTATGCTTTTTACACTATTACTATGACACGAGGAGTTTTAGTTTCCACTTTGGTCTCAACTTTAGTGGAAAAGAAACAGGTAAATCATTTAACCTTTCTGTGCTTTATTTTATTGATCTGTGAAATGAGTAGAACAATTCTTCTAGAGTCTACAGTGGTTTTGTAATGTTTGGAATATTTGTAAAGTTTATCTGGTTATATGTGTCAGTAGTAAAATCGTGTAACTTACACCAAATTGATGTTTAGTGGGTGTACAAAATGTGTCCAACTTAAACACTGTAAAGTGGAAAGCTAGGGGAATGAAGCAGAAAGCAACTACTGGGAGGTTGTGTGTGTGTGTGTGTGTGTGTGTGTGTGTGCAGTGCTTTTTTTGTGATGGTACACGGGGTATGGAGTACCAGCACCTTTTTTGCCGGCCCTGCTGCCCAGCTGGTGGAGGTGGGGGTCAGCAGGGGAAAGGAACGCGCTGCTGGAAGAAGAGGGGTGGGAGAGGCATTTTTCAAATTTACTATCAAGGTATGAGTACCAGCTCCTTAAAAATAAAGTAGCCTCCCACAATTTATCTTACATGTTCAGTTTTTGTTCATCAGACTTCTACCCATCATCATGCAAGCACACCCATGGAATGTTAAATAAGTGTGAATTTTACAACTTTACCACTTTCACAATTTCTATCACTGCTGAAATTTGCCCGTTTTGTTTTCAACCATGAGCTTTAATTCTGTCTTTGAGAAACTCAGTAATGTTGGCATTGTACTTTAGGGGAGGGTTTATTGTTTCCATCATGCTTTGCTTCACTGGTACTTTTTAAAATGTCTTTTCTTAGCTAACTGTTCACCACCATGCCAAAATGGAGGGATGTGTCTGCGACCTCAGCTTTGTGTGTGTAAACCAGGGACGAAAGGTAACTCCTGTGAGGATACTGTCACGCAAGATACTTCTTCCACTGGAGATCAGGGTCCTGTGGCTCCAGCATGGCCCATTCCTCAGCAGGCTGCTCAGCAGACTTTCTCTCAGAAGATACAGGTTCCACAAAAAGCCAGCCCAGTGGCTCAGATGACTTTCACCCTCAAGCAAAAGCCCTCTGTTGGATTACCTCAGCAACTGCAACCACAGTAAGTGTTCCTCTTCTTCTCCTTTGTTTCTTTTTTTGTTTTTAAATAAATTAGTTTTTGGGAGCTGTATAATTTAAAACAAAATATTATTCCTTTCAACTGTGCCCACAAAAACTGAGAGACTATCGGTTAACTTGCAGATGTTTTCAAAGAGTTGTTGTGTAAAACATGCTTTTAAAAATCTCTTTATGTATATCCACTGTGCTTTATAACACATGGGGCAAATCCATTCACTGTACTGGAGAAGTGCAATTAAAGTCAATGAGCCGGATTCTCCTCTCATTTTGATTTTTCCACTGTTGTAACTATGTTGATTACAATGGAGTTACTCTTAATTATATACCTGTATGAGAGGAAAATAAGGACCAACATGTCAGAGTGTTTGCATTTAATTGCAAACAGAATCTGGCTTGGTAGGACTGCAGACCTGAATGAGGGGAATAAAATTTGTTCTGGTTCCTCTTGCCTTTTTCATTTACAATTATGTCTTAATGGCTAGAAAAGTTTATTGCTTCTTCGTGCTAAGGTCCACAGATCTCTCAGGATGGGTACTTGTGCTCCATCTTGTTTGGAGCTTGGGGTAGAACCAGTCACTGACAGCAAGAGGAATGCTCCCCCTCTTGAAGTTCCCTCCATTTTTTTCTCTTTCTGCTGCAGTGCTTTTCTGAGGGAAATGACAAACTTTATTTCCAATGTTAGATTAACAGTTTGGCTCAATAAGGTAGTTGTCCAAATCCCAGCTGTCTGTCAGGGCTGCATTTACCTTTTGGGGAAACTGTCTCCACAGCTCCACTTCCCTTCTGAGGCGTGTGCAATGATGGGGGTCCTGAATGTTTCAGGGAGAGAGGAGAGCAGAGAAAAGCTGGAGACAAAAAGAAGAGTGTTTCTCTTACCTGTTGTGTCTGATGCTCCTTGTGATGGTGTTAATACACCAATAAGAATTTCCTGCCACACCTGGAAGATTAACGAGAGTCTTGTGGCACCTGAAAGACTAACAAATTTCTTCGAGCATAAGCTTTGTGGGCTGTACTCCACTTTGTCAGAGGGTAAATGTGGCTGTTGTCCCTTTGGGTTAGGGACTTTGTTTCTCTCACTAGGGGAGAATTTTAACTATAAGAGTAGCTGGTTCACTATCGATGCCCTTCACCTGCAGCTAAATCCAGGTAGGCATTGTCTCAGCCCTCTCCTTTGGTCACGAAAACTCTCAGGGGGCATCAGATCAACAAAAATAAAAAAGCGCTTGTCTTTAGGAAGTTTCACAAGCGACATTAACATGGGTGGACAGTATTACAAATATAGTCACTTTCAACCTAAAAATTGCCTCGCTAAAGGCTGCTTCCTAGGAAGGAAAAAAAAGTGGGATTCAAATCTATTTCCTGTAGCTGGCTCTGGTCCTTGGGGTCAGGTAGATCAGTTCCTAGCTATCTTAGTGATGCAATAGGAAACTTTTTACAGAAAGCAGATGGTATTCATTACTCAAGGAGAAAAGTCAAAATTTACAATCCTGCCCAGCCCTACAGAAAGGAATGCAGCTCACATGACAAGTGGAAGCCATCCATGGAACATAACAGGAGAAAATACCTGTTTGCAAGAGGTAGCTAGAACAAGTTAAGTTCAAGTTCGGTAGTAGCCCACTGTTGCATCTGATCTATTGGCAGGTCCAGTGCTTAATTTGTAATGGAAGTGGTGCTGGGGCTCCAGCAATTAGGGGCCACGACTCAAGCAATTTTTTTTTAACTTTCCTAACTGAGGCGGCAAGCCCAATGGTGCTGGGGTATGAACTGCCAAGCCTAGAGGTGCCGGCACTCAGCCCTGGAAAGCCTTGGCAGAAATTAAGTGCAGGGCAACTCTCCAAATTAGTTTTGCCTAGAATTAGGCCCCTTGTTGGTAGGCCCCCAGGCTCTCTCAATAAAAGAGTTACCGTAGCTTTGATTAAATGAAATCACTGGGCATTGCAAAAAGGAGTGCCTTATGGATCTGTACAAGAATTACAGGAATAGCTTTGTTCCTTTCCCAGTCTCAGCAAACCATGGTCACACCACAAATGAAATCATGCATTATCTACTTCATGTCAGAGCATTGCAACCTGTTTTCCATCCTGTTTCTATCCTTAGAGAATCAGGAACAAGTAGAGCAGAGCCATATCTGAAACACCTAAATAAGTTCCTCATGGAGGCTTGTCTTCAAAGTGTTCCTAATTTGCCATCCTCAGACAATTCTTATGATTTGCAGGTGGATGGCAGCTTTTTTCTTTTCCCAACTTTAATTATTACCATTACATCTGCTTCTGTGATTCCTCTCCAGGATAATGATAGCAATAATATTGGCTTTATGGAAAAAGGAAATTCACGTATCTTTTCCTGGACAATTTTTTTCTGATCGGGGTTCTGTACAGAGAGAAAGTTGAAGCAAGCACAGTATCTTGGATTCAGGACAAAACAGACACATGGTCGAAGGAAAGTCAATTATAGGTCTGGATTGAGGATACAAGGTCTCATGTCAGAAGAATGTTAACAGAAGATGAAGATTGTCATAACTGAAAACAAGTCATGTTATAGAAACAAAAATCCAATTCTTATTGGAGTCTTTTGGGAATACTAATCTCATACATAGTCATGCTTCTATGATCCAGAGTTACTATTATAGTTAGCTAGTAATTCTGGGTAATCCTGCCTCATCTCACCTTATCTTGTTCATTGGCAGACATCCAGCTTCAGTTGTATATTCTCTGTTCCCACAGTGCAGAGAGTTAGGTTCCCCCCCCCCCTTTTTTTTTAAAGAAGTCTTTCTAATTCAGTTCTGGGAATTGGTACTGGAAGGAGAAAACATGGTATCCATTAGCAATGATTCATTAGTTGTCAGAGCTTTGCTTCTTCCATGGGTAACAGATCTGTTCTTCTTTGAATGCTTGCTCATGTCCATTCTGATTTAGATGTGTGTGCATGCCACATGCACTGGTGCCAGACATTCTCTCCCCCCCCCCCCCACCCAGTGGTATTCATAGGGCTGGCTCTAGCGCCCTCTGCAGTAGCGTGTGTATGCGCTCCTATGTAAGGTTCTGCCAATCCCTTCCCTCTCACTTTGTCTTCCTGTCCATGATGGTGCTGGAACAACTCCCTTGCTTTTGCAAGCCTCTGTTCTTCCCTAGTGGTTTAGCTTTTTCCTTATTACTGTATATAGTTTTTGAAAGTAGTTTTTAGAAAGTAGTTACTGATCGTTTTTTAGTTAGCAATTTCCCAGGTTTGGGGCATGCCCCAATCCCCAGAGTTTAAGCCCTGAGCTTCATGCAAGAAGCCTATGTTACTAAGTGACCCCCATCAAAGTTGCTTGAAGTGTTTGGGGGAAGCCCGTGTCTGTGAAAAGTGGAAGATCTTGTAAAGGCTTCTGCTCACATACTAAGGAGGACCAAGAGATTAGATTTAAGGCCCTTCTGATGGAGGCGGCACTCAGGCCAGAGTCGGAGCTGTGTTTGGACTTGGAACTGAGCACTGAGGCATTGACAAGAAGTGCTCCTCTGGCTCTGGAGCCAAATCGGCACCATTCCATGTCTCCAGTGCCAAGGAAGCGGCAACAGAAGGCACACTTGGGATGGAGTGCTCACTAGTGCTGAACCTGCCTAAGAAAAGTTCGGGGAAACTGGATCCGACTCAGAAATGGTCTTTGTCCATGTGGTCATTGAACCTGGCACCGCTGACTTTAGGGAGCAGCAGAGGCCCACACCACTTTTTGGTTCCTTCCACACCTGAGGCATTCCAGGTAGTGAAGGACCTGTTGGGCTATGCTGGTGCTGCGTACCCCTCAGAAGGATAGGCTTTCGCATCGAGGGACAGACATCTTGGCTGGGGGTCTGTCAAAGGGGAAGCCGGGCACTGTGGCTGCCACCGGCCGATCATTGCTCACCAGCCTCATGTTGGTCATCCGGTCTAGGCACCGATCATCGAAACCACTCCAGGAGATGCTGAGGACTCTGATCTTTGGCTGCCAGGCATTGGTCCCTGGAGCCTTGGCACTGAATATCTGAGTCCTGGCATTGATCTTTGGAACCCCATAGCTCCTGGAGCCCATGGCACACAGCTGGTCTCTGGGACCCCAGGAGCACGCAAGTCCATATAAGAAGCCAAAGGACAAGATGCATTTGAGGCACCACCAATGTTTGAACTCTTAGTCCGGCTCCCCAATGCTTGAATCGCAGCATGCAGAAATGGGAAGACATTCAGTGTCAGAACCCTTGTGGTCACCATGATATACCTCTTTGGAGTCGGGGGAGGAGATCCTTGCCCCCGTTCCCCCAGGCGAAGGCTACAAAACCTTGGCAGCTTTCCCTATCCCCTTGCAAACAGTGGGGGGGAGGGGGAGTGTGGGGCCCTAAGCCCAGTGGTCAGACCCTGGCAATATTGGATTCCCCTACATCGCGATGCTGCATCTGGTCTTGCCAGCAGGAACTTCAGTGCCTTACCATTCCAGAGGCCCAGCCTCAGAGGCTGACTTGGAACATGAGGAACTGGTCTTGTGGAGCCCATCAGTGACCACCCTGACCAGGGAAGAGACTGTAACTGCCCCCAGCTGCCATCCTCCTCCTTGTCCTCACCAGGTGAGACAGTAGCGGACCTTCTCATGCTGCTCCTCTGGACAGCTACAGGTCACACCAGAAACTTTTGAAACAGGTGACAGCTATTCTGAGCCTCAAGTTAGAGGAGCTTAAAGAGCTGGCTGATGAACTATTTGGCATTCTGGCTTCAGCAGCGCTTTTCAGGGTGACCCTTCTGGTGCATGAAGAGGTGATGAAACTGGCTAAGCCTTTGTGGCAGACCCAGGCTTCTCTACTTTCCACATCCAAGCGGGCAGAGAAGAAATGTGATGTGCCCACCAAGGATTTCGAATGTCTGTATACACATCCATCCGCAGGTTCACTGGTGGTTGTGGTGGCCAACAAATGGTACATAAAAGGGCAAATAAGCTCAATGATTAAAAATAAAAAGGCCAAAAAGATGAGCTTATTTGGTTGAAAGATTGAAAGATTTATTAAATAGCTAGCCTGCAGCTGAGGGTGTCTAGCCAGCTAGCACTGATGGCTAAATACCATTTTAATATCTGTCAGTTGCTGGAGAAGTTTGCAGACTCCCGCAGTCCTTAAGCAGGAATTCGAGGCTGTCCTAGAGTAAGACAAGATGGTCTCCAGGACCTCCTTGCAGGCAGCCTCAGAAACTGCAGACTCAGTAGGGTGAGCGATGGCCTATGTGGTGTCAATGAAGAGGGTGTCCTGGCTCCAGTTGTCAGGTGTCTCACTGGAAGTCCAGTAGTACATCCAGAACTCCTGTTCGATGATGCAGCTTTATTTGCGGACCAGAGTGACTCCAGACTGCATGGTGAGGCACTCTGGCACATGTGCTGATTCAGGATATATGGAGAGCTGCTACATGGTTGTCCGTTCATAACTTCACGTCCCACTGTGCCATCACACAGCAAGCTCGGGACAATGCAGGCTTCAGCAGAACAGTATTGCAACACTTGCGGCTATGAACTACTATTCACCTCTGGAGGCAGAGCTGATAAGTCACTTAAATCAGAATGGACATTGGCAAGCACTTGAAGAAGAAGGAAGAACGGTCACTTAGTTCGTAACTATTGTTCTTCAAGATGTGTTGCTTATTTTCACTCCACAACCCAACCTCCATCCCCTCTATCGGAGTTCCAGTAAAAAGAACGGAGAGGGAAGGGGCTGGCAGCACCTTATATGCAAGCACATATGCACGCCACTGCAGAGTATGCTAGAACTGGCCCTACGGATATTGGTAGGGGAAAAATTTGTCTGGCACTGGTGCATGTGATGCGCAAACACACCTAAATCAGAATGGACATGAGTAACACATCTCGAAGAACAACAGTTACAAGGTAATTTATCATTCTTTCTCTCATGACAGTCTGTGTATGATAACTGGGAAGAACGCAGTCACTCCAAAGAAATTATCCTGTTCTACAGAGCAAAATTTCCTATTCTATGTGCCCTGCCCCTCAAAGGGGAGATGAACATCAGGACTTAAATGGCAGAAGTTGTGTTAGCAGAGTGGTTTCTACACCCAGAAATATTTCTCTCATCAGTTTGGAGAGCTGGCGATCAACCTCATTGCATCTGGAAACAGTAAATAAAGTTCCCTATAAGTTCCCTGATGTGAGATGGTGAATGACGTTTTGCAATGCTGGGCAAGGTTCAAGCTATGTGCCTTCATACCATTTCCACTCATCCCATTGACAATACAAAACACAAAAGAGAGAGAACAGCAGTGATACTATTTACAACTTTTTGGTTAACCTAGACTGATTGGTCTAGCTTTGGATCTTCAGTAGCCTCTGTTTCGCAGAGGAGCTCTGTTACTGCACGACCAGTCCTCCACTGGGGAACAGTTGGATTTATGTGGATGAAGTGAGTATAGGTGTCATCAACCGCAAAAGAGAAGTGAACAAATAGAACATATTCTACAGGTTGGTACAAGATCCATAGTTTAATTGCTATGACATAGCCTTGAATGGCCATAGCTTAAAAGAGCTTTATTGTGGAAGTATGAGTGCACAAGAAAAAAGTCAAGTCTCTGTAATATAATGCTTTCAGCATGTTCAAGAGAAGAAAGTTTTGTACAGATCCCTACATTGGATGCTTCCTTAGGATGTTAACCTTATCCAGTCATGCAAAGTCTTGGAACTTCATTTTGCTCTGTACAGTACTATTCAGATTGAAGCCCTGCAGAAGGTGATGTTGTATTTCTTATCAATTAGAGTAGGCCTCCTCGGGGCTCCTATCTAAAAATCACTTGAATATTTTTTATTGGAAGTTGTGAGCTTTCTCTAACAGAACCCATTAATGTACTTTTAACTCAGGCAGGTAGTCACTCACAACCAGCAGCTGAACTGTAAATTCAAGAAATACTCTTCTTCTCATTAAGCTTAAAAGTTCAGTCCTTAGAAATAATGCAATATTAGGGTAGACTAGTTTGGGACTCTTGTACTAAGATCTTCTAGATGGCAATTAGTTCACCAAATTCTGTATATTTGTCATCCATTCTTAGCAAATGCCGTTTCCTTTCTTTTGGCAGAAGTCTTCTTCAGGCCTTAATATTAAGGAGAAGATGGAGGAGATATTTATATATAATCTACTTCTTTTTGGATGTTGATCCTGAGATTATATACAGGAGGTCATAACCCCAGTCTTGCTTAGCATATTATCTCAGCTGTGCCTGAGTCAGGCTCTTGTTAGATTTTACCTGTGTTATTTGCTCTTCTTCTTAGCAGTTTTAGGTATTTTAGATTTGTTGTGTGGATTTTTTTTTCTGTGTGTTTAGAACACTTGGTTTGTGGCTGGCTCTGTCTTGGTACTGATCACATGGTGGAGCTAAGAAAGGGGTTCAAAAGGTGTCTTGATATATTTTCTGGATCCTGTGCCCTCCCCACCCCCCAGCAGTGTCTCTTTCTGGGAGACATCCATTCCTCCTAATTGAGATGTATACTCCTAACTGAGGTGTTTCTGGCTTTTATTCTAAGGGCCTACCAGGATCAACAAGTGAAATTTCAATTCTCTCTATTAGGAAACCCTTTGTGTGTGAAGTCTGTGGGCTAGAGCTGGTTCAAACTTTTTTCTCTGAACTGTTTTTTGATGCAAAATCAGGTTTTCAGATATATGTTTTTGTGTGTGAAAAGTCTGCTTTCCACAGAAAATTTAGATTTTTTTCCCCATCAAACTGTACCCCCCCTGCAGATACCGGCTGCCCTCGCCAGTTCGGGCCAGCCCCCTAGCTCAGCCCCGGGGCTTTGGGTGGCAGCGGGGGCTGCGCGCTTAAACACCACAGCCCCTGCCACCACCCGAACCCCTGTAGCTGGACTAGGGGGCTGGCCCGAACTGGCGAGGGCAGCCGGTTAGGGCCAGCCCCCTAGCTCAGTCCAGGGGAGCCGCCGAACCTGGCAGCTCCCATAACAGTCAATTTGCATATTTGACAGCTCCAGTGTCCCAGAGTGGCCTCTATTGGCACTCTGGGACATTTCCGGAGGCTGTGTAATTCAAAAAATGGGTACACACGAGCATTACCGCGGAACAGCTGTTCCGTGGTAAGCTAACCATTCTCGATTTGAGTGGTTTAACTGTTGCGCGGCAAGAGGGTGTTGCTGCGCAACAGGGAAAATGCTCGTGTGTACGCTATCAGCTTTATTGCAGGATAAGGAGCCTTATCGCGCAATAAAGTGATCGTGTGTACATGGCCTTGGATTTAAAATGCTGCTGCATTTCATGCATTTCCTCATGGCATTTGTAGTTTGATTGTCTTATGATCCTGTTTTCCTTTATGGGCTGGGCTCTCTGACCAGTCTACATCTTCCATGATATGCCAAGGCTAGGCTCACTCCAAGAGGTACAGATTGTCCTGCATCATGGCAGATGTGGTCTGACCGGGGAGGCTGGCCTATGTAAGTGTATTGGAACATGAAGCATCTTATCTACAAGTCCTGTGAGACACCACAGCAGCATTTCCAAATAGAAAATTGTCAGTTTCTGAAAACATTTTTCAGTATTTGAATTTTTGATCAATTCCCAGTGGACATACAAGTGACCATGGGTGTAGTTCCATGAAGATTGTAGTCTTTGGCTTTTAAACCTTTGTTTCTGGACTTTTTGAAATCATTGACCAAAGTTTTGACATCACTACTGACTCTAAAGCTCAGTTGCATGGCTAGTGAAATTCTTCCTGAGAAAAATCCAGAGGGGTAGCCGTGTTAGTCTGTGTACAGACATCTGACGAAGTGGGTTATAGCCCACGAAAGCTTATGCTGAAGAAAATCTGTTAGTCTATAAAGTGCCACAGGACTCTCGTTGTTTTTTCCTGAGAAAAAGGAGGATAAATCCTCAGAAGCTTCAAGCAACCATGCTCTCTGCAGTATCAAGGCTTTTATTCCTGGTATTGACAACCTCAAGAGATCAAAAATCATGAGTTTGGTCCTCAAAAATCAAGAAAGTGGCCCCAGAAATCATTAGGTTTTTTTTAAATAGAAGACTATGTTTTGTGTGTGTGAGTGAGTGAGAGAGAAAGTGAGAGTGACAGAGAGAATTAGTGTTGCTCATTCTCCCAGACTTACTGAGTAAGGTGATTCTGTCACCTGCTGAAAGAGCTCTCATCACCACATCAGCCCATCTCCTGCCCAGAAATTCATACCGTCTCCAGCCAGCCTGTGCCCATCAGTTCGGCCCTACTCAGCTCACTTTTCCAGTTCCAAGCCCAGATCTTCTCCATTATTCCAGTCAACCAGCCCCTTCCAGAATGGCAGGCAGTTCCAGGGGCTCTTCACCCCATTTGTCACCAGGCCAACTGATGCAGGGAGAGGGTTGGAGCTAAGAAAACGGCCTATCTATATTGATCTCAGGAAGAGAGTGGGGAGCAGGCAGTGGGCTTCCTTGAGCTGCTGGACTTTTTCTATTTCTTCCTTCCTCTTCCTTTCCTGTGAGAGAGGCTTCAGGTTGCCAAAGGGAATGGGATTTGGGAGAAAGCTGAGCATGCAGTATTTCTGATGCGTTATTCTATCCCAGGAGCAGGGCTGGATCAGTGCAGGGACTAGAGGGGCTGAAGCCCTGGGCCCCAGGCTCCAGCGCCTTGAGGCTTCTGCCTGATCATCCCTTCCCCACTGCTTCACTCAGTGCCGGTGGAGCTTGGGGGTCTGGGGTATTGGGAAGGCCCCTGCTCTGCTGGCACTCGGAGGGGTGGGGCCCTGGAGCCAGAGGCTGTGCTCTGTGCTCCCTCCCCACCCCCGGGGCTAGCTGGTCTGCTTGGCATGTGTTCGTTCAACTCCAGGGGCAGGGCCTGCTGGTGCATGGTATGGCCTTCCAGGGCCTGTGGTCCTGGAGGGCTGCATCAGAGGCCACACTATGCACTAGCTGGCTGGGGGAAGACCAGCTGAACTGGGGCTGGGGTAGAGAGGGCCTCCCCAATGCTGGCTTGCCAGTAGGCTGCTGTGGTGGGGGGAGCCAGGATCCCTGCAGGGGGTCCCACAGTGATGGGGGGCTGGGGCCGCAGGCCAGGGGGTCCCCACAATGGTGAGCAGCCCGGGGCCATGAGGACCCTTAATCTGGCCCTGCTTAGAAGATGTGCAAATGGGTAGATAGCCAGTCAGAGGACTCAGATTCATGAGCTTCTTGGGTCCTCATGAGACTGGCTCCAGCCCCAGCCAAAATCATGCTACTTACTAAGAAATCACAAGAGGTGGCAACACTTCCTGGCTTCAAAGTTGATGGGAGTAATCCAGTGTTGATACATTAGTGCCAGTGACTGGTAAAGGGATTGTGCAGGGTCTTTATGCCAAGTGCACCTGTGGCATCTGTGACTTTCCCTTCCCAGAATCTGGTCTGGGGTGCTGCTGTGGTCCCCTGATCTCCACTCCCAAACCCCAACTTACCTTGCTTTTGTTAGGTTACCACCCACTCCTGGGTCAGTCTACACCAGCCTCCTGCATGTAATTGAACCCAGGCAATAGGTGTGTGCTCTACAGCCACTCAGAGGACGGTCCTCTAGCGAGTGCCTCCAGATACCACACCGGGAACTTCTGTCCTATGAGGATTGGGGCCCTTCCCCATCACTGTAGACTCATAGACACTGGTTCGCTCATTTATCAAAGAAATGAGAATGCCCAGCCTCACTCAGTCACACCCTCTAAAGTTCACACTTCTTTAGCTAAAACAAATACTAATTTATTGACTATAATATGATTGTAAGTGAATATATAGCAAATCAATGCACAATCATTTAATAAATCAGTCAGGGGTAATCACTATCAAATAAAAATCCGAGATGTCTTCTAACCTAACATTACTGTCCAGAATTACTCACAAGATGTGGCTGTAGGTGGTTTAGCAGCCACTCTCTGCCTCCCCATAGGCAGGGCCCAATGCTTCTTGTAGTCGGAGATGTTTTCAAGATGATGTTTTTCTGGCCAAAAGCCTCTCCCAGTTCCAAGTGTCTGTCTTTGTTTAGAAAGGGTGGGAGACCTACCCCTTCACTCACTTCTGTACGATTCTCTTTGTCCCATCTAAGCCAGGGAGCTCAATTTACATTGTCTTTGTCATGTACCTCTTAAGCCTCCACGCTGAATGATAGTCCTGATGGTCTGCCTTCTGCCTGATCCATGTAAAATACCTGGAAACATGCTTCACTTCTGTACACATACTTGATGCGCAGGAAACACGATACCATAATCATAATGCAGAATATGTTGTGAGCATTCATAAAGGAACCTTGCATGGCATATTTTGCGTCACACCATGCAGTTACATTGCAAAAATGAACAGGAAAGTTTCACAGATCATAGCTCACTGTGCATTATGTGACAGAACCAGATTAGCGGAAGGAATCCTTTCAGCTAATTTCCAAATCTTCACACTAGTAAAATCCTCTATTGGATTGTGTTGTATGTAAATCCTGGTTTCACTTTCCTCCACATTCTCTTGCAATGTGATGTAAGAGGAAGTGGAGTGGGGAGAATTTCTTGGTGCCCAGAAGATCAGCACACTAAGGCCACTAATAAGATCATTGTCCCTTGAGTCAGTGGCTCAATCCCTAGTGCAAACAGCAAAGATGACAACGGACACTCCTGACAGGAGACCCAAAGGTCACAGGTGAAGTAAGAGAACAGTTATCTATTTTCTGTGGTTTGTGGTTTAACACAAAAAGCCCATTCCTATTTCAGAAAAGTTATCTCCAAATCCAACCCTTTCCATGTCAGTTATGACCAATTATCTAGTGAAATGACATAAAGGGATATCAAAAAGCTCACACAGGTACTTGAGACCAGGTAGAGTGCAACACATCAAGAATTCACATAAGACTATTAATCAGGAATGATTACTCAACAGCTGTGTAGATATAAAACACTTTACTAGTATGATGACCGCCTCTGGGCTGTATACCAGGATATTTGCCTAACATTTGATATCCCTGTTAACCAAGAAATTAGGCACAGTTTTCTTATTTTGAACCAGTGTGCATTTAGAACAGGGGGCAGCAACCTTTGCCAATCCCTGTGCTGTCCCCTCCTCCTCAACCCTCAGCTGGTGCCGAAGGCCCTCTCGCGGAAAGAAGCCACCTGGAGCGGCTCCTTTCGGCAGCGTGCCAGGGGACCCCTATCCCCAGGCACGTCACGGAAAGAAGCTGTCTGGAGTCACTCCTTTTGGCGGCGGCACACCACAGAGAGGAGCCGGTCTGGGTGGCTTCTTTACACGGTATGCCTGAGGCATGGACGTGTCAGGGACCTCCACGCTGCAGCCACCCCCGAAAGAAGCCACTAGGAGTGTCTTTTGGTGGCAGGAGTGGCAATTTCTGTGGCGCCACAGAGGATGCCGAGTGCCGCTCCGAATGGGCTCGTGTGCCATTGTTGGCACGCGTGCCAGGGGTTGCCTGCCCCTGATTTAGAAGGTGTTCCACTTTCAGCCCACATTGGAGTCCATTAGGAGGAAATTTAGTAAAAACACCTGGAGAACCTGTGCCCGTAGAGCTTATCTGATTTCATCATTTTGATAATATTCAATATTTTAGATAATAAATAGGCGATTAAAGGACTTCTTTTGATTCATAAATCTTGGTCAATTAATTTTGGCACAGGGAGCAATAACTCCTCAGGATTTGGCATGTTTAATAATTACAAATATAATAACTGTCCATTGGTTGTTAGCCAATTCTATTAATGATTTAGGATCATGAGGGGACATACTGTCCTAAAACAATCTTATTTTTCTTTTCAGTTTTAGAATCATAGCATTTTCCCCCCCTCTCTGAGTAGCCATTTTTATACCTTTTGCATAGTAGTCTTACCAGAACCCATTGAAATTCGGTCTGACACAGTACTGTTGTCATTTGAAAGAAATGCATTGCAAAAATCCAAAGTGGTTGCCTTACACCAAGGTTGCTGCATTAGCAAATAGTTATAATGTAAAGAGGATAGTCTACTCACATTCTATAAATCTTTAAGATGGACATCAGTGTCTATCAGTTTATGGTCTGACAGATGTCATGCATGGCTATCTCTGTAGAAACTAAGAAAAATATAGTCTAAAATATAAAGATCGCAAAGGCTGTTGGAGGATAAAAGAGATTTGTCTCCTATTAGCATTAAGTAATGAGGTGGCGATGAGGCTTTAATACAGGGACACATTGTTTTGGTTTCAATGAGTCCTAATCCTATACAATCTCTCTCCTGAATACTGTCTCAAAGCAGCAGCCCCAGGGCTGTGCACTGCTGTTTCATAAAGGGAGTGAATGTTGTAGAGAACCAGGAGGCAGATCTTCAGCTAGCTACACAAAAAACTATGACACTTTATAACAGCGGATGATCTCCCCACACCTTTCATTAGGCTACTAAGATTGAAACAAATGGCTATCTAGCATGCTTCAATTATGTATAATCTTTGGTTTCCCTAAAACTTAGTTGAGGGCTTGCTCCTCAGTAAGAACTATTTACATGTGAAATGTGGAGGTAGTCAGTCTCCCAGATATTTGAGTTTTTTGTCACTGTGTTTTGTAAATACTTATGAAATTTTCTCCCACTTCAGAAGTGCAATACTGATTGATGAGTTTTACCTCAAATTTAGAAACAAGGCAAACAGAAAACCAACCAATCCCTCTCCCCCTCTCCCCCGCCAAAAAAACACACCCTGGAAAAAAAAATGCCCTACCTTAGATTAAACATGAAAACTTCAGCCTGGAAAGAAAAATTTCAATGTTATGAGCATATGAAAATAGGCCAGTAATGAAGGCCCAATGTAAAGTTTAGCGTAAGAAACCATAAATGATCTGTAGAAAAAAACAAATACAAAAAAATCCCAAACCACTCATACAGTCTTCTATGGGAGATTCAATGTAAATTGCAATAATGTTTGGATTTTAAAGTATGCATTAAACAGAGAATTGATTTATTATTCCATACCATCCAGCTTGAGGACAGATTTGTGGAGCATATGATACTCCTGGCATGTTTTAAAAGAAATTCCTCGCTAGTCTGGATGGTATAATAACAGTGTTGTAGTCTTGTCAGGTATTTATTATATACAGCTCATATACTATTTTAAAACATATTTTAGTTAAATGAGAAATATTGTTTTTGTATAGTCTAAATTGTAGCTTGACATGCAGTTTTGTTAAAAAAAATTTTTTGAGATGCAATTCTATATATGCTAAACCAAAGACAAATGGGTTTCAAAACAGAAAAGAAAGAAACAAAATTAGAAGACAATACTAGCACTTACTATTATGTCATTGGGCAGTAGGTGGCAAGCTTTGCTTTTCATTCTTTTTGACTTATTTTCATACCACAGACTGCCAGAATTCGAAAAGGATGGTTTGAATTCACTGGAATATGTCATTTCTTGGCAGCACATCTTGAACCACCTATTTTGTTCATTCTGTATAATTGCTTTTTTGTTGAATGCTGAAGTGGGCCTTCCTCAAATGGCAGATGGATATGAATGGGTATATACGAGCTCTGTTTTGTTCTCCTATGGGTTCAGCAAAAGATTACTAATATACAAAATAAATTAGAAACAAATGAATTGCTGTCATGAGCAATCCCATATAATGTGTTGTATGAGGCCTCTCTCTATACCTCTAAACAGTTTGTGGAACAGCAGCATCCTAGGTTCTAATTGAAAGAAACTAAGTTTTTTCCCTTTACCATTCCCCCCAAACATATTTTCAGCTTTTTCCTGCTCAAGCAGTATTTCTATAATTTACAACTGGGATGGGTGAAGAGGATAATAGCAAAACTATTTGAAAATTGAGACAGGAGGCAAAAAGAACAACGCTACATCCAAAGATAAACTTCTTGTTGTTTGTTGCATTGTTCCTCCCAAAGCCATTTTACTGCCCTCACGTATTAGCTCAGACGCTGGTGCACTGAAGTGTTAGGAAACATCCACCCAGTGGTTAGCAATGACCTTTTGTGGAGTGAAGTTAGGATTTTAGAAAATACTGGTTTCAACTGTTGGGGTGACCTTTCTCTGAGGGAGGGGGGGAAGCTAGGACAGGATTTGTGCCTCCTTTGAGACACACCAGTGGAAGAGAGAGTAGTCCCTGGGGAGGATTGGGCCAAAAGTGGCTTTTCCACCCAGATTTGGACTGCAAAAGTTAGAACAGAGCCCACAATGGCCAACTATGGCCTGTGCTGCAGTCCAGAACCCCTGTCTTATGGAGAACCCCTTGAATTGGGGCATGTAGAGGAGTGGAGGCAATGTAGTGTTGCTTATACTGATCCATGCTATTCCTGCTGTGGGGAAATTCTTCCTCAGCCTACTGTAACTCAGCCTTTTTGTGTTGGTGGGATAGGGAATCGTCCCCTGTGCAAGTGAGAAATAGTTGTTGATCTTTGCGCTTTCCACAAAGTATAGAAACAGTTTTGAATTCTGCATGGTAAGTGTGAGTGGGTTTGGCAGAATTGATGCTATTGCCAAATTAGTTCATATGGCAACCCATAACAATTGTGGGCCCAGAGAGCTTTTATTTAACACCTAAATAATTTGTATTGAAATTCTATATAACACAGCAATTACCATCAGCTATGAGCACCAGCTAGCCCTGCAGTCTAGAGCCCCACCTTACTGAAATGGAGGATGATGATCTTTGATTTCTGCTATCAACACCCACATCCTTACTAACAACAGAAGCTGCTTCACAAAGCAATGCTCATTTATGGTTTTCCAGCTCTCCCACAGGTCCAGACCCCTCAGCAAGGAGTCATGCTTTTTCTTCAGAGGACCAGAGGCTGAGTGTTTCTTGTAGTATTTCTGAAGTATTTTCCCACCACTGTACTCTAGAAGGTGCCTTTTGATTGAGCTCTTAAAAGACTGGGAATTTCCCACACTGGATTGTCTTTTGATCTGCTTCTGAGAATGAAGGTAGAAACAGATAGAACCTACATGTCCTGTTCCCCATCCATGACTTTTAACAGAGCTGGGAATTCATAGAGAGCAGCCAGGACAGTCAGAGGTCCTGGGTGGATGATGACATTTCTGACCTCATCTATTTTGCCTTCATTCCCAGTAACAGGTTCAAAAGGGCTGCTGGAAAGAAATTAAAGAGAGGCTGCTGCTAGTCTGCAGGCAGTTGTGTGTAGATCAGACAGCTCAGATTCAGGGCTGGGTTCAGTCATTGGCCTGCAGCACTTGCCATCCTTTCTTGACAGATGGTGTTCCACCCCAGTCTTCCAGGTTCCTGCTGGAGAAATGAGACACAAATGCTCTTTCCCAGCTACTGTGGTATATTTCATTCTCTGAGTATCTGGGGAGATATCCAAAGTCTGAGGATAGGAGAGGACTCAGGGACTCCTTCACAACCCTCTTGCCATCTTTCCTGTCTTTCATTGGTATTTCCAGTGTTGCGTTAGATTTTTGTTTTTGTGGGGCTATAGAGAGGTGGTGCCATTTTCTCCTCTGAGAAGCACTGTGGTACTTTTATCCTCACCTACTTCTTTGTCTCTGGCTTCATACATATACATATATGTAATTCCTTAACACAGCTCACAGCTACAGCATGGAAGGGAGGGTGAAGGAAAGAAGAAGGGAACAGGACGGGTTCCTTAAATTGGTATCAGATAAAATCTTCTCTACAGAGTAGAGCTATTTTTGGGCTGAGGTCTCTGTTGCTAATCACAATGGGGATTTTATATTCAATCCAATGGATTTCACATGATATGTCTTCCTAGGTGAGCTCCATTTTTGAGCCAGGGATATGTGTTTAGGCTGTATTGTTCCCTACAGATCTGTTCCCCTAAGAATCTTCTCTCTGGCTGAGTATTAACTAGCGAGAGAGGAACCTGCCCTTTGCTACAATGTGAAAAAGGTGATGAATGCTGTTTTTGCTTCTACCATATTTGTTCATGAGAGCCTGACACCTTTAAGTGACAGTAGGGTGGGTGGGGTTGTCCATCTTTGTTGACCAGCTTACCTCCATACAAGGATTCGAAATAGCCAGCCCAGATAAGAATGTGCCTGGGCCCTAGAGCTTCTGTGCATTTCACATCGTATAAATAGATGTCCACAGAACAAATAATAGCATTTTTCAGATATCCAGTCACTAGGATGCTAAGACTATGACATCCTCCCTTAACCTTGAACTGCAGCAGCCCTTCTTCTTTGCAAATCACTGACTCATGGCTTAAGCATTCCAGAATGTAATTATGCATCTTCTATTTTTATGTCAAATAAATGTTGCTTTCTCATTGGCAGAAGTAAAACAGATGCAGTATTTGATGATAAAATAACATTGGGGAGGCAGTGTGGTCTAGTGAATAGAGTATGTGACTGGAAGTCAGGAGATCTGAGTTATGATTCCAGCTCTGCCATTGATCTGCTGTGTTACCTTGAGCAACTCACTTCACCTCTCTGTGCTTCTGATTCCCTTTGGATTCTTTGTCATGACTAGTTAGATTGTAAGTTTCTTGCGATAGGGACTTGCTATATATTTGTACAGTGCAGAGGACTTGGGGACTCTATGCCGGTGGTTTTCAAACTTCTTTTCTTGGGACCCAGTTGAAAAAAATAATTTATGCCCGTGATCCAACAATTACATCTTTGAGCAATGCATTCCAGTGTTTTGCTGGTGGTAGGAAGGGTGCCATGACCCAGTACTTGAGGGTCTGCGATCCATACTGGGTCCCGACCCTAAATTTGAAAACCACTGCTCTAGGCTACGTTGCAATAAAAAACCTGTGGCACTGAGTCTTAGAGCCTGGATAAACTGAGTCAGGCATGTGGGGTTCATTCTGTGTGGCAAAAGTTAGCAATGTAGCTGTTTGGGCTTAAGCTGGAGCCTGGGTTCTGAAACCCTCCCCTCTCAAGGTTTTTCAGAGCCCAGGCTCCAGCCTGAGCCCAAACTTCTACACTGAATATTTTATAGTCCTGCACCCTTAGACCTGTGAGCCTGAGTCAGTTCACCTTGTGTCGCATGCCTTCTGTTGCAGAGTAGGTGCAACTCAGGTGTTACTCTTACATAAGTTATCAGTTAGTTAGTGCATTCTCAACATAGACAAGTGTAAAAAAAGTAAATTAACAGATAACATTATACCACTCATTTCTGTCAAAAGCTCAGAGATGGTAAATACACAATGGCATTTACGGTTAATCATGTTTCTTTGGTTTTAAATGCTTTCAAGTAGTTTTTCCTTAAAGAAACCATTTAAAAATCATGCATAGGAAAGTAGGTTGTTTGAAGAAATGACAAAGCTTTTAAATATTTAAAAAGTCGCCATGCGACTAGCTGATGGCTCCCATTTTAAAAGACTTACGTTTTTGTTGGCTCTAATTATGTTCTGAAAATGTTACATATAATGTTCACTGTGCAACACTTTCAAACAGTTATTCCCTAATTTAATTTGGCCCCATTAAGGTGTGCCAAGATTTTAAAAGACAAAATCGTTGTGTTGGGTTTTTTTTAGGTTATTTGAGCAAAAAGAGAATCTTTTCAGTCTTCCAGTTGGACAACGTTAAAGTCCACTCCTTTTCAAGTTTGGCAAAAAAGATTCCTCTTTGAAATGAGACCAAGCATGCCAAATTTCACCTTGAAAGATTTCTCTGCTTGGCAAACATTATAATGTATGTTCCTAAAAAAAATTAGGATGTCTGTATACCAGTGCTTATAGCTCCAACTTTGCTATGGACTATTTTCTATTAATTATAGTACAGTCCTGGAAAATGCAGCTAAGAAAATTATACAGTTCCATTGTGCTTGAAAATAAGGCGATTACTACATTAAATTATGTTTCCTGATTGCTTGAATATTCTGTTGCATGTCCCTGAAAGAAATTGTTGAAAAGGTTTTGCCATCATAAAAGAATGAAACCAAAGAGAGAGTGAAAGCTGGTGCTTGTTACATATGCCTTTTTAGTCTATCCTTGGTGGTCTTGCTCTTGTAGAGACAAAATTCTTTGGGAATGCCTGTTAAATGTTTCCCTTACCACAAGTACAGTTCAAAGTCAGATTTTCTTTTTGATGCTGAAAGGGGTTGATTGCCTATAAGTCTATGTATATAATAGTTGCCAAGTTGTTTGACATGTTGTGAACGTTGCTGTGGTTTTGTTAGGTTTGATTCTCCTAATATTAAGAAAGTTCTAAGTATTCCTTATTCTCAAAAAAGAATTTATATTTGATTCAGCATCCTGCCTGGTACACAGGATGTAATACAACTAACATTCTTAAAAATAAATGCAAGTCATATATATATATAAAATATTAATTTCCTTTTTAACATAACGGCAATGGCAATAAATCATTTGTTTGAAGACATTTGAGTGCTTCGCACATGTTTTTTAACCTTATACAGCTAAGCCAGAAAATGCATGTGTTGGTTGTCAGGAACCATTGCTGGTTTTTGTCCAATATTAAATAGTGTAGGTAAGTGGTTAATTTGGGATTATGTTAGCGCCATGCAGTCCACCATTGCGATCAAAGAAATGAAGCATTTTAATTCTCTCAAATTCATTACTTTAGGTACAGATCAATTCAGAGCAGTATATGATAAATTTTAAGTTAAAATGTCAAATATTGGATTTTGCTTTCGCCATTCCATTCCCCCTTGAACAGTTTAAACCTACTTAAGCATTGGGTAATTATTTTTTATTGAAATGTTTAGAACAATTTTATCAAACCAAAAATTAATGTTAATGAAACCTAAAAATGAGAAATCAAATGAACAGAAGACAGAAAATATAGTTAAGACCTAAAGCTCAACCTCAATTCTTCCTCTTTGTGCTCATGCTTTAAAATATTTTCTTGTAATAGCATTATACATTAATTTACAATGAATACATTAACATACGATATAGCTGAAATTTCTTATATAAGCCGATATAGTGTAAGTTACAGTACTATATAACTCTAGACCCCAAATTAAAAAGTGAGTGCCTAAAAGTAGACTCCTAAATGTATATTTTGATTTTCAAATGAGCTCAGCATTCTGCAGATTTCATTCAGTTCAGTGGGAAGTGCTAGGTGATCACTTTTGTAAATTGGGCTACTTTTTTAGAAGCCTGTTGTGGGTTTTTCTCTTCAGACTTCTTGATCAGTCCAGGGGTATTTGAGAAAAGGATATCAAAAGCCCCCTGTACCTGCAAAACCTCAACATAGCCACAGGTGTTTTTCCTCCACTTCCCCCCTCAGATCCAGATACTCCAAAAGAAGTTTTCCCACATACTGTTTGTACATCCCATTAGGATGGGACAGTCTCTGGTGAGTTGTCAAGAGCAAAGAGGACAAATGCCCAGTTTTGAGAGGGGAAAACAAAAGTGTGGTGCAACAGCTAGTGAGATGTGGATGAATGTGCAGGGGGGCATTCAACGATGCCAGCCCCATGTGGAAGGGATAATAGGTGAGCTCAGGTGAGCAGCTTGTCTGGTCCTGCAGAGATGGGTGACAGGGACAGCAGTTTGGGTCAGCTGTCTCTCCTGGTGGCATTCGCGGTCTTACGTATGGGGGAAGTATGGGGCTGGATGGGCAAGTGCCCAGGCCCTGTGCTGGGGAAGGGCTATGTGCTGGCTGACTGGCTGGCAGAAGTTGGGGGACCTGTGGTGGGGCCGGGGGCAGGTGCGAGCTGGAGAGAAGCGCGGGGGTCCGCCGGCAGTGAGACATGGGGGGAGGTGTGGGCTGGGAGGAGGAGACAGGGGCCCAATAAGGCGGGGGAGGGCAAAAGTCAAAGATGCTCTCCCCCCCCTCCAGATTCACTAGGACTGCCCCTACCTGGTGGCTTGAGCCAGGGTGGGCTGGGCCCACAAATAAGGGTGGTGTAAGGGGAGGACTGGCCCTGTGAAACATCCCATTTTCCCTTTGGGAAAAAGTGGTCACCCTATCTCAGCAACCATTAGGGTCCAAGATTTATTTCCAACTCTATCCTCCTAAACATGAGTAACAAGCCCCCTGCTAAGCACTTCTGATGTTACAGATGAGATCTGACAGAATTCTTAGACTGTGATTTCTAGGCTTTCAAGGAAAAACAGAACAGAAGGTGGAAGAAGAGAAGAAAAGATATCATTCTCTTTTCTCACTTATTTGTGCTAATGACCTGCCTGTACTTAGGATTGAGCGTTGTGCAGGGAAAACCAAATCTGGCCGAGTTATAGTGTAATACAGAGGTGTCATAATCATTTAGCATTGGGGGCCATTTCTGTCGGCAACGCAGTCTGGCAGGCCACAAAATGATATAAGGAAAAAAATAAACTTCACAGTAACTACTTGTATACATGGTCTGTAGTCTCTCTTGATTGTTGGTATTTTTTTAAATTTTTTTAAAAGTTACTCTAATGAAGTTGGGTAAATCTTTATGCATCTTTTATTTGATATGATCAAATATAACTCATTCTTAACAGATATACATGGGGAAAATCCTCGGCTGTTACAAACAGTATGGGCCGCAGCAGCGTGGATCACGGGCTGCATGTTTGACACTTCTGGTGTAATATAAGGGTTGCAGCTGAAGGTGATGCAGAGCCAGGGAGGACGGAGCTCATCATGAGAAGAGAGAGAGGAGGAAGAGGTGACGGTTATAGAGGATCAGAAGACACCCAACAACCTTAGGCAGACACTGCAGAGGACCTATCAATCATAGGGTCATAGAACTGGAAGGGAATTTGAAAGGTCATCTAGACCATCCTCCTGTGTTGAGGCAGGATCAAGTATATCGAGACAGTCCCTGACAAGTGCTTGTCTAACTTGTTCTTGAAAACCTCCAGTGAGAGGGATTCCACAACCTCCTTTGGAAGTTTATTTCAGAGCTTAATTAGACTGGCACTTAGAAAGTTTTTCCTAATATCTAGCCTAAATTTCCCTTGTTGTAGATTCAGCTGGTTACTACTTGTCCCGTCTTCAGCACTCAGGGGAAAGTTGATCATCCTCTCTGTAATAGGCCCTAACATATTTGAAGACTGTTATTAGGACCCCACTCAGTCGTCTTTTCTCAATTTTTATGAACCTTTCTTCATAGTTCTGGTTTTCTAAACCTTTTATAATTTTTGTTGCTCTTCTCTGGAATCTCTCTACTTTGTCCACATCTGTCTTGATGTGTGGCATCCAAAACAGTACACAGTACTCCGGCTGAGACCTCGCCAGTGCCAAGTAAAGTGGGATAGTTACCGCCTGTGTTTTTCATAAGACACTCTTACTAATATACCCCAGACTGATGATAATCTTTTTTATAACTGCATCCCATTGTTGGCTTATATTCTTTGTGGTCTTCTGTAACCCCCAATCTTTTTCAGCAGATTTACTGTCTAGCCAGTTATTACCCGTTTTGTGTTTGTGCATTTGATTTTTGATTCCTAAGGGTACTACTTCACACTTGTCTTTATTGAATTTTATCTTGTTGATTTCAGATCAATTCTTCCATTTTACAGAGTGGTTTTGAATTCTAAACATTGCCCTTCCAAGTGCTTGCAATCTCTTTTAGCTTGGTGTCATCTGCAAATTTTATTATCATCATCCCAGCGATCATTAACAAAAATGTTAAGTAGTACTGAACCCAGGACAGACCCCCTTTGGGAGCCTACAAGATACAGTTTGACAGTGAATAATATTTACATAATTTTTCCTTAATAAATAATAGTTTCTAAATCAAATTTGATGTTAAGTACAGGTTTATACTTGGTTTACACTTTAAAAAAAAAAAGTCCTATCTAAAACAGAAAAAAATTATTTTTCTTCATTTACACTCAGGAAACTTCATTGTTTTTGAGGACACATTTTCATCATTGCCTATAATTCTGAAATGCTTGGTTTCTTAATATTTAACAATTTAACAAAAAAATAAGCAGACAGGAGAAAAACCAGTGCATTTAATAGATTCTATTTCATAAAAAACTCATATGCCATATGTGATAGGTATTAGTTAAAACGAAAGAGTGAACAATTCAGATGGTGAATTTGAATAGTAAATCTCAGGTGTTTTGTTATTCAAAGTTACATAAACTTTTGCCTTTTCTTTTGGTTAGAATTAAGAGCGTAAAAGTCATGGCCTGGAAACCTAAAAGAAACCTTTAAATATCAAATTTTGGGAGCAAGAAATTAAACCAAAGTTGTCATCTAAATGTAGTATTTCTACAATATTTAAGACACAATTATGTGTACTGGTAATAATATATTAGTAGTTCTGCTGTTCTGATTGATCAATACTTTTGTGTTCCATTTCTTAGGTATGACATAGTAGGTTATTTCTAGGAAATTAGTGTGTTTTTCTTCTGGCCTGTTGAGCAGTAACAGAGTGTGTAAGATAATTTAAATTAGTTTAATATATTTGGGAATCTAAGCCTGTATTGCTTTGAAGCCATCAGGAAGAGGGGAAAAAAGAGGAACTGTAACAAATGTTTCGATAACAAAGCATGTAAATCAAAAGAATAAAAAAGCAGCTTCTAAAACTGAGCCCTAAGGATGTAATTTCAAACACCTTTCAGCCTCTCCTTTTTCATAACTTAGACTTGTGTAATGACAGTACTCTGCTTCAAGACTTAACAGCAAATGCTTATGTAATGGAGGGGGCAGAGTACCAGCAACACTGTTTTACTGTTGTGCGTTCTTGTAGTCCAAAACTGGGATTGTAAAGCTTATGACCTTACATTTTATCTGATATACAGAAGTCAAGCCAAAATACCCACACCGAGGACCATGAAAGAGTCAGAAGAAAAAAAAAATTCAAGTATTATATCTGGCCTTTTCAAAATATACTTTGAATAGTTTATAGCAAACTTTATAATTTTTAGATAATGTAAGATTTTTAATAGCAAAAAAGAGAAACAAAGTAAATTTTTGAAGAAAAATCATAGACATCCTTAAAACCAGAGGAATGCCTTATAGACTTTAAATTTACCTATTGAACATAGGAAAACAAGCTATTCCTAGACCTCTGGTATGCAGTCTGGGCTTTTGTTGCTACTACTTTAGAAAATAGGCAAAGTGGTTTGGAATAAGAGATCCAGGTTCTTCCAGACATTGTTGGTTCAGGCACATGTCAGAAATTCTTCATAGCTGTCTTCTTGCAAGCTGACAGTCAGTGAACTGCAGTTAGACATATTTTTATAATAATGAGTTATATCCCTTTTCACATACTTTTCCCCTGTGTTGATCATGGGCTGAAGTCAGGGATACAGTGTTCTTTTAAGTTTGTTTGCATTTCATTGCATTCCAGGGTGACGAATATGGGTTTCAGAAACTAAAATTAAGTACCGAGTGGAATCTACCCCTGCTTTCAAAGGAAGGGTAAAAGAAGTGAATGTAGTGTTTCCAGATCACAAGGCCAAAGGTAGGAAGCAGTGTCTGATAAACAGCAAAGTTCTGGCATAAAGTCAATGGGAGTTTTGCCACTAACTTCAATGAGGACAGGATTTCACTTCTGGTCTATTGGTGACATACTTGCACATTGCAGATTGTATTAAAGACCATTTGTTGACTTCTTCAGCATTTTTGTGTGTATTTAGCACTTAACATTTTTAAAGCACTGTACAGACATTAACAATACCTTTCCAGACCACTTTAGGGTAAGTAAGTAAGTATAATATCTACAGTTTACAGATGCCAAAAGAAACAAAGACACAGTGAACAATATTTATTTCTACTGTACCTACATTGACTTTAGTTACTGGAATTAACATTTCTAAGCTAAGTAAATCTCTAGTGTAAATCATGTACCACAGCCATCATAGCAAGATTAGTGGTAAAACTGAGATAAGAAGTCAGCCATGCCTGGCTCCTTGTACTGTGGTTAGTTTACTAGAGCACAGTGCTTCCCTACTAGCTGAATTAACTTGCTAGGGAAAAGGATACAAATCCAGTTTCGGAAATGAAAGATTTTCTTTTTGTAAGATGTCTGACTTTATGTAGTTGTGTTTAGGTAGTAACGTGAAGCTTTATATTTGCTAAATTAAAATTTATTACCGTGATGTAAAAAAGTATGTATTAGAAAAAAAAGTAGATGCTAAAAAGATATTACATTTTTAAAAATAAAGCCTTGATGTGGCAGAATTTTAGGACCAGTTCTGTTCCCATTGATTTCACCGGGAGATGGAGCATGCCCTTGTTAATGTGCACTGGAATTAAGGTACAGGAGTTCTTCATTTTTTATTTTAATTGCTGGGACTTAGCAAACACAGAGCAGCAAACATAGAAGAAGTTTCATTTTATGATAATGGAAATGTGAATAATTGTGGGCTTTTAATAGGCGCTTCCATTTTCAGTGAGTGGACTGACTCTCTTATCCATTGCCTGAGAAATGGAAAAAGGCCCATCAGAATTTCATTATAAAATCTTCCTAGGTTGAGAGAGAATACTAGTTAAAAAATCCCAAAGTGAGCAATTTTAACACAGAATTATTTTAATCTTTACAAGCCATTGACTTAATTTTCAAATATAATTTTAATATATGAGTTTACTTTCTCTTAAATATGGATCTAGTTAGAAATTAAATGACATAAAAAAGTGGGATTCACTGTGGTAATTGCAGCGAGGAGGATTGCAGTCGGGATCCTGTAAACCTTCACTACGTGCTTACTTTTACACATGTGAGTTGTTCCAGTGAGTTCGGTTTTACTCAGGAGTGTTTAATGAAGCATGTGCATAAGTGTTTGCAGCATCAGGGCTTAGATTGTTTATAGCCGAATTCTGGAAGCACTGCGCACGGGTGGAAATTCCATGTATTTCAATATAAGTTTAGAGGGAGGTTAGCATATGTAGAACTTCCATAACTGGTCCCCTAATGATCCTTTTGCATCTCTAATCTCTATAATTTGAGGAATGATTAGGTGTAACATCATGTTAATTGTAATAGGTACTGGTCTCATTATGAATGGGATACTGAACTTCATTAATCAGTTGAAGTATATAAAATTTACTTTCAGAGTTGAATTGTATTTTGTTAAAAAAAAGGAAGTTGCCCAACAAATAAAAAAGGTATAGGCCCAGATTTTTTATTATTAGGTGTTGCTGTGCTCAGCATTGCAACACTAACTAATGTAGGGGCCTAAGAGCCTAAATCCTTTACGAAAATGAGATTGAGGCTTCTAAATCTGTTAGACATCTCTGAGTACAGCAGTGCCCAAATATCTTTAAAAATCTGGGCCCTGGTCTTTCTGTTCTTTGTATTCATTTTTTAAAAACATGAATTTTAACTTTATCCTTTTTAAAGAAATCAATTTTTATAATAAATTTTCAAGATAAACGCATTTCTGTGTCACTAATCAAATGTTAGTTTTTGTTTCGCAGTTGTAGATTTGGTTCCCAAGCCTGACATGATACTAAGGTTCTGTTGGGCACAGAACAAGGGTGGGTATTGTGCACCATAAACTGATTCATGTATGTTCTAGGTGGATTCGGGCTTTTTCAGAAGATACTGAACTTTTTTGGGGGTGAGGCTTGTGAAGGTCTCAGAATAGTGACAGCATAGGCAGCAATGTGCCTTTTCCCTGTACTGTGTGGGCAGGCCAAAAAGCTATTTCCATTAATACTGCACTTATAGAGAAACATTTCAAACAAATGTTCACAGAGGCTACTTATATAGTAGGATTTGGCCTTTGATAGAATAAAGCCAACAATACTGTTCTGCTGACTTTTATGTGTTAAATTCCAAAGGGGGTAGCCATGTTAGTCTATTGTAGAAAGACAACAGAGTCCTGTGGCACTTTTAAAGACTAACAGATTTATTTATCGCATGAGCTTTCGTGGGAGAAAATCCCACTTCGTCAGACGCTTTGAAGATAGGAAAGTTACAGAGCGGGAGGAGATTAAATGCAGGGGAGTGTATGACATAGCATCAGGTCAGGCTGTAACAGCAAATCAAAATAGGTGTTAGGATTCAAAACACTGGGGAACAGCACATAGAGGAGGGGGAGGTCAAATCACTTGTTGTAATGCGAGACAAATCCATAGTCCCTGTTTAACCCCAAGACAACTGAGTCAAATTTGCATATAAGTTCGAGTTCTGCAGTCTCTCTTTGAAGCTGTGATTTGTTATTCATCTGTTTCAACACAGCTATTAACAAGTCGTCAAGGGAGTGAGCAGGGAGATTGAAGTGTTCCCCTACAGGTTTTGCAGTGTTGCAATTTCTGATGTCAGATTTGTGTCCATTGATTCTTTGGCGCAGAGACTGTCCTGTCTGTCCAATATATAAGGCAGAGGGGCATTTCCGGCACATGATGGCATAAATCACATTGGTGGATGAGCAGGTGAACGAACCCTTGATGGAGTAGGTGGCATGATTAGGCCCTGTGATGGTGTCATCAGTGTAGATATGAGAGCAAAGTTGGCAGCGTGGTCTGCTGCAGGGCTGTGTTCCTGCTTTAGTGTTTCTGTTCTGTGATCTGTAGTTGCTGGTAAGTATCCTTTTAAGGTTAGGGGGCTGTCTGAAAGCAAGGAGAGGTCTGTCTCCTAAGGCTTGAGAGAGTGAGGGATCATCTTGTAAAATAGGCTGTAGATTTTTGATGATGTGTTGAAGAGGTCTGGCTTGGGGGTTGTAGGTGGTGACCAGTGGCGTTCTGTTGTTGTTTTTCATGGGCTTCTCCTGCAGTAGTTGACTTCTGGGTACCCGTCTGGCTCTGTCAATTTGTTTCTTCACTTCTGCGGGTTTGTACTGTAGTTTTAAGAATGCCTGGTAGAGATCCTGAAGGTGTCTGTCTCTGTCTAAAGGGTCAGAGCAAATGCGGTTATATCTTAGGGCTTGACTGTACACAATGGATCGTGTGGTGTGTCGAGGATGGAAGCTCGAGGGATGTAGGTAACTATACTGATCAGTAGGTTTGCGGTATAGGGAGGTCTTTATGTGCCCATCGCTAATTTGCACTGTAGTGTCCAGAAAGTGGATCTCTTGTGTGGAGTGTTCCAGGCTAAGTTTGATTGTGTTGTGGAAATTGTTGAAATCTCTATGGAAATCTTCAAGGGCATCTTTACCATGGGTCCAGATGATGAAGATGTCATCAATATAGCGTAGGTAAAGTAGAGGTGCTTTGGGATGAGACGTGAGGAAACGTTGTTCTAAATCGGCCATAAAGATGTTGGCATATTGTTGAAACAGATGAATAACAAATCACAGCTTCAAAGAGAGACTGCAGAACTCGAACTTATATGCAAATTTGACTCAGTTGTCTTGGGGTTAAACAGGGACTATGGATTTGTCTCGCATTACAACAAGTGATTTGACCTCCCCCTCCTCTATGTGCTGTTCCCCAGTGTTTTGAATCCTAACACCTATTTTGATTTGCTGTTACAGCCTGACCTGATGCTATGTCATACACTCCCCTGCATTTAATCTCCTCCCGCTCTGTAACTTTCCTATCTTCAAAGCGTCTGACGAAGTGGGATTTTCTCCCACGAAAGCTCATGCGATAAATAAATCTGTTAGTCTTTAAAAGTGCCACAGGACTCTGTTGTCTTTTATGTGTTAGTTTTGATTTTTTTTATATATAAACAAAAATAATGCCCATTTTCTTGTTAAGCAGTCACCTAGCTTCTTTGCATAAAATCCTTGTCTTGTCTGAGAAAAAGAATACAAGAAAGAATGAAAGGAATTTCCCAGGCCATGACCCTGAATAATGCTTTATTAGTTCCATTAGTTTTAGTCAGTTCTTTAGTTCTGTTAAAGTGACCTTTTTATGTCAGGGGTCTTGTATCAATACAAATAGGATTAAAGTTTTCCCTTGTTTCTCTTTAAGACGTAGCACTATGTAGGCTTGAATGCACAGTTTCTTCAAGTGTTATTTTACTTAAGTGAAAACCCATAATAGTTGAATGTTAGTTGTATTGTTTCTTCTGTATATTTTTGAATGGACAAAGGTTGATGTGGCTGCCTTACTATGGTAAATATCATGACATCTAAACTTACCAAAAGGTTTTGAAACTGCTGACCTCTGACGTTGAGTGAGCTGAATGTATTACCTAATTGACAAGAACAATGCCTTTATAGTGATTTATGCAGAGGGTATTGTATATGTATATTATAAAGCACTGAAATAGGAAAATGAGCCAAAAATATAAAATGCACTTTGAATATTAAAATGTGTACTGTTTACATTTCCTTTCTTCCTAGTTCGGACTGAAAACTGGAACAATCTATTTTTGTGATGGGCTTGTAAGCAAAGACTAATCTACGTATTACTCATATTTGTGGTATGAAAATAATATATAGGGAAGTTCAGTTAGTTTAATAGCTGCTTTCACTGTACATTTGAAAGAGCTTTATAATGTATATTAAAATTCGCCTGCTTCTTATTTTTCTCTTGGTGTGTGCATTCCTTCCTAGAGCTTTCAGTTACAATGGGGCATACACTAGTTGCTATATTCTTCTCAGCCTTTTAGCTCAGCTGACCAGAGTGGAGGAGGGACATGACTATAGTTCTCTTTCTTTGCCAGCTTTCCTTCTTTGGGCTGGCTAGCTTGTAGGGGACCAAGAGGAGAGAGCAGTCCCTCCATTTAGGAGACTACGTGGACTAATCTGGCCAGATAATGTGGACCAGCAAAGCTTCTTGGACCTTTCCCCCTCCTGTGTATATGTACAGAACTTGGCATTGGCCCATCCTCAGGACTGGAATGAAGGTAGTTCCATAGTATTTTCAGTGGTAGGGCAAGATGTATGTGTATGTGGAAGAGGGGCTGATGTCATCATTTTAATAAAGTGGTTCTCAATGAGGGGTAAACATATCTCTTGGATTAAGCAGAAGTCTTCCAGGGAGCACATCAACTCATCTAGACCAGTGTTTTCCAACATGGAGGTAGTGGTGGGGGGAGTTGCAAGTGCATTGGGGGTGGCAAGCAGGGCAGTTACTTGGGGCCATAGGAGGCCACGGGAGGCTAAGTTACATGCTTCAGTCACCAGTGGCAGGGCTCAGGCTTCAGATTCCAGAAAGGGATACAGTAGTCAGGAAAAGTTGAGAATATGCCTTACTTCCTAGGGGATGAAAGGAATGAAGTCATATGCTATTTTAAGAAGGACCCTTTTCAGTCCTTGTGGTTTTCTCTACTATATTTCTCATTTCCTTCCAAAAAGACATCTATATCTTTAATTTGCTGGAGACATTCCATGCAACGTAGTGGTTTATGATGACATCATGTGTTAAGAATGAGCTCCTTGTGCAGAAATATGTATTTGCTCAACTTGAAGACTAAACTTAGACTTGAAGGTATCTTCCTATAATTATAAAGTAACACGCACATTTCTGGACCCTTCATTTATTAAAACATTTTATTTAATCCATTTACAATAGAAAATACATTACAATGCAGTTAAAATTGTGATCACACAACATCCTCTTAAATTCCTCATGGTATTTATTCTAATCTCTTCATGGACATAAATATTTTTCTTCTTCGAGTGATTGCTCATCTTAATTCCAACTCAGGTGTGTGCGCGTCATGTGCACAGATAATTGGAAACTTTCCCCCTAGACTATCCGCAGGGTCGGCTGCGGCCACTAGGGGCACTCCCACCCCCTTATATATATCGCAGCCGACCCCTGCCTTCCTTAGTTCCTTCTCATCGCCCTGACGGTCGCTGGAACAGTGCTCGCTTAGCTAAGCCAGCCACCCCCTAGCTCTTAGTCAGTTGTTAGTAGTTTAGTGTTAGATCTTGTTAATAGTGTAGAGAATAGTTGAGACTCCTATATGGAGTTGCCTGTGCCCCAGGCTCTACCAAGGCATGCCTGGCTTTAAAGCCTGTATTTCTTGTAAAAAGTTCATGCCAACAGACAACCCACATTTGTCGCGCCTACCGTGCCTGGGTGAGTCGCACTTAAGGGATAAATGCAAACTGTGCCGTAGTTTTAAACTGTGGACCCAAAAAGAGAGGGAGCGGAGACTGAGGCTCCTCATGAGGGAGGAAGCCCTCCGGCCCGCAGAAACCTGAGGATCCGCCTCGGCGGCCTCGGTACAGAGTGCACTGCTAAGGACTCTGGCGAAAGCTAAGGACTCTGGCAAAGAGCCCCGGCACCGACGCTCCCCAGCATCGGCAGCCCTGCACTGGCACCGATCCCACTCTCTGGCACCCAAGAGGCGTAAGATGGAGAGGGGATGTTCCCTGACTATTAAGTCGGTGAAGGAAGGGTCGAAAGTGGGCCCCGAGATGGGCCACTTGACCCGGGGGCCTCGCCTTGTGGCACCGTTGACTCCAGCACCTGTGGCGGGTCCATGGAGTCCGGTGTCCGAACTGTCTCCAACCAGAGGCATTCTGGAAGAGGATCACCAGCTTCCCTCCACCCCAGAGATCTTTGAAGCCATCAGAGGTCTTATAGAGGAGACAGGGACATCAGATCCGGACCACATGCTGACACCGAAGCCGAAGACTCAGTCAAAGGGCAAGCCAACGCCAACGAGGCCCTCATCACCAGTCGACACAGCCCACACAGAGCGTGCTCACCGCTGGAGCCCTCCCTGCCAGCACCGCCAGCAGAGCCCATGATCCGGCACCGCTCCCCGGTGCCGCCCACAGTAGTAGCAGCGGCAGGAGCTCCCCCGTTTGAGGGCATATGCGTTAGTTCCCCAACGAGCCACCAGCACCGTGGACTCTTGGCACCGCCCAGCCCACGTGACTGGTACCGCTACCTGGCACCGAGCGGTACAACCCCACCTGTGGCCAGGTCTCATCAGGGTCGGATGAGGACTCTTTGACCTCGCGAGTGGATAAGAGAGACAGGGGTAGGTTGGGTTACCCTCCTTATCAGCCAGCATGACAGCAGTGGCAGGGGCCCCCTCAATGGCTGTTTTGGATCCCCTGGGCCTATCACCAAGTACAGGGATCGATGACAGGCCGTCCCTATGCCTGCACGAGCACAAGGTCTCAGCCTCCCCATTCGACCAGCATCCCTCACGATCGAGGAACTGATTCGGTGGTGGACTCTCTAAGTGTGGGTCCAGAAGGAGACAGTTCCCAGCCAAAGGTGCCCCATCATGTGCCCAACAAGGCCTGGAGCAAGCTCAGGGAGAGTCCTCCTCCTCTCCAGACGAGGCGGTAGTGGGGTCAACCCCAGAAGCGATCCTGGACGACAGCAGATTGCATCAAGAGCTCCTCAGGCACATGGTGTAAAATATGGACCTGGAAGCAGAGGAGGTAGCCAAGGACACTGATCCCATGGTGGATATACTGGTTCCTGAAGGCTCCGCCAAGGTTGCCCTCCTCCTAATCAAAACAATCAAGGACATGACCAAGTCCCTCTGGCACACCCTGGCATCCATCCCTCCCACAGACAAAAGGGTGGAACGCAAATATTTCGTCTCTTCCAAGACCAACATTTTTATACCCACGCCACACTGAGCTCTTTAGTGGTGGAAGCGGCCAATGAGAGAGAGCACCAAGGCCCCACTCCCAAGTCCAAAGACTGCAAAAGACTGGACTTATTCGGAAGAAAAATTTATTCAACAGGTGGTCTCCAGCTGAGGATAGCTAACCAGCAGGCTATCCTCAGCTGGTATGCATATAATTCCTGGACAGCCATGGAGAAGTTCACGGACTCAGTTTCCCAGGACGCGCGAGCGGAGGTCTCAGCCATGGTCAAAGAAGGGAAGGTGGTCTCAAGAGTTCTCCTTCAATCGGCACTAGATGCAGCGGATGCTGCTTCACGTGCCATGGCATCTGGAGTCATGATGAGAAGGAGTTTGTGGCTCCAAGCTTCCGGCTTGCCACAGGAGGTCCAGAACACAATTCCAGACCTCCCCTTCGAAGGTCAGGACCTATTTTCAACACAAACAGATGCAAAGTTACAATCGTTGAAGGACTCCTGCACGATATTAAAATCCTTAGGTGTTCACACACCGGCTTCGCAGAGGTGCCAGTTTAGGCCTCAGACCTCTACCCGGCCATATCAACAGATGTCAGACCCCTCTAGGCGTCCAAACTGTAATGGCCGCAGGTCGCGTAGGAAGCCATCCGGTCAGCCAGAGGCCAGACACGTAACCAACCGGGAGCCAAAAAGAACTTTTGATATGGTGCCCGAGGACAGCGCACCAGTCACAGACCGGGATCCTCACCCTCCCACCTTTGGAAACAGGCTATCCCGATTTTACCATGCTTGGTCCCGTAGTACATCAGACCAATAGGTGTTGTGCACGAACAGCTACTCAACATCGAGATCTGAGCCCTCCTCTCGTCGGGGGCAGTGCAAGAGGTGCCAGTAGAAAGGAGAGGTCGGGGCTACTACTCTGACTACATCCTAATCCCCAAGGCCAAAGGGGACCTGCACCCTATTCTGGACCTAAGAGCCCTGAACAGGTACTTACACAAGATAAAGTTCCACATGGTCTCTCTAGCCTCCATCATTCCATCATTGGATCCTGGGGACTGGTATGCTGCCCTTGACTTGAAGGACATATACTTTCATATCACCATCTTACCACATCACAGGTGTTTCCTTCATTTCATAGTGGGCCAGAACCACTATCAATTTGCGGTCCTTCCCTTTGGGCTAGCAGCAGTGCCCAGAGTCTTCACAAAGTGCCTGGCGGTGGTGGCGGCCTTCCTTTGGCGGCGAAAAATCCAGGTATTCCCATACCTTGACAATTGGCTGGTGAAAGGTCGCTCGCATCAGGAGGTGCAAACGCATCTACAGGTGATCAGAACCACCTTCTCCAAGCTTGGCCTAATGGTAAACAAAAAGAAATCCACGCTAACTCCAACACAGCGCATAGAATTCATAAGGGCCACCCTGGACTCAAGGGAAGCTCGGGCCTTCCTCCCTCAGTCAAGGTACCTAGCCCTATCAGAGATCATCAGATTAGTGACAGAGTACCCCCTGACCTCGGTCCGCACGTGCCTCAAACTGCTAGGCCACATGGCCTGTTGCACTTATGTGGTGCAGTTCAGTCGACTGAGACTGCGTCCCCTTCAAGGGTGGCTGGCGTTGGTATACCGGCTGTTCACGGACCCGCTGGACACATTGGTGTGTATTCCTCAAGGTGTCCTGGAATCCTTAAAGTGGTGGTGCCTCGCTGAGAACGTATGTGGGGGCCTACCATTCCCTCAACCCAAGATGTGCCTAGTCACAGACGCTTTGGTTACAGGGTGGGGGGCGAACCTAAACGACCTACAGACTCAAGATCGATGGCCCAGGGAGGACTTGCACCTGCACATAAATATAAAGGAACTCAGGGCAGTTCGCCTAGCGTGCAGGGTGTTCAAAGACAGATTGAAGGGCAGCTCAGTGCTGGTCCAGACAGACAACACCACGGCTATGCACTATATCAACAAACAGGGTGGAGCTCGCTCCTCTCCCCTCTGTCAGGAAGCCCGCATGCTATGGGACTTCAGTATGCAGCATGCAATTCACTTAACAGCAGCGCACCTACTGGGGTCCCTGAATTCCCTTGTGGACAGCCTCAGTAGGAAGTTCCTGACTCACGAGTGGTCCCTTCGCGCAGATGTGCTGGATTCCATCTTCCAATGGTGGGGAATTCCCCACATAGATCTATTTGCCTCAGATGTCAACAGGAAATGTGAAGTGTTCTGCTCCTTCCAGAACCACAGCCCGGGGTCTCTGGCGGACATGTTTCTGATTCCATGGTTGGGCCACCTATGCTATGCCTTCCCGCCTACGCTGCTGGTGCACAGGATGCTCCTGAAGGTGAAGAGGGACAAAGCAGAGGTCATTCTAGTTGCCCCAGAGTGGCCCTGCCAACACTGGTTTCCAACCCTACTGGACGTGTCGATCCAGGACCCAATCGCCCTGCTTTGTTACCTGGTCCTTCTTATGCAGGACCACAGAACCCTGAGATACCTCAACCTGAAGTCGCTCCATCTCAAGGCATGACTCCTCCGTGGTTGAGCAGTAATGAGCTGCAATGTTCGTTGCGAGTGCAGGAGGTCCTCCTTAACAGTAGGAAAACCTTGACAAGAGCCACGTATCAGGCCAAACAAAAAAGGTTTTCCACGTTGGCGAGGGAGCAGGGGCTTCATGCTCCGTCCATATCTGTACCCCAGATCTTAGATTACCTTCTGGCCCTGAAGGAACAAGGCCTGGCAAGCGCCTCCATTAAAGTGCACTTAGCGGCTATCTCTGCTTTCCATGAGGGAAAGGACGGGGGCTCCCTATTTTCAAACTACGTGATAAAGCGTTTCCTAAAGGGCCTGGACAGGCTGTACCCTTTGGTCCGCCCTCTGGTAGCACAATGGGATCTGAACCTGGTCTTAGATAGACTAACCAGGCACCCCTTTGAACCACTTGCTTCCTGTTCCCTGCTTTATTTATTTTGGAAGGTGGCCTTTCTTGTTGCTGTTACATTGCCCCGCAGAGTGTCAGAGCTTCAGACCCTCACATCGGAGCCTCCCTACACATTATTTTTTAAAGACAAAGTTCAGCTACGCCCTCACTCCAACTTCCTTCCTAAAGTGGTGTCACATTTCCACATGAACCAGGATATCTTCCTTCCAGTATTCTACCCGAAGCCGCACATCTCTGACCGCAAGAGGTGTCTTCACATATTGGATGTGCGCAGGGTCTTGGCCTTCTATTTAGACCATACCAGACCCTTTAGGAAGTCGCCAAGAATAGTTGTGGTAGTCACAGATAGGATGAAGGGCCACTGGTTTCGGTGCAGTGCCCGTCCAAACGGATCACGGCTTGTATCAAGCAGTGCTACCTTTTGGCCGACCATCTGCCCCCGGGCTTCCCAGCTCATTCTGCTCGGCCTTGCTGGCACACGTGTCAGTCGCGGACATTTGCAGAGCAGCAACTTGATCGTCCATCCATACCTTTGCTGCCCACTACACACTGACTCACCAAGCCAGGAACGATTCAGCAGTCGGCAGAGTGGTGCTTCGCACAGCAGACATATAGAATTCCATCCCTCCTCCAAGGTAAGGCTTGGGAATCACCTGAGTTGGGAATTAACATGAGCAATCACTCGAAGAAGAAGAAGAAGAAGAAGAAGAAGAAGAAGAAGAAGAAGAAGAAACGGTTACCTGTCTGTAACTGGTGTTCTTCGAGATGTGTTGCTCATGTACATTCCAACACCCGCCCTCCTCCCCTCAGCCACAATTCCTGCAAGAAGGAACTGGAGAAGGCAGAGGTCGGCTGTGATACATATACACAGGGGTGGGAGCGCCCCTAGTGGCTGCAGCTGACCCTGCAGATAGTCTAGAGGGAAAGTTTCCAGCAATCCGTGCACGCGGTACGTGCACACCTTAGTTGGAATGTACATGAGCAACACATCTCGAAGAACAACAGTTACAGATAGGTAACCAAAACAACAGAGTCCTGTGGCACTTTTAAAGACTAACAGATTTATTTATTGCATGAGCTTTCGTGGGAGAAAATCCCACTTTGTCAGACGCTTTGAAGATAGGTAACCATTTCTTGTGTCATTTGTGTATTTTACCACTTAATTGTACACCACCTTTCCTGGATCATTAACAAATATAGGCCCCAGTTCAGCAAAAAACTCCATCCCATACTTAAGCCTCATTAAGTCAATGGTGCTTATGTGCTTGCATAGTTGAAGCAGAAACCCCTGTCCCCCCAGTGTAGTATTTATACCAGTATGTCTTATTCTGGTTTGCTGAAGCAAAATAAATAATACCAATAGAAATCACTTTCTGCTGCTGTAACTTTCTCTGCACTAAGGTTTTAACTGGCATAACTTTAGTTAACAATGAACAAACAAACACACAGCCCCAACTAACACAGTTAAGCTGGTAAAACGCTAAATGTGAATCAGGCCTTAAGCACACACCTAATGTTTTCCTGAATTGGAGCTGTAATACATAACCTCAGGCCTAGTGTGGAACATTAGTGCATTCCACTGTTCAACTTTGGCCAGGCAGAAAATTGATCATTTATTTCTGTTGTCTTTTTCCCGTCTCTTAGCTTATTTCAGTTTTTTGACAGTATTTTACCTCTCATCGCATGACAATTTAGGTTCCTTGATAGCCTCTTGTATGGTACTTTTGTCAGAAACTTCTGAAAATCCAAATAAATTACATCAACCAACTCGATTCTTTGTTGCCTATTTTGTTAACCTGCTTGAGAATTTCAGGAGATTAGTGAGGCATGGTTTTCCTTTGCAGCAGCTCCATTGTCTCATCATTATCATATTATGTCCGGTGTTGGTTTTTGTGTGTCTGTTTTTAATTTCATTTCAACAGACTTTTCCAGTACCAAAGTAAAGTTTACTTGTCTGTAGATGTCAGGATCATCCTAAGTAATGTTCTTTCCTAAAATGTATTTCTTTTGTTGCACATATTACAGCAGTTGAATGTACAATAATATACTACTAATGCCATAAAGAGATAAAAAAAATATGTGGAAAACTTACTGTGATATATGGACGGAGATCAAAGTCATTTCATTGAAGACTGTGTGTTGGACTTTTAGCAGGAAGAGCCTTGAAACACTTATAATTAAACTACCCAATCATTAAATGGTGTGCTTATTCTTGAATCACTGCTGTATCATAATGCTGGTGCCAAGTGGTCACATTCTTAATAAAAATCTTCATAGTACTGTCACCAGGCTTGATTTGAAAGTGATGTTGCTGCAGGACGAGGATTGGTTTTGAGTGGATTTATTTTGTTTTGTTTTTATTTTTGGTAATCTCCATGGGGGAAAAAATAGTTTTCTAAGGTGAACAAACTAAGGCTATGTCTACGCTTGTTAATTTAGGTCGACTTAACAAAGTCGACTTTAAGTCGACTTTGTTAAGTCAACTTAGCATGTCCACACTTAAATTTTAAGTCGACTTTGAGGGGACCCTACAAAGTCGACCTAGAGCGTCCACACTGGACGCCTAGGTCAACTTGTAGGGGCTAGGTGGACCTGGGACTGGTCCACGGTGGCAGGGGGGCACCCCTTGCCAAGTGCCAGGGGGCTCAGCCTTTACCCCATTGTACCTGGGTATAATGGGGCAAAGGGGGACAGGGACCCTGGCAGGGCATAGGGGCAGGGTGGCCAGGGCTCTGCCCTGCCCTTTGGGGGGGCATGCCAGGCTCTCCCTGTGCCAGCCACCCTGGCAGGGAGGGCAGTGGGGAAGCCCTGGAGTCCCCTAAGTTGACTTTAAGTCAACTTAGGGGTACTCCACATCTACACTGGCTTAAGTCGACTTTAGAAAGTTGACTTAAGCAGAAAGTCGATTTAAAATGAGGTTTTAGAAAAGCGACTTAATTTTTTCTTAAGTCGACTTAAGGAAAATGTAGCATAGACGCAGAGTAAATTAAGTTGACTTAAACAAGCTTAAGTCGACTTAATTTACAAGTGTAGACGCACCCTAACAGAATAGTAAGTCATTTCTCTTTTTCTTATGCTTTGCTAGTATTGGGATGCAAAGTTTCTTGAACGTGTCTAAGTAATTCAGTCTGGAATTTTGAAGCATCACTTTGTCAGATGGTTTGTTAATATTATGCAGAAGGTGATGAATCATTATTAGTGGCTGCTGAGTTTCAATTTGTATGTGTGTGATGTTTGCAAATAATTTTGAACTGAGACTGCCTGCCCACTAACTTTGACAAAATGCCTGTTTGCTAGTCACAGTTTTCCACACTAGGGGTTCTTAATCCTTGTTTAGCTGAGGGTGCAGTGACAACATGCCAGGAACCAGAGAGCTGTACTTAATTTACATAAAGTAGAGCATATTGCAACAACCCACTTCTTGAGTATGGAGGTTCAGCCCACTGAGATTATAGATCTCAATATGCATTGCTCCATCTTAATTTAAATAGAATTTGGCACAGATATTGAAGGTTTAAACCTAACTCTTTCCTTTTTCTGGAAATATTTGACTATTCAAGCTACTTTTCTGACTTACGACTATTCAAGTTTCTATAATGTGCTGTGTGGCAAGTTCCCCCTCTGGTGAAGTAGGCCTGGGTTAAAGGCACCCCACTTGGGGTAAGTTTGTTCCAGGCAGCCTTGTTCGGGCTGCTGTAGCACCCCTCTGTCCCCCAGAGTGGGGGGGTCTGCAAGCTTGTGAGGCCCAGACTGCAGGCAATACCTGTTTACAATCTGTCCACCAGGATTGTGGTCAGGGCGGCATCCGGTGTTGGGGTCCAAGCAGCCTCAGTCCATCTCTCAGGCTGGTGACTGAGTCTGCCATAGTGCTCTCCTCCTGGGACAGGAGCACTAACCTCTGGCTTTTGAGAAACCCTTTCTCCTCCTCGTACAAGCCTGTGGTACCTTGTGTCTCCTCCTGTTTCCCCCAGCTTCTAGCACAGGTGGGGCTTTTAAGAGGGTTGGAGTGGCCTTTACCCAGCCTCAACTGTTTCTAATCAGGCTGCAATCACCTTCCGCTGCCAGCAGGAAAAAAGGGCTTTTACTGTTCTAGGGATGACATAGCGGTCCTGAAGTACCCCTTTGTAGCCCTCTGGCCTGACTTTATCACAGCTATTATGAACAACATACATTTCTAAGGTAGAACCTTAAGTCTTGCTTAATTTTTCAGCTTCAGTTTCTTAATGATAATTTACAAACTGAATTAAAAAATTCTGAACAAGTAACTTTAGAATTTTTTTAAATCATTCCAGCATAACTACAAAAACTGAGTTCAGCCAGATGCTTCATTTGTGATTGTCAAATTTTGACATGATGAATCTCCATACAAAAGTTTGATTTTGAGACTTCAGCCTATTGGCTGGCAAGAGGACAAAAATCATATATTGTAATCTAACCTTTAAGTGAAATTGAAATGAAAAGAAACTTTGAAGTTATAAAATTGCTTCCGCTTTCTCTTCTGTTTTTTACTGACTGTTGCTGGTTTTTGTACATTGTTAAAATTTGATACTTTAAGAAGGTGTTGAAGTCCACATTTACTGGAACCTGATAGCATTCTGAAAAATACAAATTTATACATGTATTCAGGTGAAAAGTCATAATAAACAAACCATCCTCCTTTGCTTTAGTTTTCTAATTATATAATTATGGCTTTTTATAATTTAATGCCTTTTCACGGTGGTTCTTTAACACATTTAGTCTCTGATATTAATATTGCATGAGAATGATCATCTGCTGTTGGATGATTTGTAATGGATTTAAAACTACACATGTGGAATTACTTGCAGTTGTTTCTGTTACTTTATGCTGGTACGGTACTGAATATTAAGCTTACAGATACTGTTTTTGTTTCGTAAAAGAGCTTTTTTCGCTTTTGAGCGCTAGGAAATGTAGACTATTGGACATGGATTTTGGAAGACTCTTGGGTTACCCTTCTTCTCTTTATAAGCACTAATAAATGTTTTAAATCTACCAAGATCTCAATTTTAATAGACAATCTTGAATACAAAAGATATAATCTGCAGACACACGACTGCACTTCTTATTTGGGTGTTTATAAATGGTTGAAGCAGAACACTATACTAAATAGGGATTTAAACCCTTGAATGGTGTTGCACTTACCATGCTTAAGACTGCCTGAATTTTCTTTTGTTGTGATACAATCTTTTATTCAGCTAGAAAGCCCTTATCTATACAAGATGGTTATTGTTATATAGTTTTGTTGTGGTACTGGTATAACATCCCATCTGGATACTCTTATTCTACTTCAGGAGTGGCTTTTTGTCAGTTTAGTTTAAAACCTTTCCAAGTGACATAAACTAAACCTCAAAAAGTCACTTTTGTGCCAGAAAAGTGTTTACACTGGAGTTTCTACTGGTATAATTGTGTTAGTTTACAATTGCGCCTTACAGTGAAAAGAAAAACGTGCTATGTACACAATGACACAGTAATCACTGTCTGCAATTACCTTTGATCAGAGACTAAATTGGGGACTTTGTTTTCTTTTGTTTTCCTCTGCCATTGTCTTTAGAGTTGCCAACCCTCCAAAATTGTCCTGGAGTATCGAGGAATTAAAGATTAATCTTTAATTAAATACTATGTCATGTGATGAAACCTCCAGGAATACGACCAACCAAAATTGGCAACCCTAAATTGTTTCCGATCATTCAGTATAATTGTACTTCTGCAAGTGCTGGTCCCAATGGGTATTCTGTCTGGGATCCGCATGCACTTCGTGCATCCAGTGTCAGAGACCAGGATATGGATAGTCTTTTCTAGAGGTTGAATCAGGAATTATGCCTAGAGATTGGAGCAGAAATCAGGTCTAGTGCTTAGAACAGGAGGCAGTATCCAGGAATTGGAGTCCAGGGTCAGAACTGGTTTAGAGGCTGGGTACCAGAGCCAAGGGTCATGACCAGACTCCTGAGGTGGAGCCCAAGGTCAAAACTGGAAGCAGAAGTCAGGAATCAGAGCTGAGAGTCGGAACCGGGGTATCTAGAGTGAGCCAGGCTGAGACCAAGGCAGGAGCAGGGTTGGAACAAGACTGGGCAACAAGCAGATGCAGGAACTATCACAGCCTTGGGTGAATGCTTTGAGCAATTGCTGTACTTCTGCTTACTCTTCCAGCCAATCAGGGAACCTACTACTGCTGTGCTGGAGACTAGCTCAGTTGCAGGCTGTGATTTCTGACCCCCCAGTACTGGAAATCTTTAACACTTTCAGCCTTTGGCTCCTGGTACCCCAGTATTTTTTACCTAGACAACTGACAGCGCATGGGTCACTCAGATCGGTAAATGCATGCAGCAATCACTTCCTTACTCAAAATATTTAAGGCTGTGGGACTTCAGGTAAATTAAAAAGAGTTCTCTTTAACAACCCCTACTTCACAGGTCATGGTGTTTATTGGGGCAAGTCTGAATTTGATCATGGCCAAGGCATACTTATCTCAAAACTGATTCCTTGCAGTGAGAGACCTTAATGCCCAGCTCCATCTCAGCCCTCAGATGATGATCTAGTCCTGCTGGTCTTGCTAGGTCATATGGGTGCATTCATTTTTGTCACTCTTTCTGCCAGGCTGCATCTAGGTGCCTCCAGGTCTGGTTGAGGATGTTCTATGCTTCTTGGAGATGGTCTTGCTACCCTGGAATGTGCTGATGTTGCTCACCTGGTGGGAGACCAGAGACAAATGTGCATGTTAGTGTCTCCTTCATTCCCACACCATCTACAAATACGCTAATCATGGATGTCTACATACTGGGATGGGGAGCACAGTTAGACAACCAGACAGACATCTTAGGGTTCCTGGTCCCTACAAGAAACTAGGCTGCAAATCAATCTTCTTGGGCTTTGGGCAATACGGACGTATGCAAGGCATTCCTACCCATTATTCAGTACACAGGTCTAGGTCAGATCAGATTTGACAGCCACTATCTGTTACATAAACAAACAGAGTAGGGTGAGATCTGCCCTACTCTGCAGAGAATTAGTCCAGTACTGGAACTGGTGTGTCTAGCCTCAGATTACTCTGTCATCAGTACCATAAGCCAAGAATTACGAACTCCCTATTGGATCGCTTCAATGGGCATTTCACAGGGATCACAGGTGGGAGCTCTATCCGTCTGTAATGCTGTATGTCTTTCATCAATAGGGTGTCATGTCCTGGGATCTTTTTTCAACCCAGAACAACAAGAAGTGTCTGATACATTGCTCCAGAGCAGCCCAGGGCCTCAACTCCAGAGGACACACCTTCCAGGCGTAGTGGTTGGACCCACTGATGTATACATTCCCCCCGCCCCCCTGCTATCCTGTGTCCTCAGGGAAATTAAACTGGACAGGGAAGCAGTGATACAGATAGCTCCATAGTGGCGGAGGCAATATTGGTTTACCTCCATCCTGCAGTTGGCTTCTGGCCCATGCATTCACCGACAACCCTTCCCAGACCTTCTCTCTTGAACGAGGGTAGGACCAAATTCCTTACCCCAGCTTCCCTCCGCCTGAAGGTGTGATTTTTGGATGTACAATGAGAGTAGAGAGAGCCTGCTAAGAGGATATGCAATCCATCCTTAACAATACCAGGAGACCCTCTGCAAGGAAGTGCTGTGATACCAAGTGGAGGTGATTCTTCTTGTGGTGTCAGTTATCTCCTGAGGAATTGGGAATCCCTCCCTCCTATCCAGGAATACCTTTTTCTTGTTGAAGAAGTCTGATCTGTCTATCTCTTCCTTAGCTAGTAATGCCTTCCATCCTTTGCTGGAAAGCTGCACAATGTTTATCCATCTCACTACTATGAAATTTCTATAGGTTATTATAAGGACATTCCCTCCAAATTCAGCATCGATTTGTGAAATGTTTTCACCTTACATGTCTGCCATCACTTCATTTGTATCTGCCAAGTTGTCTGATGGTTACAATTTTGCCTTCACCTGTGACCACTGAGTTTGAGTGAGGAGATGCTTGTTTGATCCCTGTAGCTTTGACTGGCCAGTGCCCATCTTACCAAATTCTTACCAACTCTTTGTTTTTTAACTGTACATAGGATTTTTCTCCTTTATTTTTTATTTTGTCTGATTACACTTTCCCACTTTTGTCCTCAGTCTTACAGTGTCCTTACTCATCCTTTTTTTGATCCCATTTCTTTTGTACTACAGCTTTATTCACTTAAATTTTGTAGAGGCGTTTCCTTTTTTGATACAAGAATAAGCAACTTACCTAAATGGGATTGTTGAATCACTTTTACTAAGATAGCTTTCTAATACTGCACAATATTAATTTTCTGTCCATCAAATTATCAATCTCTAATTACATAGCCAAGAGGCATAGGCTCTTTCATGTGTACAATATCCTGAAAGGCTTATAGAGAAGTAAATCATACAGTGATAAAACTAATAGTAATAGAGAGAGAAAAAAAAATTAATTATAAAAAATGGAAAAAGAAATATTTTCAGGTGAGTTACGAGTAGGGTCAGAGAGTCCAACAGATGGGCATGCCTGAAAAATTCACTCCTTGCTTCTCAGATGTGCTATAGAATCAGAACTTTAATTTAGAAGAATAAGTCATTTGCTCTTGTTATAAAGATAATGCTGAAAATGTGAACTTCAGCCTTGTTTGCACTGCCCTACAGTACAGACTGCAAGGGGTAAATAGCAGTGCACGTATAAGTGCTGCATTGTAACTCTTCGTTGTGGACGGTGGGGGGGTGCAAATTAAGAGGTTCCTAGTCTGTGTCGGTGTAGTCCTCTTTGCAGGGTCCATGCAAGGGAGTTACGGCCATGACTCTTTGCTGAGCACTCCTATTTAGAGCCATACAGATCTGCGGGTATCTGCTTCAGATCCGCGGGTAATCGCACCCGTGGGTGCGGATATCCACAGCCCCATTGTTGCCAATTGGCTGCGGCTGCAGATTCTATTTTTATGATCAATCCCTGCAGCTGCTACTATGATCTGCCTCGTCAGCAGCACACAGGGGAACAAGGAAGGGCTCCAGTCAATCCCCGTTGAGCTCTGATTGGTGGTCTGCCAGCCAGTCAGAGTCTCAGTCATAACAGGCTGGGGCTTGGAGAGACACCACTCACAGTAAGTTAGCATGCTGGCCTTTGATTGGCTCATTCCCCATGCCTTCCCTGCCCACTTCTTCATTTTCTGTTTGCAGTTCGTATGCCATGCTGTCAATCAGAAATTTCATTGGTGGCCTAGGAAATCTGATTAACAGCACAGCATGCAAATTGTAAAGTAGAAAAGGGAAAAATTGGTGGGACCCATGTGGTGAATGAGCCAGTCAAATGCTAAAATGTTGACTGTGAGCCCAAGCTCGGTTGCAGATGCCGTTCCGGATCCACATACAACATGGCGTGTGGATCGCGGATCGGATAAAGGACTAACATTGGGTGGGTGAGGTCCAGTTCCGGATCCACATTTTTGTATCCGCTTAGGGCTCTACTTCTATTCATAACTTTATAGTCTGAACTGCCAGACAGTATAGACCTAGCCTGAGTTTAGTGGATGTGGTGTTTTCTGCCTGAATCTACAGCATAAAACAGTAGCTCTGACCACCATGAACTATGTCAATTCTTGTAATAAATTGTTTAATCTGAAATTTAACAATGACAGTTTAACTGTTAACATTGTTAAATGTTTCACTTCTGGTCACTTACAAGAAACATGCAACTAATTTGTTTATCTCACACTCAGTAACTGCCTCTTTTGCCTCTTCAATTGTCCAGACCCAACTGTTCCATACCAAATTGCTTTAAGGTTTACTTTCTCTTAAACTACTTCACTGATGGAGTTCTTATTTTTCACTACATAAATACTGGCTCAGTTGAAAATTGACAGTGTGGGAACATTGTAAAAGAAATTGAATAATAATTAACATGAAATTAATAACACTGACTACTATATTGATTTTTTCACTAATTTTCATATTTAATTAATTAAAACTATCAAGTTGAGACATTTAAACAAAAGCTGTCACTGGATTTTTAGTGTGTTGCAACACAATGGCACAAAATCCAGGAATCTCGTCGCAAAACTTCAGTTCACCTTGTTGCAGGGTATATAGGGCCTTGTCTATGAGGCAGAAAGCTTACAGGAAGGCCGTTACGTGTGTTGCAAGTGGCAGAGAAGTAGGATTTCATATAAATACTGGTAAAATTGGCAAGGAAGGAGATGTGTGATAGATAAGTAGATAGAAAGGGGAAGAAAGTAATGAGAAATCAGCTCTGATATGTAACTTCTTGAGGATGGAGTGCTATGATCTGCATCTTTGTACACATGTGCAGGTTGACAAGAGTATTCTGCATAGTCAGCATTCTGAAGCTTGCAGGACTGAGATTTTCGGAGACCGAGGAGGCAGCCTTACAGTGCTCAAGGAGATTGTGGTATTCATGAGGATTTCAGAGAAAGTGGACTTGAGAAAATGATTTTCATGGACAGTGTTTCAGAAGAGTTAACAGACAGATTTACAGACACTGAATATGAGAGAGGAAGAATTTTTAAGGTTGAGCATGATACCAAGATTTTGAAGAGTTGAATTACACAGGAAATCTGAGTTAAGTAGAGAGAGAAGAGGTGGAGTTGTGTTTGTGGATGCTCTTCTTGTCCAGTTAAAGGCTTCTGACTTGAAATGTAAAGCTGAAGTAAATGTATTTAGTTTTGCCAGGTTGTAAGAATGTTTAAGAAGGATTTTAAAATGGTGTCAAAGGATATGTATTAGTATAACTAAGCATAATCGGTGTCACAATGGCAACTATGGGTAAAGTATACATTTTGATTTTATAAAGTCTTATTTAGAGAAATTGTAGATATTTTACCTGAGATATGGTGAATAATGAAGGTTGGCTTGTTGGAGTGTTTGTAGAGTTCCATGTCATTGTAGCTTATTTGCAGTGTATATATACTAAAAATCCATACTATCCATACTTTTTTCTCACATAAAATCTAGTTTACTTTCTGTGTAAAATCTCAGCTTAAAAAAGAACTTTTGAATTAAAAGAGCACACAAAATCTGAAACTAGAAACTTCCCTTTTTTAATGTGGTAACTTTCAGATATTGTTTAAAGATTACTTTCTCCTTCTATGACTTGGTGATGTTTAGCATTGAAGAATGGGGTTTTTTTTTGTTGTTGAAATATTAACCTTTTCTAATGAAAATACTAACAACTTTTACTATTCTAGCGCAAACATGACATTCATAGAATCATAGAATCATAGAATAATAGGGTTGGAAGGGACCTCACGAGGTCATCTAGTCCAACCCCCTGCTAAAAAGCAGGACCACTCCCCCTAAATTATCCCAGCCAGAGTTTTGTCTAACCGAGCCTTAAAAATCTCCAAAGATGAATATTCTACCACCTCCCTAGATAGCCCATTCCAATGCTTCACCACCCTCCTAGTGAGAAAGTTTTTCCTAATATCCAACCTTGACCTCCCCAGCTGTAATTTGAAACCATTGCTCCTTGTTCTGTCCTCTGTTACCCTCGAGAACAGCCTAGCTCCCTCCTCTTTGGAGCAACCCTTCAAGTAGTTGAAGGTTGCTATCAAATCTCCCCTCAGTCTTCTCTTCTGTAGACTAAATAAGCCTAGTTCCTTTAGTCTCTCCTCATAAGTCATGTGCCCCAGCCCCCTAATCATTTTTGTTGCCCTCTGCTGGACTCTTTCTAATTTGTCCACATTCTTTCTGTAGTGGGGAGCCCAAAACTGGACACAGTACTCCAGATGCGGCCTGACCAGTGTTGAATAGAGGGGAATTATCACATCCCTCAATCTGCTGGCAATACTCCTACTGATGCAGCCTAATATGCCATTGGCCTTTTTGGCAACAAGGGCACACTGTTGGCTCATATTCATCTTCCCGTCCACCATAACTCCCAGGTCCTTTTCTACAGCGCTGCTACTTAGCTGATCGGTCCCCAGCCTGTAGCAGTGCATGGGATTTTTCCGTCCTAAGTGCAGGACTTTGCACTTGTCTTTGTTGAACCTCATGAGGTTTCTTTCGGCCCAGTGTTCCAATTTGTCCAAGTCTCTCTGGATCCTGTCCCTGCCCTCCAGAGTATCTACCATTCCCCCCAACTTGGTGTCATCCGCAAACTTACTAAGCACGCAGTCTATTCCATCATCAAGATCGTTAATGAAGATGTTGAATAGAACCGGCCCCAGGACCAACCCCTGGGGCACTCCACTCGTTACCGGTTGCCAACCAGACATCGAGCCATTGATTCCTACCCGCTGAGCCCATTGATCTAACCAGTTTTCAATCCACCTTAGGGTCCACTCGTCCAACCCATACTTCCTTAACTTGCCAACGAGAATGCTGTGGGAAACCGTATCAAAAGCCTTGCTAAAGTCAAGGTATATCACGTCAACGGCTCTTCCCGCATCCACAAATCCAGTCATCTCATCATAGAAGGAAATCAGGTTGGTCAGGCACGATTTGCCCTTGGTGAATCCATGTTGACTGTTCCTGATCACTCTATTTTCCTCCAAGTGTTTCAGGATGGATTCCTTGAGGACCTGCTCCATGATTTTCCCAGGGATTGAGGTGAGGCTGACCGGTCTGTAGTTCCCCGGATCCTCCTTTTTCCCTTTCTTAAAGATAGGTACTATATTTGCCTTTTTCCAATCCTCCGGGACCACCCCCGTTCGCCACGAGTTCTCAAAGATAATGGCCAGCGGCTCTGCAATCACTTCCCCCAACTCCCTCAGCACCCTCGGATGCAGTTCATCCGGCCCCATGGACTTGTGCACATCCAATTTCATTAAGTGTTCCCTAACCTGACTTTCCATCACCGAGGGCCACTCTTCTCTCCAGTCCGCGTTACCCCGTGTAGTAGCCTGGGAGCTGGCCCGCCCTGTGAAGACTGAAGTAAAAAAAGCATTGAGTACTTCAGCCTTTTCCGCATCATCCTCCATGAGGATGCCTGCCCCATTCAGTAAGGGACCTACACCACCTCTGATCCTTTTCTTGTTGCTGATATACTTATAGAACCCCTTTCTGTTATCCTTCACATCTCTTGCTAGCTGCAACTCCAATTGTCCTTTGGCCTTTCTGATTTGATCCCTGCAGTCCCGAGCAATATCTTTATACGCCTCCCTTGTCATCTGTCCAAGCTTCCACTTCTTGTAAGCTTCCCTTTTATGTTTCAGCTCCCCGCAGAGTTCCCTGCTAAGCCACGCTGGTCGCCGTCCACATTTGCTGTTCTTTCTGCACATCGGAATGTTATCTTCCTGTGCCTTTAACATGGTTTCTTTAAAATACAGCCAGCTGTCTTGGACACCTTTCCCCTTCAGATCAGCTTCCCATGGGACCCTGCCCATCAGCTCCCTAAGGGAGCCAAAATCTGCTTTTCTGAAGTCCAGGGTGTGTGTTCTGCTTCTTTCCTTCCTTTCCATCAGGATCCTGAACTCTACCATCTCATGGTCGCTGCTGCCCAGGTTGCCATTTACTTCTACTTCCCCGATCAATTCTTCTCTGTTTGTGAGCAATAGGTCTAGAGGTGCAAGGCCCCTAGTTGGTTCCTCCAGCATTTGTACTAGGAAGTTGTCTTCAATATTCTCCAAAAACTTCCTGGATTGCCTGTGCACTGCTGTATTATCTTCCCAGCAGACATCAGGATAATTGAAGTCCCCCATAAGAACCAGGGCCTGCGACGATCTGGAAACTGCTGTTAGTTGTCCATAGAACGCCTCATCCACCTCCTCTTTCTGGTCTGGCGGTCTGTAGCAGACACCCATCACAACATCCCCCTTGTTGCATTCTCCCCTAAACTTAACCCACAAGCTTTCAACCATCTTGTTTCCACTTCCATAGTGGAGCTCCGAGCAGTCATACAGCTCTTTTACATATAACGCTACTCCTCCCCCCCTTTTTCCCTGCCTGTCCTTCCTGAACAATTTATATCCATCCATGGCAGTGCTCCAGTCATGCAAGTTATCCCACCACGTTTCTGTTATTCCAATTATATCATAGTTCCTTGTCTGTGCCAGTACTACCAATTCTTCCTGCTTGTTTCCCAGGCTCCTCGCATTTGTGTACAGGCACCTAAGATACCGGGCCCATTGCCCTACTTTGCCCTGTCGATTCTCCCTCCTGTCGCATCTTCCCCCTTGCAATTTCTCCCGGTGTCCTCCTTCCCCACTCGCCTGAGGTATTATGACTTTATCAGGAAAAAAAAACCAATTATTTGACCCCAGCCCCCAGTTCCAACTACCCTCTCTTTTATTCCTGCTATTACAGCCCCAGCATCCCCCAAGTTCCATCCCTTCCCCCAGGTTTCCCTCAGTTTCACTTACCTGTGGGTCTTGGTCATCTTCCCCCTTCGGACCTAGTTTAAAGCCCTCCTTACCAGGTTAGCCAGTCTGCTTCCAAATATGCTCTTTCCCTTCCTGGATAGGTGGAGTCCGTCTCTGCCTAGCAGTCCTTCTTCCTGAAACAGCACCCCATGGTCGAGGAAGCCAAAGCCCTCCTGGTAACACCATCTCCGCAGCCAGGCATTCACCTCCAGGATGCATCTGTCTCTGCTCGGGCCCCTACCCTTGACCGGGAGGATCGAGGAGAACACCACCTGTGCACCGAACTCCTTCACCCGTGCTCCCAGAGCCCTGTAGTCACCTTTGATCTGCAGAGGGTCACCTCTCGCAGTATCATTGGTTCCCACATGGATGAGTAGCATGGGGTAGTAGTCAGAGGGACGGATGATTCTCGACAATCCCTCCGTAACGTCTCGGATACGGGCTCCTGGCAGGCAGCATACCTCCCGAGAAGCCTTATCTGGGCGACAGATGGGTGCCTCCGTCCCCCTCAGAAGAGAGTCACCAACCACCACAACCCGACGTTTTCTCCTGGGTGTGATGGTTGTGATCCTCCCAACCTCGGGGGTGCACGGCTTCTCCTCTTCCATATCATCTCCTGTCTGTAGTGCTGCGTAGCGGTTCTTTACCACAACGGAGGGTGGGATGGGAGCAGGGGTGGAGCACTGTCTGCTGCCAGAAGTAACCAGCTGCCAGTGTCCACCCTCTGCTTGAGCTATCCCATCCTTCTCCGAGGGTGTGGCAGCAGTCCTTTGCCTCTGGATAGTTTCCTCATCCTTGCATGTTTCCTCATGAATGCTATCCAGGAACTTCTCCAGGGCATGGATACTCCTGAGCCTGGCCACCTCCTCCTGTAACTCCCCCACCTGCTTCCTGAGAGATTCCACCAGGAGACACCTGTCACATTGAATGATCTCCCCAGCCTGACCATCTGAGAGTGGGAAATGCAGGCCACAGTCCTTGCAAGTCCACGCCAGGATCTGGGTAGAGATATCCATGGTCAGTATGTCTGTCTGGATACAGGCGCAGGTGGAGGAGACAGAAGCAGTGCTGGCACAAGCGGTGCGGGTCCTCTTCACCATAGTAGCTACACAAACCACAAACTCCCTCGCAAACTCCCCTGTTTGCAGTCCCTGTTCGCAAGCTCCCCCTGGTCACTCAGCCACTGGCTTTTAAGGCCTTCTCTGCCTGGGTCAGCCCTGGCCCCTCGTTAAGCACACAGGGGAAGGGTGATCACAAGGCTGATTGAGCTGAGCAGGGCTGAGCAGAGAACAATGGTACAAACAGCCCCCAGACAATCACACAATCACAATCCCAACTCACACATTATATATGTATGTTGCGGTGCTTGTACTGTATCCCAGTGACAAGATTTCCTCTGTACATTTCAGTTTTATAAGGAGCTTTTATGAGACTGAACAGAAGAATGCAAAGTTTTGAATGTTCTCTGTTCTTGAAACATTGTGAAATAACCCGTATTATTAGCAAAAAGATATGAAGAAATTCCATAGATAAGTTTGAAAATTAAACCTTGTCCATGGTATTTTAAAATATATATAAACAATTTATTTGAAGGAGCAAACAGCTGTCTTAGGCCAGGCTGCACTTCTTTTATTTAAATGAAAGGAAATATATTGGTTATATTTTTCTGCTTCTGAAATCCAGGTCTGAATGTTTTCTTAATTGTGACAAGAGTTTAAGAAAAATATTTTTTTTGTTATTCCATTTTATTCTAGGGTCAGGGATATAAGAGGGGAAGAGAATTGTCCTTTGGGGCCAAAAAAAGATTGCTCTGGCAAATCATTTGTCCTTAACTCTTACTGGCTGTGGGGGCTGACATGGAAGAATCAGACTTACAGCAAATGACATGAATTTAGAAGAAGGCAGCCTAAGTCAGGCTTGGCTTATTTCTAGACAGAACTTTTTGTGCCAAATGTTGCTGTTCTCAGTTTTGCCTGCCAGATCAGTTTGATAAAGGCAGTCCAGGAATGCGATAGAGTAAGAAAACTTTCATTTGCGTGCAGGTTAGTTAGTGACATTGATGTTTATTCCTCTCTGGATATGCTTTCATAACCTCATCAATATGGGTGGTATTGTATGGATGCATCGAATGGAGGGGAGGCACAACGAGACATCTGTTCATGTGCACTTGAGCCAAGGCGGTCTTTTGAGGCAGATTTATTTAAGTTAATATCCATTTTGACAATTTATTTAGTCTCACTTGCACATACATTGCAGCGTTATAAATCTATGTGAAATGAAAGCTTATCTCAAAATCATGCTTGATTTGTGCAATTTATTTTAATCTTGCAAAATAGCTTGTATTATAGTAGTAGTATTTAACATTTACATTGCAGTAATGCTTAGATGCTCCACTGAGCTATGTTCCATCCAGACTCGTTGGCTATGTCTACACTGGCAAGTTAGTTCGAATTAAGGAAGCTTAATTAGAACTAACTAAAGCCATGGCTACACTAGGCTTTAATTAGTTCGAATTCAGGGCTTCCTTAATTCGAACTAATACATTCGAATAGGCTATTCGAAGTAAGGGTTAATTCAAACTAGTTAGTTCGAATTAACCAATGTGGCCATGTTAGTTCGAACTAATTGCTTAGTTCGAACTAACCGGCCCATTGAATTCAATGCAAATCGCTAATTCGAACTAAGCAAGTCTCATGAATGGGACTTGCTTAGTTCGAACTAAATTTTGCTAGTTCGAATTAAGTTAATTCAAACTAACTAAAATTAGTTCGAATTAGTTAGTTTGAATTAGTTAATTCAAACTAATTTTAGTAAGTGTAGACATAGCCTTAGTAACAAACAATTCCTGTCCCAAGGAACTTTTACAGTCAGAGAAGACAACCAGTGCACTCAAGTTAGGAGCAGGAACAGTGAGAAACACTAAGATATATACAATTTTTGTACATACTGTTTTATACCATTTTACATACTGTTGCTTATAAATACTTAAAAGAAGGGCCAGTTATCTTCAGCTGTTGCTCATCTTGCCTGTCACTAATTGATTGATTTCTTACAGGTGTCATGGTACATTAGCTTTGAAGAGGAATTGATTTAGAGGCAGTAAACAAATGAAAGACCTCAGTTTGTGTCTAGGAAGAATTAGTAAGAGGGTGTCGAGGTGAGGAGAAAGGTCGTAATGTATGTTCTTCGAGTATGTGTTAGCGTGGATCCCACACTTAGGTGTGCATGCATCTCATGCCCATCAGAGTGCAATTTTTGTTTTGAAATGCAATGTCGACTGGGGCTGGCTCTGTACCATATGTCACCTCATACAGAGGCATAAAGGATGCAGCAGCTGCCACCCTGCTGTTTCTACTAAGCTTCGAACTCATCCTTTCCCAATTAGTTTAGTGAAGAAAACCTTCCTTATTCAATTTGGACATTCCAAGGCAAAAAGGAAATGCCACCTCCCCTCCTCCAGCCTCCCTCCCCCCCCCTCCCCCCCGCCCCACACACACAGTGCAAGGTGCCTAGAGCTACTGCTACAACAGTCTTTAAATTCTCGTGGTATAAAAAGTTCCTGAATCACAATGAAGTCATCCCCTTGGCTGACTGGCATAGTTGCTACCTACTCTGCCTAGGGGAGTGTCTCAGCGCAGATCAGTATTTGGCATGTAAATCCTTCTCCTTAAAATCAAGGTATGCATTCGTCAAGAAGAGACCCTTCGGGAGTACAGGTTAAGAGGCTTGTGTTCCTGATATCTTTTTATTCAAAGAAGAGCGGTGTGTCTATGTGGGTGTGGTCCTTGGGCCTATCCTAGTATGCCGCAGGAGATTCAGGAGTCCGTCATTTCACCTCTGCAGGCTCAAGACTGGTTCATGGTTCTTGACTAGTGAGATGCATACCTCTATATAGCCAACCATTCAGCCCACTGGAAGCAGAAGAGTTTCACAGTGGGGTCAAATCGTTACCACTACAAGGTACTTGCACTCAAACACTCCACGGTACTATTGGTCTTTCTGAAATGCCTAGTAGTGGTAATATCTCACCTAAGGAAGCAGTCAAATTCCAAAGGAAGCAGGGAATTCACATCTGCTCCTAATTGAATGACTGGCATTTCACAGCAGGATATGACAGTAATGGCATCCATACCTTTTCACCCTGCTGCGCCTGCTAGTGAATTATAAAAAATATGGCTAAACACTATCTCAGATGCTAAAGTTCATAGGAGCGGTGACTGGCTACAGTCAGTAGAGGGAGAGGTTTCAGTTGCCACAAAAACTTACATTCCAACTAACATCAAAACTGTCTATTACAGTCAGAACATATCTTGCTTCATTTGGCCATGTGTTAGTATGCATTTATGTGATGCTATTTGCCAGACTTCACCTGCGGCCATTCCAAGTCTGGCTCAGGTCAGTCTTCACCCTGGCAAAACATTGACTAGATAGGAAGGTCTCGGTGCCAGATCATATCAGTGCAGAACAGACTTGGGTTCTGGATCTCACAAGCCCATGGGAAGGATTTCCTTTTCAGACCCCTCCTCAGCAATGGCATTAACTGTAGACATCTCAGGGACAGGTTTGCAAGTTCATTAGACACCTACAAATTCAAGGAACTTGGTTCCCAGGTGACATGGGGTTACACATGAACATTCTGGATCTCAGAGTCATCATGCTGGCCTGTATAGTTTTCCTGCCTGTCCTCCAAAACTCAGTAGTGAAAATCATCACAGACAACATGACAGCTGTATGGTAGATAAACAAGCAATGGGTACCTGCTTCTCATCTCTCTACCTAGATGCTGGCACATTCTGGACTTGGGGCCACCAGAACAGGGTGATCTCTGCTTACCCTTCCTCTCCTGTAGCAGCCTAGTGGATATCCTCTGTAGGCAATCAGTGACTAATCACAACTGGTTCTTGCTCAGATGCATTGTAGAACCAATGTTCCATCATTTGTGAAGATGATATCAAATGTTAGAACTACTGCTCCACAGGAGGCCTAAGTCCTTGACTGTTTCCAGCTGCTTTCCTTTTGCAGTGGAATAGGAGCTAACGCTCTGCCAGTTCCACTAATTCCCAGAATAATTTCCAAGATCCGAAGAGACAAAGCTATAGTCATTCTCATAGCTCTGGCCAAGACAATTTTGGGTAATAGATCTGCTGCAGATGTCCCATCAGCCTCCTATGCAGCTCCTAGACTACCTAGAGCTGATCTCACAGCACGAGAGCCAGACACTCTATCCAGACCTAGTCACTGTACCTGACAGTATGACTGTTAACTGGTTATGTGCCATGGCTAGAGAATGCTCCCAACACATCTAGGAAATCTTGATTCAGAGAAGGAAAACATCTACCTGAATGGAAGAGGTTCTTGATATGGGCCCTACCAGGTCCAGGCTTTGATACTGAAGAGCCAAGATTATTAGTTCCACTTAAAACAAAACAGCTTCTTGTTCAGCTACAGTAAGATCCCATTTTGCCATCCTAGTGTGCAGTCATGTTTGATCTCCTCTCTCTCCATGGTATTGAAGTTTCTGAAATGCCTATTGCTTGCTTACCCACCAATTAGACTTCTGGCTGGGACCTCAAGGAGTCTCCCTTCATACCTCTCACCAAATGTTCTTTATATGATACAAGTCTTCTAGGAAGTATACAGATGCCACACTTCCTCTACATGGTTTACAAAGTCTTTGGTTTTCTAGTGTTCCTGGGGCAAAAACAAAGAGGCTCAGGATAGGACAGTTTTAGGCTGCAGCTACACAGAGTAGTAGAAAATTATTTGTTCTAGTCATAATAAAAGGTTTATCCTGACAGTGATCAGTAAGAGTTTGTCTGCATTTACAGCACTGTCGTGCTTAGTGCAGATGCTACCTCCACCTCCCCAAGACGTGGTAGCTATGATGATGGCAGAAGTCCTCCCATCAAGATAGCACTGTCTACATTTGGGGAAGGGGGGTAAGATTTTCCACACCCCTGAGCAACGAGCTTATCCCAACATTAGTTTGTACTGTAGACCAGGGCTAGGATACCACATGATACTAGAAATGAAAGACACAGCATGCAGGAAGGCCCAGTGAGAGAGGGATAATTGAAGTGGCTACTACAGAGCCTATGCAACTGCATGTAACACCCCCACCAGCCCTGAGAATCAGGGGAAATGCTGAATACTGCTTTCTGAGCTGTATATGAAGGCCACAGGGGCAAATAAACTGGAGGATGAACAAGAGATTTCTTTGGTCTTAATGGTGACAGGTACAGAAGTCCTACATATAGAGAATGTATTCCGTACAGAGGTGGTGGGAAAGGAGGAAAGCTTTGCAGAAATAATGAAAATGTTTGAAGATTATTGTTTTCCTAGTAAAATGTTCCTTGTGAGAGAGAGATGTTCTGGAGGAGAGCACAGAATGAAAAAAAATTAATAGAGAAGTTTGTTACAGATTTAAAATTAAAAAGTCAGTTGTGTGAATTTGGAATATTAAGAATCTCTCATTATAGACCAAATTATCCTGGGATATAATAATAAAAGAATCTGTGAATGGTTACAAAGAGAGGTGGATCTGACATGAAGAGAGGGCTACATGCATATAGCAAGCAGCAAAAAAAAGCAGAACGAGAAACAAATAAAAATGCACAGAGCACTTGACTGTGAGTGCTATCACTAAACCAGCAAGAAAAAGTTAACAGAAATGAAATTGGCCAAAGTCCAAAACACTGAAAGCAAGAAACAGTTTCATGAATGTGGCAACCATCATGAGCATAATGTGCTGCGTTCTGACAAATATGTTGAAATTATTATAAACCCAACCATTATGCTAAAAGGTGCAGAGAAACCAAACAAGTGCATGTATTAGGTGCAGAAAGTATTCCTCAGGTGAAGAGCTAATTTTAAGCACAATAACGGAGAAGGCTGAAAATGCAAAATACTAATTAAAATGTTAACTAATGGCACATATATGACATACTAGATATACACTGGGGCACAAGTAAATGTAATAACAGAAACTGAAATAGATGTAAGGAGCACATAAAAATGGAAGAGGCAAAAGTGTCAGTGAAAGACTTTAGGTGCAACAGTTCCAGTACTGCAAGAGTGCATACTGACACTGAGGTATAAAGGGAAATTAATAAAACAAAAGTATGTGGTGGTACACAGTAGCAAGCAACTAGTCTTGGGCTTCTGTATGCAGGAGGTGTTTGGTCTTAAGAGGATGCTTAACACAGATGGTCAGAAAAACAATGTGAAACCAGATAAGAAAGCATTAATGGCATCCTATGAAGATGTAATCACAGGAAATAGATGCTTCCCAGTAACATAAAATGCAGTTAAAAGAGGATGCAGAATCTGTGGTCTGCACTACATGAAAAGCTTTACAAACCTTGAGGAAGAGGCTGGAAGGACTGCCAAACATGACAACAAATTATATAATTCAGAGAATAGAAGAACTAGTCACACTTGTCCTTAGTAATTACAGAGGAAAAAGGAGGGCGACTATGGCTATGTATGAAGATTAAGGAGGTAAACAAGCAAACCAACAAACAAACAAAACAACACTTCCACTTGCCCACAGAATGTGAGCTGTTGTCTGAGGTGGCATGAGCCAAATTCTTCAGTAAATTAAGTGTCAGGTGGATTTTGGCAGATCCCCGGGGACTGAGAGTGCTGCACTTTCTGTGCACCATTTGGCAAATACTACTTTCTGAGACGGCCTTTCAGAATGCTTAGCTACAGAAGTATTCCACTGTACAAGATCCAGATGCAGGATAGTCTAGCAGGTGTGAAAGGGTATTTTAATGAATAATAATTTAGGGCAATACTGCTATTGGACATTTGGGAGAGACAAAGTGGGTGAGGTAATATCTTTAACTGGAACAACTTCTTAAAAGCTTTGTAGAGCTCAAAAACTTGTCTCTTTCACCATCAGAAGTTGGTCCAATGAAAGATATTACCTCACCTACCTTATCTTGCTAATGTTGTGGGTCCAATATGGTTACAACAATGCTGTAAACATGGAACATTTGGAATGACTGAAGAAAAAATTGCAAGAGACAATAACCTTAAACTGAAAAGGCGCAACGTCAGTTTCAAACAATGAAAATAACATACTTGGCATAGAGGGTGTCCTCCAAAGACTCTTAACTGATGAATCAAAGATTCACTCAGAACTGAACATGTGGGTATCAGTTATCTGACGATAAAAAGGGAATATGTTTGCCTTGTTCAGTTATATGTCATATCTAACTGCATAGCTCTCACAAGTCTCTTCAGACATCTCTTCCACAAAGGCATTGAATGGGCATGGATACTGGATCATGAATGAGACTTCAGTAGTTTAAAGGATATTTTTACATCAGCTCTGGTGCTGTCGGAGATTTGAGCCACTGGAAGGCTATGTCTACACTGGCAAGTTGGTTCGAATGAAGGAGGCTTAATTAGAACTAACTAAAGCCATGGCTACACTAGGCTTTAATTAGTTCGAATTAAGGGCTTCCTTAATTCGAACTAATACATTCGAATAGGCTATTCGAACTAAGGGGTTAATTCGAACTAACTAGTTCGAATTAACCAATGTGGCCATGTTAATTCGAACTAATTTCTTAGTTCGAATTAACTGGCCATTGAAATGAATGGGGATCGCTAATTCGAACTAAGTGCTTGCTTGCTTAGTTCGAACTGACATTCCAGTGTGGCCATGCTAGTTCGAATTAAGCTAATTCGAACTAACTAAAATTAGTTTGAATTAGTTAGTTCGAACTAACTAATTCGAACTAATTTTAGCAAGTGTAGACATAGCCGAAGACATCAAACTCTCCTCATTTGCCTCCAAAGGAGGGTTGGGAACAACACTATTAGTGTGATAGAACTGATTAGCTGTCAATGTCATGTGTCTAGGGCTGTGACAGCACAGAGAAGATGTATCCACTAATAGAAAAAGCAACACTAAGTCTGGCATATGGATGTATAAGATTTCACAACTTTCTCTTTGGTTGTAGTTTTAATGCAGAAACTGATCACAAACCATTGATTGCATTACACAAAAAGGGACTTGGAGAAGCAGAACTGAAGATGGAGTGACTACTTTTGTAAATACAGAAATATGATGGGATCCTGGAATTCCTACCTGGATGTCATTTAGTAATGGCGGACATACCCTTAAGAGCATATGTTTCATCTGACAACACACAGCCTGATATCTGGATCAAGCAGAGAACATACATATGAACGCGATAAAAGTATCATGTGCTGTTTCTTCACGCATATTGGGTGAATGGAAGATAGAAACAGCTAAAGGTGAAATGCTGCAAGCAGTGATACAAGAATTAAGTAAGGGCGCAAAAACATAAAACTTCCCAATCACCTATTCCAACTATAAAAATGAGCTTTCAGTGATCTCAGGAGTATTCTTGAAGGGCATCCAGATCATGTTTTCCCATTGCATTCTTAATGGAAAATATTTGAATGACCTAAGGGGACCTAGGAATAACCAAATTAAAACAGTAGAGCTAGAGAAGTTATATTCTGGACACAGATGAATATTAACATTGAAGAAATGGTGAGCAGGTGTGGAATGTGTCAGGAGTACAGAGAATCCCAGCAGAAAGAACTAGTGAAACTGCATAAAAACTTGCAGCTCCAGGTGACAAAGTAGGAATTAACATGTTCAGCCAGGAAAACTTGATCACTTGATTATAATGGTTTCCCAGTTTCCCAAAAACAATCACACTTGAAGATACCACAGCAACAACAGTTGCAGGTACATTAATCTGTATGTGCTATGTCATGGAATTCTAAGAACAATAGTAATGGACAACTGACTACAGCTCAAGAATAAGGCATTCCTGGACTTTGCTAAAAGTACAACATTCATCATGACATCTAGTCCCAGATATATTCAAGACAATGGATTAGCTGAATGTGGAGTATGAATAGTGAAGAGCTTGCTAAAAAAAGCATTGGATGCAAACCAAGATTTATCTTTACATTACTCAACTATTGAGCTACATCACTGAAATATGGAAATTCATCTGCTGAACTCTACCACAGATGTATAGATATTTAGTTACCAGATATGGGACAAAAAGAAAGGAAAAATAATAGTGAGGAAAACAGTGGAAAAGTACAGTTGGACCAAATAATACAATAAAGGAACAAGATCTCTTCCATGGATGATCAACACAGATTTGTTGAGAATTTGGCAAGATGGACACTGGCCAGTCAAAACTACAGTGATCAAGGAAGCATCAGCTAGCTCATATTCAGTGATCGCAGATGAAGGCAAAATCTTCGGAAGGAATTATAACCACCTGACAACTTGGGCAGTGAGGGCAGACATACAAAGGGAAAAACTTCACAAATTGATCTCATTATTGACCATGAGACTGAGTCAGTTAAGGAAAAGGCTTTTTTAAAGAGGGTTTGCAATACAACAAACTGGGGAGATTGCTGAAACCCCTTAAGAGACTAATCAAGACAAGTTGGGCTTCCTGGAAACTATCACGTCGGCAGGATGTATGTGTGATCTTCAGGCACTTGTTATGATCAACCCCCTCATAGGACATTCCGTAGGGACAAGGTGGTTCTCAGACCTCACATGAAGTTCATTACTAAAGTTGTCTCAGATTTTCATCTAAACAAGTTAAACAACCTATCTCTTTTTTCTCAGAGCCACTGAAAACAAAGGGAGAAAATAAATTAAACACACTAGATGTAGCCAGGATTTGCTTTATTATATTGACAGAAGCAAACTTTTCAGGCTCTTGCCCTATTTGTTTATAGTCATAGCTAGATGTTGTAAAAGTCAAGCCATTTCCTCACAAAGAATTTCCAAGTGGCTAAAGACAATATGCTGTTCTCCACCGAACATGGAGGCTCACTTCAAAAGAGCGCACACAACGTTCTCCACCTTGCTTCAGGAATGTGCCATTATTAGAGACGTGCAAAGTGATGGTGTGGCATAACCCCCACTGGCCTTTGTCAATCATTGTGGTGGGATTGTGAATGATAGTCAGCAAGAAAGATGAAATATTGCTGCTTGGTAGAAGGAGAGAACAATTTTATAGTGGAAGAAGTTGATATGGTTGCAAGACCTTCTCTATAGGTATGCAGCAATGGTGAAAGTAGATTGGGGAAGTAAGCTAGGGTTAGAAAATAGAGAGACACCAGGTGAAGAAGAGAGGCAAAAGAGTTGAAGGTGGAAGAGAGAAAAGAATGGTGGGATTAGAGTCAGAAGAGTAGGGTGAAGACAGAAATAGTATAAGGGGGCTGAAAGCAGTGAAGTTCCTGACCGTCATGAAAGTGCTTGACAGTGATATGTGGCATGGGAAATAATGAAGGAAATTAAGGCTCGCTTGAAGATAGGGACTGTGAAAACTGAGAGATCACTGAAGGAGCAGTGTCTAATGAAGACTACACAAGGGGGTCTTGGTGAGTGAGAATTGATCCAGAGTCTGAGATCAAATGAGGAGGTGAGAGCAAGTAGGTAGATGCCTAAAGTGTCAGAAGAGACATAAATATAGGAACTCAAGCTGTGGAGGCTGAGAATAGGAGATTATGAGGAAGGGGAGAGTGAGAGCCAGGAACAAAAGTCAGAGGCAGAAAGATAGTTGGAGAGAAATTGAACTATAAAAATAAAAAATCCTCAATAATAATAATAATAGGGATTTCCATTATCCCCATATTGACTGGGTAGATGTCACTTCGGGACAGGATGCAGAGATAAAGTTTCTTAATATCTTAAATTATGCTTGTAGCAGCTAATCCTGGAACACACAAGAGAAGAGGTAATTCTTTATTTAATCCTAAATGGCGCATGAAGTCTATTCCAAGAGGCAAATATAGCTGAATATGGCTGAATTGCTTCAGAATAGTGACTGTAACTTACCACTGCCTAAGACTATCACAGTAAGAGAAGGCCCATAGACAGGCGGCCTGTGATTTTGATTCTCTGTTTTTTATACCTTGTAACTAGCTAAGTGATAAGAATATAGTTAAAAATCATAGGCCTTTACAGGCAGGCTTGGATATCTATATTCTAACAAAGGTTCCTCGCCAAAGGCTCTTAAGGTAAAGTAAGCTGTTCTGGGATAAGAGGGAAGGTCTGCTGATGGATCAGTAACTGATTAAAAGACAGGAAAAAAAGGGTAGGGAAAATAGTTTGTTTTTAGAATGTAGAGAGGTAAATAATGGTATCCTCCAGAGGTGTGTACTGAGACAAGTATTGTTCAAGATATTTATAAATGATCTGGAAAAGAGGTAAACAGTGAGATGGCAAAATTTGCAGATGTTACAAAACTACTCCAGATAGTTAAGTCAAAAGCAGACCATGGAGAGTTACAAAGGGATCTCACAAAATTGGGTGACTGGACAACAAAATGACAGGTGAAATTCAGTATTAATAAATGCAAAGTAATGCACATTGGAAAACACAATCTGAGTTATACAAATAAAACGGTGAGGTTTAAAATAGCTGTTACCACTCAAGCAAGAGACTTTGGAGTCATTATGGACAGTTCTCTGAAAACATTCACTCACTGCGAGGTGGCAGTGAAAAAGCTACCAGAATGCTAGGAACAACTAGGAAAGGGATAAATAATAAGACAGAAAATATCAGATTGCCTCTATAAATCCATGGTACGTCTACGACTTGAATTCTGCATGCAGATCTGGTCTCCCCATTTTAAAAAAAAAATGAATTGGAAAAGGGCAACTAAAATGATTAGGAGTATAGAAAAGTTTCCAGATGAGGAGAGATTAATAAAACTGGGACTTTTCAGCTTGGAAAACTGACGACAAAGAGGGCATATGATAGAGGTCTATAAAATCTTGACGGTTGTGGAGAAAGTAAATAAGGAAGTGTTATTTACTCCTCCTTACAACACAAAAACAAGGGGTCACCTAATGAAATTAATAGGCAGCAGGTTTAAAGTGAACAAAAGGAAGTATTTCTTCACACAAGTCTGTGGGGCTCCTTGCTGGAAGATGTTGTGAAAGCCAACACTGTAATGGGGTTCAAAAAAGAACTAGATAAGTTCATGGAGGATAGGTCCCTCAATGGCTGATAGTCAGGATAAGTATGGATTGTTGTTTGCCAAAGGCTGGGAATGGACTAAGGGAACAAATCACTTGATAATTACCTGTTCTGTTCATTCTCTCTAAAGCACTTGGCATTGGCCACTGTTGGAAGACAGGATACTGTCTTAGATGGGCCATTGGTCTGACCCAGTATGGTTGTTCTTATGACATCTAAATGGACTGGTGAGGAGAAGGAGAAGTTCAGTGGAGGAGAATGAGAGACAGGAAGGAAAACCTATATGTAGCAAGGATGTAAGAGGAAAAGTTGTATGCTCCCACCATGTTCTGTTGTGGATAATTAAGGATGGGACGTGTATGAGGAAGAGAGATCATTTTATGAGAGAACAGATGAAAAGGCAGTATTAGAGGAGGAGGGAAATTTAGGTTTCAGTGAGTGCCAGCAGTTGGTGGGAATGAAGATATAAAGGTCACTGATGGGAGTTTTCTTTTGGAGTTGGAGCAAGTGTTTCAGAGGGAACAAGAATATGGGATGGATGTGCATTCTGAAAGGGAGAGGCTACCGTGGTAGAGGTAGTGAGAAGAATATGGGAGGTGGAGTGGGTCGGATTGACATGAGGATTGGGGTCCAGATTCATTTTACCCTTCTAGAAGTTTCTAACAACAGACAACCTAGTAACATCAGTTACTGTCTCTTATGCTTGGTATTCATACCCTACTCCATGTCCACCCTCTTCTTTTTTTAAAATATGTGTTTATGTTCTGTGTTTGTACAGTGCCTAACACAATGGGGTAGGGGTCTGGGTCTGTTACTAGAGCAGCACAGCTCTACAGAAATGCAATTAGTTAGTAATGTTATGCTGAGAAGTACTGGTGACTGCGTCGATTTCAAACCTCCTAGAGATTGGGTGGGAACTCAACCTTCATTTATCATAATTGGCAGAATAAGTTAATCAGAAGCTCATGAAAGTGGGCAGCCCATGCCCCCTTAATCTGGCCCTGTACTTTGATTAGCTGCTTGAATCAGAAAGGGGTAACAATAATTATAATTTCCAGAGGGGTAGCTGTGGTAGTTAGTCTTTATATAGCAAAAACAACGAAAGTCCTGTGCGTTGCAGCCATGAAAACTTATACCTGAAGAAATGTGTTAGTCTTTAAGGTGCCACCGGACTTTTGTTGTTTTTGCCATAATTATAATAAAATATCTCCTTTAAAATGCGCTTAATTGGTGAATTTCACTCTTAATCCATCTTAAAAAGGAGGACTCACAGAATAAATTTCTTTAAAATTCTGTCATTCTGCCCCTGGACTAGTCACCCGTGGCCAAATTTAGACCTGATTTAACTGGAGGGGCCCATTAAAAGAGGATAAAAATGTATAAGTGATTGTAAAACTTTGTTTTAGCTCATAAGCTAGCCAATAATTGACCAAGGAAGAAACTTCCTTAATGAGCATGTTTTCCCCTAATGTTTACTACAGGCTTTCTTGTTGCAGCCATTGTAGGAAACGAGACAATGGCCTAGATGCATTGCTAATTGTCTGAGCCAATCTGGAAGTTTTATGTTCTAACAAAATTGAGTTCTGACTTGAGGTTCTCAGGGGATATCTCTCTCTGCCCTCCCTCCTTCCCACTCCGCCCCAGCAACAATTTTTTTAAATAATCTATTGAATGATGTCAGTACTTAGTAGGAATATCATAAAACAGTCTGTACAAGATCCCTTTTGCATGATGAGCTATGAACTGACAATACCAGAAGGATGCTAGTGGAATGACTAGGTAGAATGAATTGAAACTTGGATGCTATATTTCAAACCCAAAATCTTTTATCCAATAAGTTCCCCAGACTTTATTCTGAGAACTTAAAATGAGTGCAGATGCATTATGAATAGTTTCTTCTCTCTTTCTCTAGATATATTTTCAAATGTTTGCTTTCCAGGTACAGTGCAGATCGGTTAACGCGTGGTTGTAGGGAGACAAGCCATCAGGACCGTGTGTAAAACGGACCGTGTGTAAACGGGACCATGCTGAAATCCATACACAGTGCAGAAGGCGCATGTCAACATAGGCTACCCAGCTACCGTAACTTGATTTCATTTAGCAAAATTAAATATATACAGTAAATGTTAATTTATAATCCGATTTTAATTTTTAATATGCAAAAATACACAAAAATCACAGAAACATTATAAAATTATTGAAACAAATATAAGAATCAATGTTTGTTGAACCGTGAAAACTTTTAATATGCAAAAGTACATAAAAATCACAGAAACATTATAAAATTATTGAAACAAATATAAGAATCAATGTTTGTTGAACCGTGAAAACTTTGATAAAAACGTGTGAAAATAATAAACACAGTGAAATCCATTTTGAATGTTTATTACCGTAGAGGACATATTACATGATTCCACATCAAGTCCAGAGTTCATAATCCAAGAGGCGCTTATATAAAGTTTATGTAGTCCGCAGGTTCATCTTGCTGGGATGGAGGTTTTATGAAGTACGAAGTTATTTTCTGCTGTTTCCCAGCCTTGGCTTTCTTTTTCTTCACGAAATTGATCATCCCGCGTAGGTGTAAAATTTGCATAGTTTCTGCATCTTGCTTCTCCATATATTGTGCAAGAGTTTCGGCAGCATTTAGCGCTTCTGAATGGGAAATTTTGGCTTTTTCAACATAATTCTCATGGTTGTCATCTACTCCTTCTTCCTGTAATCGTTCCTCATCGCTTTCGCAGTCCGACCCAGTCTCACAACCTGCAATTATTTCTTCTTCTGTCAGATCTTCTGTAGTTGAGCCATTTTCGTTTAGTTCTAGCCACTCATTTATGATTTCAGGCGATGTGTTTAAATTAAAGTCTTTAATTAATTGAAAAATAAATTTACCTTTGTCTTCTTTTGTTTGTGTTTTTGTTAGCAGGATGTCTTCTTCTGTAAACCCTTTGAATTCTGGTTCTGAATCAGTATTGTTTGAGTTTTCAGAGGCAGAACTGTTGACAGAAAAAGCTGGCCCGAGAGCCTTCATCCAGCAATTTTCAATAGATTTTTGTTTCATGCCATCCCAAGCTTTTTTCACCAAATAAATTATTTCTTTTATGTTTAGTTCTTTTAGAAATTCGGAAACACTTGATGACTCGCATGAAATCATTTCTGAAACCAACTCACCTCGATAATTAGTTTTAAAATTTTGAATAATCCCCTGGTCCAAGGGTTGGATTTTAGATGTTGTGTTGAATGGCAGATATAACACACGGATTTGTCCATCATTTGAAACCAATAATTCGGAAGGAGGATGGGCCGGACAATTCTCAAGTAGCAGCAGTGCATTAGGTTCGAGTTTTTTCTTGCGGTGATGTTTATGCACAGCTGGAACGAAAGAGTTCTGGAACCGTTCTTCAAAAATGCTTCTAGTCATCCAAGCATTTTTACTGCTGGAGTATATGACAGGCAGTTTGGCTTTGTTAAGGTGCTTAAAGCACCGAGGGTTGTTGAACTGACCAACGAGAAGCGGTGTGAGCTTGTGACTGCCTGTCTTGTTCGTACAAAATAAAAGGGTGACCCGGTCTTTTATTTTTTTAAAGCCTGCTGTTTTGGGGGTTTCATATTTCGAAGCTAAAGTTTTTCTGGCAAAAGTTTTGCAAATAAAGCGGTTTCATCACAGTTATACATTTGTTCTTCATTATAATTTTCAGTTTCTATTATAGTTTTTAATTTGGCGGGAAACTCATTGGCAGCAGTCTCATTGGCTGATCGGCTTTCTCCAGAAATGCTAACTTGGGAAATACCGTGGCGAGTTTTAAAGAGGTTATAAAGCCTTTGCTGACTTGATATGTTTCATCGCCCATTAAAGTTCCAAACTTAGTTGCTTGGGTTTGGAGAATTGGGCCACTTAGCGGTGTTCCCTTAGCTCTCTCTTGGACAAACCATGTGCTCAATGCTTTGTCTATGTCAGGCTTTGCCGAATAACGCACGCGTTTTCGCTCCAGACTGATTTCAGAATCTACGTTTTGTACAAAACTGCGCAGCTTTGTTTAGTCTTTTATCCAACCTCATAGAGTTGATTCGGCAATCCCAAGATCTCTAGAAATTTTGGCTTGGGTTTCACCATTATGTACCCGATCTATAGCTGCTAATTTTTCTGCAACGGTATACAAACGCTGACGCTTGACTCCTGCCATTATGAACTAAGACCTATTCTAAAATATCTACAGTAGGCCGACTTACGATTTTAGGTCAGTGATTGAGAATGTATGGTAGTTAGCTCTACAGTGCAGTTTTAGATACTGCGTGTTAACGAGTCCTGCGTGTTAAGTTGGTAGCTTTGGGGGACGTGACGTTAGCGCGTGTTAAACAAATTTGCGGGTAAACCGTTCGCGCTTTAACTGATCTGCACTGTAAATATATTAAGTTATAACCCATTTCTCTTTCTTCTCTTAAACAGAATGATACCCCTTTCATCTCAGACTTTGATGGTGAATCTTCATCATGGCCAGACACAAGAATACGTCATCAAACCCAAATATTATCCAGCAAAGAAAGTGATTTCAGGAGAACAGTCTGCTGAGAGTTCATTGCCTTTAAGAATGAGCCAGGATCAACTTGTATCACCTTTCCATTGTGAGTAAAACTGTAAACAAACCATATAGAGAAAACATAGTTTCAAGTCTTGGCCTAACATTTCAAAACAGATATGTCAAAATAATTTAAAAATAGATAATTTCCATACAAGCAGAACATTTGACATGTAGCATGGTTTCCTGTTGAGAATTTTCCTGAATTAAAAAAAAAAAAAATTGACCCTGATTCACCTTTAGAATTATGTAATGTTCTTTTCAGTTTAAAAAGTGTTCTATGAGCTCTGCTAGATTTAGATGTAACAGAGAGTGTAGCCAATATAAATTGATAGATCCCTTCCTCCAATCTTATATTCAAAACACACTTCTTGAAACACTGACCTCAGGATTGCATTCTCATCAATGGCTTTTTTGTGTGTGTTTAATTTACATGTTTTTATGTACTTTTGCACATCAGTGAGCGTTTCTAGCTTGTATTTGTAAAGTATGGCTGTATAGGTACCCAACTTTTTGCCTTCGCTAGTGTCCCATTGTTTGGGGAGCTCAAGGACAAGCTCTGTCTTAAAAGGTAGCGAATGTAATGAAGTCTGAGTTAGGCATTACGAACTGTTTGCTGGCTTGATCTGAAAAAATGTTCATTGAGTTAAAAGCTTATACAATCAACTTGAAGAGATAAGATGCTTATCTTCGGTTCCCAAGAAACTTCTGCCTAAACTTGACTTCATTATATGTTAATGGTACTGTATTATGGTAGAGTGAAACAATTTCTCCTGTGAATTTAGAAAGAAGGAGCTTCACACTAGTGAGAGTAGTTTAAAAATTGTAAGTATAGCTTCCTTATTTAGCTCTCTGTTTATTTCACTTCTCTATAAACCCATTTTAGTTTGTTTAGTTATTTATATGCAAACAACAAAAAAAGAAGATCCACAATTTTGGGTGCATTGACAATTAATTAAAATCTCAACCCACACAAGAATAACCACCCAGTAACATAACAAACAACAAAATTGAAATTAACACAACCAGCCAATAATTCAAAGCAACATTTGATCTAGGGTAAGCCATGGTTGGCAATATGGGAGCATTCAGTTGAGCAAGAAAGGAAAGATGAGGTCTGATTAGTAACTTTATAAAAATACCTAAATTTATTTCTTAATCTAAATTTTAAAAACATCTGTTGGTAGATAGAAATGTTCTTCTTCTAAGTCCTACATCTCTACTTTTAAATAACTTGTGAAAAGATGAGCTAAAATAATAGCGAGTTAAATATGTGCTGGGGCTTTCCAGGATTTCAAAATTAGCAATAAACAGAATGTCAAACAAATGACACTGTGAATTAAAAATAATTCTCATAATTTCTACATTCAAAGTATAAAAACTTGCTGCTTTGTTTGAAATCCAATAAATGTGGGAAGGGTAAATTTTTTGGCTGTGATTTAGTCTATTGATAACACACCTCCAACTTGTGTGGTATAAATTTTTCTTTCCAAGTTAGAGTTGACACCATGAGGCAGGTTTACTTTTATTCTTGATACATTCTACTGACAGGCTACAAGTTCACCCAGAAATAGTTTCAAATTCTGGCTGAATTGCGTCCAGCACTAATCATGTCTGCTCAAGCCACTTGTACCATGTAATTTTCATCAAATAATTCCATGAAATGGAAGCATCTGTTTCTCTTCTGAAATCTTATATTGTATTCTCTATTATTAGCTGCAGCAGTTTCCAAACCATGTAAGATCCTGATAATTGTTAAATTGGAGAATAATGAGAGAAGCCAAACATTTTATTTCAATTGGTTGTTTATTTTAGATTCTGTTTCAGACAAATTTTTTTGCTCAAAATACTTTTCCACTTTACACCTTGCAGTACTGATTTAACGAAAATGATAGTTTTTACTTGCATTTTTCCTGGTGTAAAAGTGCTTGTCTGAGATTATCCAATTTTTAAATGTTTATTTTCTTTCATGACATATTTTAGCCTTTACATCTTCAGAAGCTAGAATTGCATCAGTTTTCAATAGTTAAAGCCAAAGATGTGCCACATAGCCAGCTAATAGACCCTTACGTAAAAGTAAGCAAAATCTGCCTGATCCTTATAGAAAGACTTAATTGTCTTGAAATGTCATATTTCTATTTTAATTTCTCTTAACTCCTTAGGTAGTTCCATTCCAGCATGGTTAGTATCTGAGGTTAAGCTGGTATAATATTTTACAAGTCCTGACTTACTACAGTATAAAATACACCTTTAAAGACAAATCTCCCTTTAGCTCTTGTTACGTTGAGTGAGGGCAAAGAGAGCCTGAGAGTGTAGAACTACCAGCTCAGTTGCTGAGGTGGATACTGCTGTTGGCGAACCTGAAATTCACTAACAGGGACTTCTGGTCTGTCAGACCAATAATGCTAAAAGTAGCTAGGGGAAAGTTATACTTTCAAGTCAGTAAGCAATGTGGGCTCTGGCGCAAGCATAGCCCCTCTGACATCTTCCCCAGGTTTACTGACAGTTGCCCCAGGGTTCCAGCTTTCTTAAAGAAGCACATGTCGAGGGGGCCATTGTTGTTGGATATTTTGACCTTTGAGCCAGATCAATAAAATAGTTAAGATATACATAGATGTAAAACGAGCTTTATTGAATACTTTTATAAAAAAGTTCACGAGCATTTCCTGGTGGAGCATTGTCCTTTAATAGACGTGAGTTGGAGGTTTTTGGTTTGTCCTCCCATTTTCAGAGCCTGAAGTGCACTAGATTTATTAGAGAGAGAAAATAATGAAGCAGGTGAGTTTTTAGTGGTTACTGCTATGGTTGGAAACATATTGTTTTTTTAAAAAACCATTTAAATTCTGCTGGTGAACTGCTGGAGAACTAGTTCATCCTCGCTGGAGGATGTTGTGAAAGTTCGTGATTCAAACCCTACTGTTGATGTGTGGGGGATGTGCTATTGTGTGTTGGAATAGTTGTGTGCTGAATTGATGAGTGCTGGAGGATGATGGAATTGTGTGCTGGAAGATGAACATCAGTTCACATACACAGTTGATGGAATTGATTGATAGAATGGTTGTTACAGTTGCACATAGCAGAATTTGTTTATACCTTGTTCCTTAAAGAAACCTAGAAAAACACATTTAAAAACTCTATGATAGTAGAACATTATTTATGTTGGAAAATCAAGGATTCCAAAGTAGGAAATGCCAGATTTAAGGCTGCCCGCATAACCTTAATTTGCCCCCCTCATATGTATGCATTAGAATGCAATCAGATACTATTTTTTCTTCAGGACACCTTCCTTATTCAGTGCATAGAAGGGGGGCACGAGCAGGAAGAATTAAAATTTTTCAGGCAACCATAAATCTGGTGTTTCCTAACTTTCAGATGCTTGACTTTACAACCTAAATAATGTTTTCAATATATTTTTGAAGTAATTATATATACCTAAACAAGACAGACCTAATTAGAATATAATAGTTTGAAGTGATCATACTTTAAAGCAGCTCCCTTACTCTCTTCTGTCTGATCAATTAGTTAAATACGTGAATTGTTGCAGATTAAATCATGGGTGTCTCCAGACACAAGAAGCAAATAGCGCACAATGAGAAGCAGGTAATTTAGAGCCTCCTCAAACAAATGGATATAGCCAGTTGACATCCTAGCCAGAAAGGGGAGGCAAATATGATTTAGCACCAATAGGGAGACTGTAGAAACTGATTTTATCTGTTCCGGAGACTGGATAGAAATAGATCAATATAGGTTTTGATATAGTTTGTGAGGGAAAATAGCTTCCAAGCTGAAATAGATGGTCATATGGCTCACCCACCCAGCATGGGTGAACTGTACAACAAAAATATTTTGATCAGACCCACAGGGAAAGACATGCATGTGCCCTGTTTTTTGAGAACTTGCCTCAAGCTGATGGGTAATACCCAGAAAGCACACTGCTTTCAGGAAAGTGCATATATCCTCACAGATGATCTGTCATTTGCCTAAACATTGAAATCCCCATGGATAAAAAACTCTCATAGATTCCAGTGGTAACCCTAACACCAACTTACAAAACTCACCTGTGAAATTCCCCATTTTACCTGATGATTAATAAACCAGCAAGCAAATACTTGTAGAAATTCAGATGGATCTAATGGCAAAAATTTTCCTTTGAACTTTACTCCTTTAAAAGAGCTATTAAATAAAAATATACTAGCCAGTGTGAGTTAAACTTGAATTCTATAAATATTAGTGCTGGGATGATGGGTTCCATAAATTAAATGCTACAGAAGTATAAATTAGAGGGTCTCTGTGCTGTCTTTTAAACCCATGAATGTATAAATGATATTGAAGTAACTCCTGAACAAAATGTACTCTGCTCCTGGCATTGCTTTCAGAAGAATTATTGTGATAATTACTTACTAGAAGAACCATTTTCCAGTAATAGGCTGCCTTCAGATTTATATTACTTGCAGATTAGAAGGTAAAAAATAATGGGATAATCAGAGCACATTTCCACAGGTAGTGTTTAAATGCTACTTTTGATAAAGTTACAAAAACTTTTGCTGGGCCAGCAAAGACTCAGGGCACATAACCAATTGTCTGATTGTCCTCGTTGGGTGGTGCTGTGCTGTGCTCAGCAGAACTCAGACATGGGAAAGTCTGAGCCCAAGAAGGAAAAGGATGTCCCCAACTTTCCACTGGGATACATGTAAAACTCAGTATTCGCTCTAGATAGATGCAAGATACTGTACTTTAGAATCATGACATTTTCCTGAATGGGGAAGCTTTTTTAGGTTATATTTAGAGGTTTTATGGTTCCATTTGAGTGCTTTCCATTGGTATTTATGGCCCCACTAAAGACAATGAGATTTTGCCATTGACTTCAGTGCGGCCAGGGTGTGACTCCAGAAAACTAAACCAATCTTAACAAGTGGAGAGAAACAAAGATTCTTTCAGGGAAATATTGAAAACAGTCTGTTTTTTCCTAAAATTTATTTTCTATAAGGTATATTTCTTTTTCGAGTATTTGTATTCTACAAGTCTGAGTCTGGAAATGTATCTTAGCAGTGTCCATTGACCCGCACCATGTGTTGTGCATCTCCTCATGCTCTCTCAGCTATGGCTATAAGAGGTAATACATGTCGACACCTCTCCAGTTCCCTCTTACTATCACATGTCCTGAGTCAGAACCTCTGCTCATTTGAGCTCTTAGTTTAAGAGATTGACTTATTTTATACATTGTTATAAATAATTTGTACATAGTATTTCTTAATCTTAGTTAGATACATTTAGTGTAGTTCTTCTCTTCCCCATTCGGGGATTGCATTCCTCTCCTACTCTCTCCCTCTCTTCCCCTACAAACTGGGGACTATCACAGGATTCCTGCCCTCAAAACCTGTGTTTCCTGTATGCACTGTTTCTCTGTGAGTGGCAAGCACGGGTGGCATGCTGCATCATCTGTAAATCCTCCCATCCAGTACTCGAGAAGCCCGCGAGGAAGCAATGAGGGTCTGGGTGTGCTCAGATCCAGGCTGAGAGATGGCCCCTGTACAGTGGCTACTATCGGGTGTGAGCACCCCTCTGAGCTCTGCACATCCTCATGATCTGTGGTACCAAAGGCTAAAAATTTGAAGTCCTGATGTGAGTCAAAAACACTCTCATTGGCATAAGAAGAGTTCCCTGCAGTGGACTGCTCCAAAGCACTGCATTTCCTCCTTGAGCCATGCTAGGATGGTAAGGTGGGTAAGAGGTTGCGTGTGGATCCCTCCCAATATTCCACAAGGACACGGTGTGTTTATGGCTACAACATAAATTCCCTCCAAAAATGGTAATTGAGTTCCGCTACAATCCGTCCTTCCACCTATTGGTTTTCCACCCCAAGCCACATGCCTCCCCAACTGAAAGGGGCTTGCACTCGCTCTATGTCTGTTGCACATTGGCATTCTATTCATGGGACTTGTCCATTTCACAGATCATCAAAATTGTTTGTGTCCATTGCTGAATGGTTAAAGGGTCAAGCTCTCTTGTCCCAACAAATCTCTGAATAAGTCTCGGGGTGCATCTGCGAAGTCTACAACTGATTTAACATAACCCCTGCCCGACAGAGTCACAGCACACTCTACACAAGCACAGGCCACCACCATGAGTCATGACCTTACTGGCAGAGATGTTCTGGTAGAACATCTGTTGAGCAGCAGTGTGGCAATATGTCAACATGTTCATGACAGACGATGCTATTACACAAGCAGCAGCTACAAATGAAGCCATGGGCCAGACAATACTGCATACCACACATCCATTGGCATCCTTGCATCCACCTATGCACTGATCACTATTCGTGAGTCATTCAGGTGTGAAGTATACGTAGGAACCATTATTTAAAGAAGAGGAGGAGGTTACTTACCTGTAACTGGAGGTTCTTTGAGATGTGTGGTCCCTATCTGTATTCCACATGTGGGTGTGTATATGTGCCATGTGCCTTAGTACAGAAGTATTTCTTAGCGATGTCCGTTGACCTGTAGATGTTGTGCATCTCCTCATGCTCTCAGCTGAGGGTATTAGAGGTGGTGTGGGTCAACACCTCTCCAGTTTCCCTCTTACCATTATGGAATCCAGTTTGAAGCAGAGGGGATTGAGGTGGAATAGTGGAATACAGATAGAGATACACATTGCAAAGAACCTCCAGTTATAGGCAAGTAACCTCTTCTTTCCAGGAACAGCCTTTAATGGTGTGACTCCTTATCTGGGTCCCAATTTGAGAGCATTTGACACTGATCCTCAGAAGTGTCGAGGACTCACCTTTCCATCTGAAATCACAGGGAATGGTGAATGGTCAGCATCTTCGAAATATCAGTCCTATGCTCTCAAACTAGGCATCCAGTCATTGTGGCTTCCAAAGTTAGTGGATACTTATGCAGATTTTAGCCTTAATCTTTGTGTGCTATAGCTGCTCATATATAAAATGGGGATACTAATACTTCTCTACTGAAAAGGGGTTTTTTGAAGATAAATTAATGTATTTGTTTAAGGCGCTGAGATATGATGATGAGCACAATAGGAAAAAACATGAAATTTTTTAAAAAAATCATTACTTAATATGGGATGTAAAGTTAACCCAGGCTTGGAACTGCACAATGATAAAAATAAAATAGGATAAAAATAAATATGGAACAACTGTCTTATTCCTTGAGTCCTGTTCTAACTTGATAGCTTATCTTCACATCCTTAATATCATTCCTAAAGTCACTTATTTGTGCTTTTATTAAAATTGCAAACTATATGTAGTCAAGAATCACCATCTTGTTATTTTCATGCCAATCACCGTATTCTCTAAGCGCCATGCTATGATTATTATGCAGCTTGTAGGATAACAGGTGGAAACCTTTTATTCGTACTGCAAAACAATCAAATTTAGATAGCAAGAATGTAACTGTGTAACTGGAATTTAGACGGGCTTTTGCATTACCCTTGTATCATACAATCGCTCATTAAATAGAAAAACACATTTTTAATTCATTATATATTCATCCCTCAAGTATGCATTGATAGCTCCTATAATTTTGTATAGAAGTTGCACATGGATCTGATGGAAAAATTTGGCTCTTTAACATAATTATTGGTGCACAAAATTTTTCAGTGTCTATTGCACTGTGCATTGTGGGTTTTTTTTTTAATATATATGGACTATTAAGCGGTGTGAGAAAAAATATAGCAAGAATTGAAATTTTGTTAAGTGCAGAAAACTTTTAGTTAAACTTTTGTCATGACAATAGATTTTATGTTAATGAAATTTTAATTTGGAGGAGATCTTCTTTAAGTCTAAGGCCTTATGCTATATTTACCAATGCTATTTCACTGAAGACTTCATAGGTTGATTTTGAGGGTAGAGAAAAGATGCTGCTTTGAAATTCTATTTTACAATATTTTTGTGAAACGGGACCATTCTATCTCCACTGCATGACACATCCTAATAACATAATTTCCCTATCAATGAATGTGGGAAAACAGCTGTGGGTACATATAGTGTTCTAATGGTGAAAAAAGACTTTCATAGATATTACATGTAACCTCTGAATAATGTCTGTGTAGTGAAGTTCTGCTTTAGGTATTCAATTTGTGTTGACTTTTGGGAAAATCTCAAACAAAAGCAAGTCTCAGTGGACTGACTGTCCTCTTGTTCCTTCTCCTTTGATGTTTCAGTTTAAAACAACATTGCATACATAGCAAAATAATTCTTCCATTTGCTTGGCTTAACCAGAGCATGACGCCATGCTACTTCAGTGAAACATTTCCACCAAAAACACACTTAGAGTAATATCTTCCTGTCTTTACTAAAGAAAATTCTCCTTGAAGATTTTGGGCCAGTCAGGGGCAATATCAATTTGACTCTTCAGTAACTAAGCAAACAAGCAGATGGCAGGATGGAGCAAAGCATTTTTTGTAAGGTGAATTATCTGCGCTACACATACTCTCCCCTTCTCGACAGGCCTCCAACAGAATGAGCAGTTATCCCTTCCTTATCTACGTCATTGGAATAAGTAGTAGTTGTTTTTGTTTCTTTATTCTCCTTAATAGTGGTGGTTCCTTTTTACCCCATTGGGATAAAAAAAATACATAAAAAGAAGAAAAAGAACTTTAGTTTGTTTCCTTCCCTGTTTGGGGGGATTCCCCTCCCTCTCCATCCATCCCCAGGGGAATTCAGAGATTCTCTAAATTCTTTTAGTTAAAGAAAAAAGGGAAAGAAAAGAAGAAGAGGTGGTAAGAAGAACTTCCTTCTGCATTCCTTACTGCTAAAGGGTAATAGCCTCTCCCAGGGGCATGTCCGGCTCCCCAGTTAAAGAGGTGCCTCTCCTCCAAGCAGTCGATTCTTATGGCAGGCAGACATGCTCGCTGTATCTGGTGCCTGGGAGAATCCCATGTCCCTCAGAAGTGCTCCCTCTGCCACTAGCTAAAGCTGAGGTCTTGTGAGAACTGGGAACAGAATTTAAAACTTCTCCTTATGGAATAGGAAGTTCTGGAGTTGATCCCAGATCACCCCGAAGCTTCAACTTTGAAGAGGGTACAGTCCTGGAAAAACCCAGCAGTTTCCTGCCATAAAGACTAGAGAAAAAGGGTGCCAAGACCCCAAACTGAGTGGTTGGCTAGGCAGATGGGTTGCCCAGTGTAGCCATCTTGGTGCCGGTGGCATTGGGACAACCCCAAAGCATGGTATCAGAAGCAAGCTGTGTACCGTCAATGCTACCCTTACCCAGTGATGAGTCTGACAGTGACCAGAAGGAGATCATTTCCTTGGCTTCTCATTGTGGCCTTCCATCACAATATAAGGGTCCTTATGAATTCCATTGAGCTAATCCGTGATTGTGGTGTGGGTCCCTTTGGAACCCCCAGCACCGATGACTTTCCCACAATGACTGTACTGGGATTCTTGGTGACGTACAGATCTCCTACTTCATGGGCATCCAGTGTCTCTCAGATAAAGTTTGCCAGATGGTCCTTTACAGCATCATTATCAAGAGCCGCTGAACCAGAGGAGGAGGAAATTTTTGAAGAACAGAAGGAAAGGCTCAAGGGGGAAGCTACACCTCCAGCAAATTTCTCATCTTCAGCAAATGAGGCTATAATGTCTCCTCCCTCATTGCAACCTGATGACTGCAAGAGCTTCCAAGACCTTACTAAGAGGGTGGCAGATGAGCTTAAGTTTCCCCGACTGGAGGTGGCAGACACCCATCACAAGCTGGTGGTTATTCTGCATATGACCTCCTCACACAGAATTGCCCTTTCAGTTAATGAGGCAGCATTGTACCTGTCAAAGTCAATTGGCAGACACCTGCCTCCCTCACACCAACTGACGAGAGAGCTGACAAAAATGACTACTTCTTTCCCAAAGAGGCAGACTTGCTGCTTCAACATATGCAGCCCAACTTGTGTTTAATGCTCGAGGCAAGCAACATCATGTCAAGTTGACCCCCATACAATTGGGATTGGAAAAGGCTAGATTTCTTTGAGAGGAAGGCATATTTGTTAGCCACATTGCCGTTTATCATCATGAACTACCAAGCTGTCATGACCAAATATGATTTTATTAACTATGGGAAACGCATTTTTGGAAAATTTACTGGAACATTTTCCATATTCTGGAGAAGCAGAATTAAAAAACAGCCCAACATATGTTACAGCCGAGGAAAAAACAAAATGAGATAAACACAGCTCAGCTGCTGTGATGGAAGAGAATTAGATCCTTAAATGCAAGTTTTTTGTGGAAAAAGAAAGAGAATGCAAGGTTTTAACGCTAGAATTACTGTAACTGTGGTGGCCTGCATCAGCTGACATGGGTTCAGACTCCAGGGCTAAAAAATTGCTGGGCAGATGTTTGGGCTTGGACTGGTGCTGGAGCTCTGAGACCATGTGAGGGTTGAGAGTCCCAGAGCTCAGGTTCCTGCTTGAGCCCAAATGTCTGCACAGTGATTTTTAGACTGTAGCCCAGCCCAGCTGACCTGGCCCAGCTGTGACTGTGCTGCGGGTCTTTTATATCTGTGACATATATATCCTCAATGACAAAGAATTACTGAAGGAGAAAGTCCTGGAAGCAGCCCTTTATAGCCAGTGAAACTGAGATTTGAGACTGTGCCTTAAAAATTTATTTTGCAATTGTATGCCAACAAGCCAGTCCCTTGGCTTTCTTGTAAGTTAAATGAGAAGATTCTAATGCAGATTCAGCATATAGAGAGGATGAAGTATATTCACAATTTATCTTCCTGATAATCTGTGCTTTGATGGCTCATCCACATGTCACTGTTTACAGTTTGTTGACTTCCTCAGTACTTTTCAGTTGCTACCTTTCAATAAATGTAATGTTACATTAATGTGCTTTGTCAGCTCATAAGCAGTTCCTTTTTATTTCACTTGCTTCCTGGAAACAGTGGACAATTTAGAGAGTATCACACCTTACAATCAGTATGCTATTGAGGTAAATTCCAAAGGGGTAACCGTGTCAGTCTTGTTCAGCAAAACAAACAAGGAGTCCTGTGGCACTTTTAAAGACTAACAGATTCGTGGGAGAAAATCCCACTTCGTCAGACACATGAAGATGGAGAACTTCCATAATGTAAGTTATATAACTACATTACATTATGTAAGTTCTCCATCTTCAAGTGTTTGATGAAGTGAGCTTTTCTCCCACGAAAGCTCATGCGATAAATCAATTTGTTAGTTTTTAAAAGTGCCACAGGACTCCTTGTTTATTCTATTGAGGTAAGTAAAATACTGAGGAAAAAAAAATCTATTGATATAAGGAGATACTCAGATCCCTGAAAATAAGCTGAAAATTAATGCAGGCCTTTCTAAATGACGACCGTAAAATATGGAATAGTTGTAACAAATCCTTTGTTTTGTGGATTTTTAAATTACTTTAAAAATAGTTAAAATGAGAAATCTGAAAGGGAGACTGCAGTTCTTAGTGGGGTGTGTGCCGTATGATTACATATGAAAATAAAGTCAGAAATTGTATTTACTGTTGCTCTTTATTCTGCTACTGATCATGGGCACTGCTGCAGCCTGAAGGATGTGGGGAAGTTGGTACAGGTTCAGTCATATCTTAGGCTTGTTGGCATATCTACTACACTCTGCGTGACTATTCTTATTCATCTTATAAGGGCCTAATTCAAAGTGCTTTGAAGTCAGTGGAAAGACTCCTATTAATTTAGTGGGTTTGGGATCAGGGCCTTACACAAAGACATAAAGACAATGACCTTAATAATCTTCTTTCATCCTTCCTTGGACCACCTGAATCATCATGCATTGTGAGTCTATCTGAAAAATTGTTGAGTTCAACAACTCAGCACATGTTCTTGATGTTTGTTTCATCTTTACATGTTTTTATTCTGGCCTTTAGTGGAAATCCCTATTTGGAACATTGGGCAAAAAGCATCAATTGTCACTCTGCATCTGAGATGAAAATGGGCAGGTCTACACTGTGGCAGGATTTCGGCGGTAGTTGAAAGGAGATGCGCAAAGTACTTAAATACCTTGTGTATCTCCCTTCAGCTCCCTACCGCCCACTTACTGGGTTGTCTTCAGTGTGCTGAGTTGAAGGGAAACGCCTTCTCTTCAACTCAGTGCTACTCCAGTTGCTGAAGTGGCCTTCGGTGATCAACTTCCAGATCGGCTGAGCGGGTCTTCACAGACCTGATCAGTCAGTTGAGAAGATCAATCTGATGGGGGTGAATTTGCCACTACCGGTGAAGACTAGCCCCAGTAAATAATGCTGGTTTCTGTCCTGTAGCTCTGAAAGGAGATTCTGGTTCCAAGTGTGGATTTACTAATTTGAGTCCCTTACAAACATTAACTTGAGCAGTTATGAAATCACTTGATTTTTTTAAAAATAAAAGACAAGTCAAAGCAGAATTGAAACCATTCTGTTAGGCACCTCAAACCACATTATTGCTTCTATTCATTTATTTGGGCCACCCTTTTTTGCTGGAATGCCCTGAAGCTGGTTGCCAGGAAACAATAACAGTGTTGCTCACACTGCTATTAGGCATGTTTTTACATTGTTTTAAACATGGAAAAATGGCCAGAATCCAAAATTCTCTGTCTGAGGATCTTGCACAGAGACGCTTGATGGTAGTAAAATATACAAGGTAGAAGAAAGGTGATTCATAAAACCTTTTATCAGAGACCTCAGTTTTCTTACCCATGCTTGATCATTCATATGCTACACATTTAATGTAGATGAACAAAATCAGTTACAATTATTGTGCACTTCTTTGACTCAGACAAAAAAGTGGTGTCAGTCTGAGAGAGAGGGAATGCTTTATCCACAAAAGACCTCTAATGCAGGAGTATATAATATAGTTACGAATTTCTTGCAGAACACCAATAGCACTATAACAGCAGTTACTTTTGTGGTATACTGAGTGAAGCCCATTGTTGTGTAGGAGAGATAGGTAGAGTCAAATTTTTAACACAGGGGAATGCAGAAATTTTTTCAGAATCTAGCTGGGTTAATGAAAAAAGATTGCTTGGACAGAACAACTTTTGGCATAGTAAATTATTTAACCAAGATATGTTGTGTGCTTTCTACTTTTATCTTGTCAGTATTAACTAAGAGAACTGAATTTTTTAATAAACGGACCAGACATGTTGCCATGTGTAAGATTGCTTGTTTAATGTATTCAACACAAATTGGTTGTTGTATGCCTCTCTCTCTTCTTTCATCCTATAGCAGTGGGATAAAGGACAGTTACTGAAGTTATCCAATTGGAATCAAGAAGTTGTGAGTCCCCAGCTCTAATTATGAGGGTCTGAAGAGACCCTCTTTCCAATGATCTTTTTCTGTCCACCTCAGAAGTACAAAGTCTCCACCTCACCTCTCTTGCTTTTTCACCTTTCTTGCTTTTATGTTGCAGGGACACTAAGGAAGAAGGGGAGACCAATAAATAAATACAAAAAATAAAAGAGCAAGGGCAGAACTCAGAAGCAAGAAGTCTGAGAGCTCTGCTTCAGACTGGAGGGAAAAAATGGAAGTCTGAACTATGGTCAAACTATAGGAAAGTCGTTACATCACACACTCAGAAGGATGCTGGATTGGCTTGATCAGGAGAGAATGAGCTTCCCCAACAGGAGCGCCTGCAGCTGTAGCATCCTGCCTGTCTGTTCTATTCTTGTAGCCTTGGTTCACAGTATACCGAGTTGGAGAAGTAGAGCTGAGAAGAGAATCTGTGAAAGTGAAAAGGAGAACCATATGTGGAGCCGGGGAGATTTAAATAAAGAAGGCCATAGAGCTTGTGAGAACAGAATAATGGAAGGAGCAATAAAGATGTGGAGTTGATGGAGAGAAGAACTGAGTGAGGAAATGGTGGAGGTTAATGGAGATGAGTACAGGAGGCATGACTAGAGAAGGAAGGAGTTGTATGTGGAGGTAGCCTGAGTTGTCGTAACTGTGACTATGAGCAAATGTTGGAGAAATACAGGAGCACAGGTATTAATGATGGCAATGAAATTAAGAATTATACCGAGAAGGAAGCTATTAAGGACTCAACTTTGTCACCCTTGCATCAGGTAGTATCTTGCTCTGTGAGTAGTCCCATAAGCTTAAGTAAGGGTGATAGGACTGGGTCTTTAGACAGTAGCACAAATATCAGAGGTCTGTCAATACTTAATGAAGAAGGGAACGGTGAGATAAAATTGTGGCAAAAATAACTGAGGAGCCGTGTTTAATAAATGGTAGAAAAAAGGCCACAATTAGTTGATGGCAACACTTTATCTCTAGAGATTTAGCCACACTTAATTAAGGGAGAGCTTCCTAAACCCTAATTCCCTCTTGTTCATAATATTTGTGTATATGATCTATGTATACACAGACTTTACGTAATACAGTAAGCCAGTAGGTACTTTTTATATAATACCAGTTTAAGGCCACTGGATCATGGATAAAATAAAACTGTGTGGTGTTATGTCTAGTTTCAGTGGCATGCCTAGTTCCTCCCCACACCATCACAGCTTCCTGGAAACATTCCTACTGAGCTAGTGGAAATAGGATTGAATGTGGGTTGGGCAAACGCAGTTGAACTGAGTATCTGAAAAGCATGAAGACATTTTATCATCTTTGTTAATAGACACCCTAAATCAGTGCTCTTAAAGAAAAAATAGTGTGCAACTGTGGAAAATCTTTTGGAATCTATGAATGTTCTGGTCTTTGCTCTGCACTCATGGTTATCATTAAAACGATTTGGATCTATGACTGGCCAGGTGAGAGTTGAGTGGAGGAGATTTTCTTCCCATGCTTGGGGCCAGGCAAAATTTCATCTTTTTGCTCAGAAGTGTGCTGATACTGCTCCATTCCTGTTTCCCTATGGGTGCCTGGCACCCCAATAGGAATAGCAGCCGATGTCCACATGTTGACCTGCACAGCTGTGAGAATCTGCTGAACCTTGTAGAGTTTAGGATTAGATAATGCATAACTCAGAGTGAGAATTCCCTGCACCCTCCCCCTCCACCCAATGTACTCTCACCTTGCACACTGGTAGATTCAGGGAGCCCTTACTCTTGGCTATGTATTAGCTAGTCCTAAACATTTGCTTCCTCATTTCTGCATTACATAGAAACATTTTTTCTAATTTTTTTCCCACCTGCTGTGAATTGATCTTCTGTGCCCTGGCTGACAGAGGAACTGGGCAAAATCTTCTGGGGGTTTCTTAAATCATTGTTTAAATTGCTTAACTCTGGGAAAGTTAGTTGACTTGTTGATGATCAGGATGATTTGTTGTTTTTCATGACTCAGTGGTGCTAAGAGATAAATTCCCTATGTATTGTTAAAGGTTAAATAGGTCATTATTAAACCAAACCACACCCCCCCCCCCCGGAAAACAAAAAAAAACTTTTTACTTTTATGGCAGATTTTTATACATTGTCAGCTTTCCTTTTGTCTGGAAAAACAACTCTGTTGGGAAGAGTTAAACCAGGTGGGGTGATAAAATAACTGGGAGAGACCTGCTTTAGGAAATAAGTAATTTCCTTCTAAGTTTTTTTGTCAGCAGTTTAAAAAATTGGTCAACTAAAGAGTTCAAAAAAATTTGTAGTTTATGACGAAGTACTTTTAACAAGAAAGGAAGAGAGAAGAGAGAGTTGTATTCTTGAGGTTTCCAAATTCTTTCACGTTTATCTATTGTGTTTGCACAAACATTTTTGTTGTTAACACCGTTTTAAGTCACCTTCAGCATCTCCATCACAGTGTTTGTTGTCCAGTGGAATTGGTTATTTAAAGGTACCTTCCAAATCACAAAGACTTAGTACTATAATATAATCAAGGAGCAAAAGTTGTGAGTGGAGACTTCCTTTTTCTGTTCTCAAACTGTATTTAAGCGTATGTGATTTTTTTAAAATTAAATTTGTGGGTAATTTGCTCCTTCTCACTATTCACTCAACTTCACATATGGTATGGAACAGTAAAATCTTCTTCAGAACAAGAGCCTGCTCCTGCTCCCACTGACATCAGTAGCAAAACTTTCACTGACTTCCCAAGAGTTAGGGTCATGCACCAATTTCTGAAGTCTACTTAAACTATTGAATGGTATCATGTTAGAAGCCCTGTAACATATTGTGACAGTGAGGATAGCCATGTAAAACCTCTGAAGGGTATGTATAGTTCAAATACATGAAAATAAAAAATAAAAATAAAAATCCACATATTCAAAAAAGCAAAGAAAATGTTTTATAGCAATTCTTCCAGAAAGAAATCCTGGACAGATTAGCATTATAAGCAAAGTGACTCAAGAGGCCACTTAAACCCCAGGGATTCCTTTACCTTCTATTATCCTGTGCCAGTATGGCCAAAGCAGCTGTCTGGACCATCTTGTCCTAGAGTCTGCTAGCTGCCTCGCTCCTTAACTCATTCATTCTTTCTATTAAAATACAACAAACCAAACCACAATGAAATGATGGAGGAAAATCTTTGCTTGGTTTATATTCTCCATTTCTGATGCTAGTAGGTTGTGAGGCCTTCGGTGTGGAAAATACCTTTATTTTTGTTCTTGGCTCAGCACTGAGTACATTTTTAGTTTTGAACTGAACAATGAATATATAGTAAACGTGTATCTCTCGTGCTTGTCACCACTATACCTCATCACCTTACAAAGAAGAAGAAGGACAAAGTTAAGAATGCACGAATATGCGATACTAGGTTGGGATTCAACGTTGCTCTTAGTTGCATCCTTGGAACTCGATTGGGAATTTGGCCTGAGATAATTTAACAGACAGTACCCATTTAGCACTGATTATCACGCTCCTCCAGCAGTCTCTATAGGCAGTAAGGTCTTATGGACAGACTGAAATAACTGAAATTAGGCTCTGCACAGCAGAAATATCAAAGACAACGGCAGTAATGTTGGCTGTGCCTCCTCAAGGGAGTGAGGGTTAAAGGGAGGGACTACAATGGTGCCACCTTCAAGTAGAACTTTTAGCTTGCTACTTTGATACATGTTGTCAGGCCTCTATGTTATGACCCCCCCATTCTGGTATAAAGGTATTTGGGGCTCCTTTAAAACTGCACCCACATTTCAAAGGTGATACTCCAAGCAGACAGGAACGACCCTTTGTGGCCTACTGACACCTCCTGCTCCCAGGGTCAGTTCTGTTTCAGGATGACAGAATGGCAAATATAGCAGTGTGCTTCTCCTTATTCAGGCTTCCCTGGAAGGGTCCCCACTGGGGTTCCCCATCCCATGCACCAGCAGCTTAGCCTCAAGAGCACCATGCTGGGGTTCATGGCATGATGTTCCATATGCCCCACCCCTAGCTGGCCTCTGTCCCTCCCATCCCAAACAAGCTCCCCTGGATGTCAATCTGAAGGGAAGTCTAAGGTGCAGGGGGAGCTGCATCAGGGTGGTGGAGGAGGCCCCACATGAAGCAGAGGAGGGAGCCGCATGCAATATATGGATGGAACAATGGGGTGCAAATGGGGGTCAGGGTCCAGAGGGAGACCGGGACATGGAAAAGATGGTGCGAGGTTCAGGATGCAGTGGGGCACAAATGGGAGGAGGGACTAAAGTCTTGTAGGCAAACAGGTGGGGAGGCTAGCAACACAGAGGGCAGGGAGCAGATCATGGGGCAGATGGAATTGCATATGAAGATAGATGGGGCAGTACCCCAGGTAGCAAATGAGCTAGGATGGGCGGGGGAGGGGGGATTAGGAGAGAGACAGTAGTCAGGAAGGCTAGGGTGTGGGTACTAGAACATAGAGAAAAATAGAGGACAGGACCGCAGGGGAGGGAGTAGAACATTGGGCACAAAGGGGACAGGAATACTACAGCTGGAGTGGCGGGGGGGAAGCAGAAGGTGCTACTTACCTGGTTGCCAGCTATCCTGCGTGGCTCCGGATCCTCAGACTTGTGCAGGGAGATGGCATTTGGGGCCAGGCCAGGCTGTGTGCTCCCCCATGCTGCCCCCACTGCGCCAGGCCCTCCAGCTGCAAGGACATTGCTGAGGTCCCTGCCCATGTGATACACACTGTCAGGTTGTTACTGCATTTTTATCTAGTCCTGTGTCAGAGAGGACTATAATAAATGGAACCGTTGTGTGTGTCAGCATGCATGCGGACAGTGAGTCTGACAGTGAGCATGCTGTGGCATGCATCCATAATATATCACACCCCAGCTTACCACGGATCTGCTGTACTAGGCAATTGCCTATCTTGCTTATACCTGATTCAGCCTCTGTGCATGAGATGCTTTAAAAGGTACCCCAGGTACTCCTAAAGGCTGCTGGGTGGGGGGCAGTTGGCCTCTCATCTCCCTATATCTCTGCCCTTGACTGAAGACCTAGTTTACGCTTGCCTCTCCTTGCTTGAGGAGATCAAGATTCTTAAATCCTGTCTGCTAATTTTCTCAGTAGTTTTACTGATGATGCTGTATCTCTGTCATCTGCCCCTGGAGCCCCATTTTTTCCTTGTTTAGGCTCAGTTGTTTGCCCTGTTTTGTCCTCATGTTGCTATTTTGTCATCATGAACATCTCAAATGGAAAACGAGTTGTCGTACAGCAGCGTTTCCCACTTCCATCTCTTTCTTTGACATGGATCATGAGGTGCTTACAGTATACTTCTGTCTATAAGTAAGGAACATGAGCCAAGGTATGATACTGGTATCACAACCATACGTTATCATAAACTTGTTTGGAAAAGTAGAAGTACCAGTTTTCTTCTTGTCCATAAAACAATGGCATTATCTGTTGAAGTTCATTAGGTAAAGATGAAATATATAGTGTGTGCGCCCGACCTTAAATTACATTGTCCTCCCACAATACAAGTCAGCCAAACTTGAGGAAGGGGTCAAGGCCCGTAGCTGTTCTGTACTTTGTCAAGCTTGAAATAATTGTTATTTTTAACATCAGCCCTGCCAAATCTACTAAGAAAGCACTGGAGGATACTGTTTCTCAAAGGGAACTAAGTCATATCCTTCTGTGAAAAACCCACAGAAGGAGGGAAGAGGATGCAGAAAAATCTGAGCTCACCTGGCAAATGCTTTCTTTCAGAATAAGCGTTTATGGTCTCTCTCATGCACTCTTTTTTCTTTTTGTTTCCTATTATGCATATATATCATGCTCATGATTATTGTATCTGAACCTGAGGATATGCAGGGAAAGTAAGGTCCATCATTATAAGGGAAGATGAGAGAGGCAGTATCTCTTGTTTTTTTTTGCTGTGGCCCTCTTCCCAGCCAGCTGCTCAAAATGCATCCTATATGTATCAGCCTGCCGTGTGGGAGCTAAGGGTACTGGCTAGCCAGGCTGGGAGGAAAACAATGTTAGTTCCAGGGATGCCCTGAAAAATTGAATTGGTGACTTATCAGAGAGATTGTACAAGTATTCAAATCACCATTTGGCACTTATCTACTGTCTTTAATCCTCTCTGGCTTTGATTGCCTGGCTCTCTGAATGCCTTATTCACCTGGAAGGTCACTTGTAAAGATTTCAGGTAAACTTCACTTTTAGAGACATTGGCCAACATGTAAAAACCTGATTATCTAGTGTTAGACTTCTAAATTCATAGTTAGGCACCTAATCTTCCTTGCCAAAATCCTCCCCCTCTCTTTGAGACATACACAGAAGCAGCAGACTGCAAATTTGCAGTCCTAGTCAGAAGTGAGAACATTGGGTCTAATCCTAACAGTCAGGTCCACCATTCCCTCCAAGACATTCTTGCCACAGAAGTTTTCACATAAATTATTAGCTGTGCAGTAAAAATTATTTTGTTAATCCGATTGTATTTTAACTCTATTTCCAACTTGTACTGCTGTTCAGGACTTTACAATAATTCTGGAACTGAATAAGAACATAGTTTAGTTTCATCTACACTGGCAAAGCCAAATTGTATTTTAATTGAATTGGGACACTGTTGTGAGTCTCCTAATCAGTAATTTTTTACAGTGTAGGCAGGATTTACTTTTGGTACTCAGCTAAGCATGTTTTTAATTAGATCATTTTATAAAGAAAAACATCTTTAAAATAGAAAATAGAAAAAAGTTTTTTTTCCTGGGAAATTACTTATTTTTTTTTAAAGAAACCTTCCAAATAAAATATAAAACACTAATATTTCTTCTGAAACTGTCTTAGGAGTTCTTAAATCTGTTTTTGGCAGTCTTCACAATTCACAAGCCATTTTATTTCTGTTTGTCAGGAGAGGTATATCAGTAGTTATTGCAAACAATAGCTTGGCTTCTGAAAAATCTGAAGTGCCTTTAAATTAATTAAACTAAATGAAATTAAACTATTGACTAAATGCTTTGTTTCTGTGAATCACTAGCCTATGCTTGCTTTTTAGGTATTGTTTAGGCAGGGTAAGGTGGAAGCTTCTGGTCAACTACATTAATGCCCAGTGTTACAGTCAAAATAGTTGACACAGTTGTTTTATTTATTTTACAAAGAGCCAGAAACAAAATAAATATATACTTTTGAAGTGGGAATGTTCCCTTCATTTTCCTGAGCTTTATCAAAAAATATTTACCTAGAGGATATTTCATAAACTAGACTGGACAATTTGTGGGTAATCTGACTGCTTTTTCTGCTGTGGCAGTAAAACAAAAGAGATGTTCTATCACTTTTGTCTCTCATTTTGTGGAGCTAAAATTACTTTTTAAATGTAAGATTTGTCATGGACAATTTTCACAAATTGTCCTGATATATTTACAGGTACGTGATAAAACAATACTAACTAAAAATAAAACAAAAAAGATTTTATTTGGAAATAATTTCAAAATACTTTTCTTTTCTTTTCTTTTCACCATTCAGATGAGGGACCAAATACATCCATAATATAAAACCTACTTAATGATAAATTATTTACATAAGGGATAAATTTGACCTGAGAATTTTAAACTAAATTAGATATATGGTCAATCTTTGTTATCTTCTTTAAAAAAAGAAAAAAAAAGGCAGCATACTTCCAAATTAAATAAAAAGAAAAAAAAACAGCCAATTTTTTCCTGTACTATTTATAAGTGCTCTAACATACGGTTGTAAACTATTGATACTTATTAGGCCTTTCCCTTGCTTCACCTTGAGTGCAAAACTCAATCTATAATATGTAAATCTATGTGTAGTAATAGTGCCAAGAAACTGTGAAAAAAAAATGGGTCCAGGCAGCTGCGTCACAGGGTTTGATCACTTCAGGCTGGGGTGCCAGGAGATTTGAGACAGATGTTTTCAGACATGCCGCATGCCTAAAACATTTCCAGGGGTTGAGCTACAAATAGTGACTTAATAAGTGCAGAAACAGGAAAAGTATGCAGGAGGACACAAGAGTTTATTCACCCCTAGGTGCACAGCCAGCCTCTTTACATTACATCTGCTTGTCAGAGTTGGCTATTTAAGCTGTCATGCCCTTGGTATTGCTCTTTGTCTGACTGTGAATAAAGTGCAGCATTGTGATTACTAATCCTCCTTCAGTGACTTGACTTTAAATGTGGTTTTGGAGTGCATCCCGGAGTTCTCTTTGCTAAGCTTCCTACTCCTGTTTCAGAGACACCACTGGAGATCGATGAGAGAGAGCACTGCAGGCTGCCTCCTCCTGTAGACTTGTTGCTTTTTTCTTTTCACCATTTGAAGGAAATCAATGGATACCAAAGTGATCTGTTTGTTTTTCTTCTTTTCTCTGCCTCCATTCGCAGTGGGAAATCACACTGGCCGCATCAAGGTGGTCTTTACACCCAGCATCTGTAAAGTGACTTGTACAAAGGGCAACTGTCAGAACAACTGTGAGAAGGGAAATACCACCACTCTCATTAGTGAAAATGGTCATGCCGCTGACACCCTGACAGCCACTAATTTCCGAGTAGGTAAGTGCCCTCAAACCTTCCTTGCTTTAGCTCTCTTGACTAAAAGAGAGAAGATTTTTAGTGATTAGTACCAGTTGTGCATCTGTTACTCTTTGTGTGGAGCGGCTGTGCTTACGTAAAAGCAATTGCATGTCAGGCAAGCTTTTTAGGTTTCCTTCTGAAATGTTCTTGATAATTTCCTTGTTGTCCTAAAGGAAATATAGCTGCATTTAACATCTAAATTTTCAGTTGCAGGGCTGCTGTGTGTTGTACTTTAGTTTTTGCTTTAAAAAAAAAAACCCTCATAACTCAAAGCTTGGATTGATGATACCTTCTGAAAAATTGATTAGCTACCAAGAAAAGTTTGTGTTCCCCATATTTATTTAAACTGTAGTAAATGAAGGTGAAAAACAGTCTGACTTGGTATAACTACCCTGAAAAGCACTGTCTGAGAGTTGCCTTACTCTGCATTCCACAGAGTTGCCAGCTTACAAGTCTTGCCCTTTCTGTGCTGTGAAGAAAGCAGATTTATGATGTATCAAATAGCTTAACGTTAGATTGACATTTTAGAAATATAATTAAAATTCTGATATATTCTCATTTCTCTGTTGGCAGCGGTCATATCACTATTAATGCTCATACATTCATTCTTGTTGAATGAATATCTACAGTCTATGATCTAAAACTGATAATTAACAGAGAAAGGAATCGTGAATAATTTGTGGCTAATGGATTTATATAGTTTAACTGTGCTATCTGATATGATGGCAGCACCTCTTGTGCAAATATATTTTTTCTGGAAATTAAGAGAAATCTAGATGGGTTGAGTTGGATATGGCATATAAACTATAAATTCTTTCACAAAAACGTTTTCTTGGTGCTGTTGAGAGTGGGTTTTTTGCTATGAAAATATCATAGTGTTTTTACCTCTTTTGTCAATTATTTTGCCAACATCCACTCAAAGAATCAGAAATATGCACATTATAATTTGTGTCCTGCTAGTTTAAACAGAACGTCAGGCAGTATTGATGCTGCCCAATGCTACCCTTTTAAAAGTTCAGTGTATTTCAGTCTCTGGGAGGGAGGGGGGAGAATCCAAATTCTTCTCTCACATCCAGACAGAAGATACAAAGTACAGAGCAGTCACTCTAAGACTGTTACTAAATTACCATGCTATGGATGTAAACTCTTTCGAAATCTAAGCCTATTCCTTGACAATGCACATTGACATATCATTCACCTTTATTAGAATCTACATTTTCTTTGTAAAAAGAGGAAAACGGACTTGATGTTCTTGTGATGTGTGGCTATTCTGAAGCATTTTTTTTAAAAAGGATTTTACAAATGAATGCTAAATTAAATGCTTTTAATTGACACTTACTTTTAATGTGGGTTTTATTAATACCTGGCAATTGCCACAGCTAAGCAAGCTTATTTTGTGTTTTGACTGACTGCCTGGAAGGTATTTTTCCTTATTTGACTTTATTTTTGACAGAAAGCATGGGCATTTACTTAATTTATTTGCTGTGTAAAGCTGTGCAGTAATCTGTTCTCTTCACAAATATTTGAAAACTTTAAGAGAGTGTGGAAATCAACCTGTTAAAACATGTAACACACCTTCCTTCCTCTCCTCAGGCCAGATATTTTTGGATTCAGCATGTACAGTGCCTTGTTAAACATACTCAGCAAAAGCAATATATAATAATATTCAGTGGAAAAGAAATGTTATGTTTGGAAATGCATATTAATAAGGGATGGGGCACGTATCGATATTTATTAATTTAGTTGTATTTATCATAATGCATTTCAATATTTCATACAATGTTACAGTGTTTGTAAACAAACCTAAGGCATGCACAGTTGCTCTCAGGATATTTATCTTCATAAAAATGAAGAAGACAAGATTCTAAGCAATGTTTTTAAGACTCACTATTTACAAATATAAATAGTCTGTGGATTTAATATATTTCTTCCCAACCAGAACAGAGCTGAACCAATGCATCTGAAGACCCAGTTATTTCAGTGATCCCTAATTTTCAAGGACTTCTTGACTGATTCAGGGCTTAAGGCACCTGTATTAATAATGTTCTGTGTGGTACAAAGGTCCCAGTTCTGATAATTGTCAGGTGTCTCATATTGATTTAGGCCTGTCTTGATCAAGACATTCTCCTAACATAGAAACTAGTGATAATCTGAGCCTTGTCAAATTTCCTGGTTTTTAAAAATTTTTAATACATTTTATTTGTGCTCTTGGCTGCAAAGACCCTGTTCTGATACTGCTTAATACTCTATAGTGTAAACTTATAGATTGATGCATGCTTCTGCTTTGTGTGATGATTTTTCCATTGAATATGTGCAGCTATGCATGTTTAGGTCAGAGAAAATATGTTTTTAACCTATCTTTTTTTTAAACCAAAATTTCTGTACATTTTTTAAGAAAAACCTATTTATTACATAAGTGGAAAGCATAATTCCACATGTTCTGTTTGAACAATTAATCCATTCACCTAATAATAGGCACCTATTACAAGGGAAAAATTAGAATACTGTTTTAGGCTGTTGTTGAGGCTACGTGTAATCACTTTTAGAGATAGCAGCAAAAATGTGTACTTGTGAGCAAGTTTACTCAGAGCTGGAAATTAGAAGTTGTACTGTTACATTCTGGATGAGCTTTTATTGCTCATAATGAACAAACTTTACTTTTATATTCATTTTGAATCTCAGCTTTGCAAAATACTGTAATGCTGCAGTTAGGATTTTAGGCAGAACACACAATGATACCTCTATTTAGGATGCCCAAGCATTTCCATTCTAATGGGTCTTTTTCAATTGCCCAAAATTTGCTCAGTGTTTCATCTTTCCAGATGAAACTGTGTTTGCTAGCTCTTATTCAGAAAGCAAAATCTTCTGAAATGTGGGTTTTTTTATTTCCAGAAATGGGTGACTGGATTTCAAGCATATACAGATTGGGGAAAAATTTAATTTTTCAGCTAACTAAAAATGTCTGCAGTCTTTTCTGAAGAGCTCTGGCACTTGAGCTGGAGAGGATGAAAACCTGATAGTTGGAAGTGAGATAGTTCCTAGGTTTTAGATGTGCCATTTGGTGAGTCAGTGAAATTTGTTTTTTAAAAAATTTACCTTGCACATGGATTTCATTACACAATGAGACTAACAAACTGCCAATATTTCATTGGCATGAGGCATGTGTGAATATGTAATGTGAATGGAAATTTCTCCGGAATAGATGATCTCTCAGTGTTTCACTGGACATACATATATATGCATAAGAAAGTTGAATGGAATTTGAGTTGTAATATGCATCTAGGAGTCTCCATTATGTGAGGTAGGGAAGTCCTTAGTTTACAGAGGGCAAACTGAAAGAGATTAAATGATTTGCCAAAAGTCATACAGGATGATTGTGGCAGAAGTGAGCATAGAACCCTTTTTCTCCCATTCCCTTTTATATCATACTTCACCAGTCCTCAGTCTTTCCCTCCCCTTCTTCAAGTCTATTTCAAACTCTCCCTCTTTTTCTCTTCTAAACCTGTCTTCTCTCCCCTCCCCACTTCTGTCTCACTCTTTATCCACCCCATCCTTTCACCAACAAACACATTTCCCTCTTCCATCTGGTCTTTGTAATGGGAATTGGAGAAGATTTCTTTCAGTGTGCTCTCACTTGGGGAAAAGGGAGGTTTTTAATGGCTCTTTCCCTTCTCCTGTGTTCCATAGGGCAGGTCCAGTGAACACTTTTGAGAACTCCTACAAATTCCCTGGACTCTGAAGTTAATATTCACTTTCTCTGGGACTGATGCTCTGCTCCTAGGGACAGAGATTGAGGTGTCAGACTTTTTTCTATAGAGCCATTTGTGCACATGAGCTGTTCTCACCTATGATGATATTGCACTGAGAATTATAAGCTACTAGTCCATCCTGCTTCTTTTTCTCTCTTGTTCCCTGTGAAGGTTTCCTATGCCTCCTACACTACACTGACAGGTTACTAAGTAGAATCTAGGGATTCTCTGTTGATACACTGTTGTGATGTCACAAGCTAGAAAGGGGTGTCATCCTTCTCAGTGTCCCAGAGGCATATCCATCAATTAGGGGTCATAGACATCAGCACAGACCACAAAAATCTGTACATACTTATATACCAACTGCAGTAATGCTCAAATACTTGTATTAATAAGTGATGTCTTCGAAACAACTACTGTTCTTTACATAATGAGTACTAATGAATGCTGGTGTAGCTCGTTTATATGTTTATATTATTAAAAAAGCTATTATGTTGACAATCCCACACTATTGAATTTACTGTGTAGGTTAGGTGTGTTTTTTGGACAGTGTCTTTCTCCATGACATATGGACAAAAGTCTCCCAGCAGAAACCCAGAGTGTTTTGCTCAAATTTAACCCTTTTTTGTGTTTATCCTGTCATCAGTGAAGGATACACAATCTTCCTTATGTCTCTGAGAAATGGTAATGCACGTAGTTGTGTTCAAAACCACACAATTATTTTGCATAGTTTAAATCTCGGAAGACACCTTTGTCTTCTACAATCTGGCCCCTAGATATTATGGTGTTGGGTGCATTGCAGTGCCCGGGCAGATAGTATGCGTTATACCAAACAATATGTTTTGAACCCACTGTGATTCAATACACGTTGTAGAGCAATGAAAGGACATTTGGGCGCTACATTATAAAGCAATGGACTCTTAGGATGGAGCATAGTAGTGGCAACATGAGTTATGTAATTATCATTGTTTAATAGGCTTTCTAGAGAATTAGTTCTGTGAACATGTAAAGCACTATATACATGTTAAGTGTTAATACTTTATCACAAATAAATTCATGTTCTTTCAGACTTGTACTGGTCATTAACTTGTATTGCCTTGTTAATTTAAAGGTTAATCTTCCTTTTTATTAAAACAGTTCTGGAAAGTACTGTAGAAAAAGCTTAGTTTTGGTAAAAACTCAGATGTGACTTGTAAGGAAGCCAACACATTTTTAACTGTAGTCTTTGTATAAGAGATCCAATAGCAGTGAATTTCAGTTAAATGTTTTTAAGGAAATTGCTTTTAAAAAGTCAGTATAGGCACAGAAGAAAGAAAATGAACACCAGATTTCATTATTAAGAAACAGGATGCTAACTCGTACCTTTTTTCTTTCCTTGTGTTGCTGCCATTTGCTTTTTAATACAATGCCCAAGTTTGCTTTCATTGCTCCATTTTATATGTGGAATCCCACAGGATTCAAGAGACACTGTAAACCTGTGATAATGGAGGAAACAACTCAAGGATAAGTTCCAGAGAGGTAGCCATGTTAGTCTAGTTCAGCAAAACAAACAAGGAGTCCTGTGGCACTTTTAAAGACAAACCAATTTATTTATTACTTGAGCTTTCTTAGGAGAAAATCCCGCTTCGCCAGATGCTTGATAATGGAAAATTTACAGAATGGGAGGATTTATTCACTGGATTTATTTTTCCCTCCAATTCTGTAAGTTCTTCATTTTCAAGCATTGGATGAAGTGGGATTTCTCCCATGAAAGCTCATGCAAAAGATAAATGTGTTAGTCTTTAAAAGTGCCACAGGACTCCTTGTTTGTCTTGCTCAAGGGTAGTTTGATTAATGCTGGTATATAAATAGCACAACTGGTCCGTCATTTATTTCATGTAATAGTGGAATGAAAAGACTGATGACCTATATAAAGGACAAATTCCAAAGGGGTAGCAATGTTAGTCTATTCATTGTAGAAAGACAACAGAGTCATGTGGCACTTTTAAAGACTAACAG